>JAJDFG010000482.1:60000-147500 GCA_021039105.1 Scomber colias
AAATTATTTCAGAATTGAACTGAATGAAATTAGTGAACATTAAATCTGTCACATCTGGGCTCGTATTTATCAAGTGTCTCAGAGCAGGAAATCAAAATGAGTGAATGAGTGACACATCTCTGCTCCTACTTTTAGGAGGAAAAGAGTTCGATCAACTTTCCAAACTTGGTAAATGATTCCTGTGTGTGCCGATATTTAGAAGCTGCAGTTGGAGTTCAGGCAGAGATGTTCCCTGAGAGGACAGATGTTTAGGGAACGCTTGATGACTGTGAGCTTATTAAAAGGGCTAAAAGCTGATTTCAGCTAAATCCACAGATAACAGTTAAGAGACTTAAGTGAAGACGACAAAATCCAGATCCAGACTCCAGATGCATCATCAGGATCCAGCTGATCCTCTCTCAACACTCCTGGATGTTCACTCACACTCGGACAGAGATCACTCCCATCTGATGAGAGAAGAAGAAAGAACAGAGGAGATAAATGAGTGTTTAGTGAGACTCACTTGATCAGCTGTCAGTCAGTGATGCAGCACATCCAGTATAAAGAGCAGCAGGGACTTCAGTCCTGTTAAGATCAGAAGTGGAACAGCTGTGCAGTGTAGCTTGCTTCCTTTCAGCTCTCATGTTAACGTGTTGGAGTGAACACACTGAGCCCCAAGCTCACACACCTGTACACACATTTACTATCAAGTGTGTTTCCTCTGCAGATTTCACTCAAGTACACAGAGGAAATAAAGTGCTGAGAGTCATGAACACATCATTACTGCAGAAACAGAGACATTCACTCATCAGTTTACTGATGGATTTACTGCTGATACATGTCAACTCTTATCAAAGTTTAAAGCTACAGAGTCTCTGTGGGATTTGAAGATGTTTCCTTCTGTTAAATCATCACATGACAATCAGTCAGAGCTCTCAGCTAAACAGCTGCTGTGATTCCTGGACTTCAGCAGAGGTTCTGGTCTGTATAAAGACCACATGGTTACTAAACGTAATGATGCTTGTGTGAAATCAGAGCCAGTGATTTGCAGGCTGCAGTCAGACTGATCTTAGAGCTCTGACAAAGATGAACTGATCAATAGTTTAGTGTTGAAATGAGAGAACAAACACTTTGAGATCAGATTTGATGATGAGGATCACTGTCTCCATACATCTTGTAAGGCTGTCAGCTGTAATCCAGCTTTATTTCCTGCAGACATCAACACAACAACAACAGTCGTCTTCACATCAACTCAAACACATGATCACAACAAGCTTCTGGCTCATCTGATTGCCTGACTGTTCTCTCTCTCTCTGTCTTTCTGTCCAATCCTGAAGCCTGTCACCATTCTCCTCTCACAGCTTCACTGAGGAAAGCAGCACTGAGAAGGTTGGAGCTTCACCAGGAAATACTGGATCTTTGCTTTGATACTGACTGTGTTTAATACTAAACTACTGAAACCAGCATAGACTGACTCCAACTCTCTACTGACCTCAGAGTCTCCAGTCTGCAGTCTGGACTCTGCTGAAGATCCATCAGCTGCTTCACGTCTGAATTCTTCAGGTTGTTTCCTCTCAGATTCAGCTCTCTCAGATGGGAGGGGTTGTCCTTCAGAGCTGAGGCCAGATAATAACAGCTGATCTTTGACAACCTGCACCACTCCAATCTGAATAAAGAATAAATGAAGTCAGTTTAGAAACAAAGTTCATGTTTGAAATGATGAAATGTTTCATAATCTGTTCAGAGCTGAAGAAGATTTAAATGTAGAAGTTTAGAAAATGTGTGTATGTGTGTATGTGTGTGAATGTGTGTTTATGTGAGCGTGTGTTTATAAGTGTCTGTGTGTGTGTGTAATTGAGTGTGTGCGTGTACATGTGTGTGTGTGCATGTGTGTGTATGAGTATATGTGTGTGTGTGAGTGTGTTTGTATGTGTGTCTGTGTGTGTTCTGAAGGATCAATATCAATGATCAGACATTATTTATTGCTGTAGAGGTATAAATACATTCAGCACACTACTATTACTACAGTCTACAGTTAGCCAGTTAGCTGAGTTAGCCACCGAGCTGTCTGCTAAGCTAGCCGCTGAGCTCGCCGCTGAGTTAGCCACCGAGCTAGCAGCTGAGTTAGCTGCTGAGCTAGCCGCTGAGTTAACCACCGAGCTAGCAGTTGAGCTAGCCAATACTATGCAGTTGCAGCCCCTGACGTGACAAAAGCCTCTGGCATGACGGAAGTGGCCTCTTTTTTCAAATTAAAATTGCTTAACATAACGTCTATGAATTGTCCCTCATTTGTTTTACCTTTATTTAATTCTGCAAGTCAACGTTGTTTTGTTTTTTAGTAAAACAGAATTGCTAATTTATTTTACCTTTAATCAGGCAAGTCATTAAGAACTAACGTACTGTATAGAAGATTAATCCTCGTTTTATTTAATCTGAGAACTCTATTCAATCTGAGTTATTGTTCAGTCCTAATGTGAGTGTGAGAGAGAGTGAACCCCCCCCCCACCACCACCACCACCACACAAACATAATATTCACATTTGTATTCATAATGTTGATATTAAAGTTAAATCATTATAACTTGATTAGTGTAGGCGTCTAACTAACTTCTGAGTCTTACAGTAGAATATGAACTTGTGGAGTCAATTATAGCGATACAATGAACATGTAACTGCAACAACGTTCATAGAATTATGTGGAAACGACGTATGTGGAGTTTTTTAGGCTTTCATTTTTGTTTTCGCTAACAGTGAACATTTTCTACACTTCCTTTAACAATCACTCATCTTTATAACTACACACTAAACTTTGGATATATAAATAAAATAAATAAATATTAAAAATAAAGTGAACTTCATGATGTAAGTTATGTATGAACATAAATTAGGTTCAGATGTTAAACATTAAGATCAACAATAGTAACAGACAGTCAGTGAACTGACCCCAGAGTCTCCAGTTTGCAGTCTGGACTCTCCACAAAACCACACAGCTGCTTCACTCCTGAATCCTTCAGGTCGTTGTAGCCCAGATCCAGCTCTCTCAGATGGGAGGGGTTGTCCTTCAGAGCTGAGACCAGATAATCACAGCTGATCTCTGACAAACAGAAGCCCACCAATCTGAATTAAGAATAAATGAAGTCAGTTTAGAAACAAAATTCATGTTTGAAATGATGAAATGTTTCATAATCTGTTCAGAGCTGAAGAAGATTTAAATGTAGAAGTTTAGAAAATGTGTGTGTGTGTGTATATGTGTGAGTTACTGTGTGTATATGTCTGTGTGTGTGTGTGTGTGTGTGTGTGTGTGTGTGTCTGTATGAATGTGTGTGTGTGTGTGTGTCTGAGTGTATGTGTATGTGTGTGTGTGTGTGTGTGTGTATGTGTATATGTGTGTGTCTGTGTATATGTGTGTGTGTGTTGTGAAGGATCAATATCAATGATCAGACATTATTGATTAAAACACATTAAAGAATATAATAAAGAAATATTTCTCCTTCATCAAGTAAACTTGATCAGTTTCACACAGATATTAGTTGAGAGGATCTTCTGTTTACAGATGTGACTCTTTACCAACAATTAGAAACATTCATTTAACAACTAACGGACATTTTCTACACTTCCTTTAACAATCACTCATCTTTATAACTACACACTAAACTTTGTATATATTTGGGGGAAGGTGGGGGGGGGGGGGGGGGGGGCTGCTGTCCTCTTCTGGACCTATGTTAAATTGTATACTGTCATTTGTAAACCTAAATAAAAAAAACAACTTTGTATATTCATAAAAATAAATAAATATTAAAAATAAAGTAAACTTCATGATGTAAGTTATGTATGAACATAAATTAGGTTCAGATGTTAAACATTAAGATCAACAATAGTAACAGACAGTCAGTGAACTGACCTCAGAGTCTCCAGTTTGCAGTCTGGACTCTCCACAAAACCACACAGCTGCTTCACTCCTGAATCCTTCAGGTTGTTCCAGCCCAGATCCAGCTCTCTCAGATGGGAGGGGTTGTCCTTCAGAGCTGAGACCAGATAATCACAGCTGATCTCTGACAAACTGCAGCTCCACAATCTGAATAAAGAATAAATGAAGTCAGTTTAGAAACACAGTTCATGTTTGAAATGATGAAATGTTTCATAATCTGTTCAGAGCTGAAGAAGATTTAAATGTAGAAGTTTAGAACATATGTGTGTGTGTGTGTGTGTGTGTGTGTGTGTGTGTGTGTGTGTGTGTTTGTGAGGGTCTATGTATGTGTGTGTGTGTCTGAAAACATTTACATTCTACACATTTGTGTTCAGCAAGTCCTGAAAATTATGAACCAAACATTTGAAACTTCACTGAAGAATTTAAATTTAATAAATAGAAATAAATCTATCAAAGCTACAGTCAGTGAACTCACATCAGAGTCTTCAGTCTACAGTCTGGACTCTCCAGTTCAGCAGACAGACGCTTCACTGATGAATCAGACAGTTTGCTTTCTCTCAGGTCCAGATGTGTCAGATGGGAGGGGTTGCACTTCAGAGCTGAGGCCAAAACTTCACAGTGAGTCTCTGAGAGTTCACATCTATGAAGTCTGTAATGACACAAATATTATAACATATGTTATCATGAAAGAGGAAACTTTATATTTACTTCATGCATTTGATGATCAAACAGTTTGATGCTCATTATTTTGATGAACATTTGTTCTTCACATCATCTTTTTATTAAATGTATTTTTTCTGATGCATTTTATTCCTTAAATGTAAAAATGAAGCTCAGAGAATGTTCAGACAAGAAGAGCATCTTTTTTACAAGCTCACATCTATAGTTTGATTTCTCATCCCTCAGTCATTCTGATCTTTCTCACAGCTCATCATTTCCTTTCTGTCATTTCTGGGGCATCAATTAAGACGTCAGCTGTTCACATCTAACCAATAGCACGCTGACACACCTTCTTTGTCAGACTATCATATTGCAGCTGTCTTTTTAAATGTTTCTCCCTCTCTGCTCAGTGCTTTCAGAGCTGCTGCATATCAGGATGATTCAGATTCAAGTAGCTGACTCTTGGGAGAAATGTCAAGTATCAGGCTTTGTCAACCAGCTCAGTCTGCTGTTGTACTCACTGCATGTTTATCAATTGTAGCCTGTTCATTGAAGCAGTGTTCAGTCAGCGTGACTGCTCGCTGCTGCTGTGGGAACATATGTGTGCAAATATTAGTAGCCTAGTACTTGGATTTCTATCTAGATATTGTAGCTGCGTTGCTGTCTGCATCACTTTAACTTCCTCTCTTCAAGCAGCAATAGTTTTACCTAGCCTTTGTTCAAAAGTCAAGTCACACACAGATGAGATTAGCTGTCCTAATTAACGTTGATTCAGGTGCCTGGTTCAGTGAGCCGCAGTCTGTGTCCAGACAAAGATCTTCTCTGAGAGAAGATGCTTCCTCGCTCTGTTTTGTTTCTTCATCAAACAATGTTCATGAAACATGGCCACTCTAAAGATTTCCAGTCAGTAAGTAAGCATCTTTCTTTGCTCACAGGTAACATCTATCACAAGAGCTTTTCATAAAGTCACTTTGAAGGTTGTTTCTGTGCAGCATTTAACTTTGTATTTGGGTTCCAGTGATTCAGCAGTAAGCTTCCTAGCTAGCGCTTCATGTACGTAGCTGCTAGGCTAAATAGTAAACTTCACTGTTAGAGTTTGATTTGATTTCCAACATTTGTACAGAGCTGACCATGCTCCTCTGATACTGATGATTCTGGACAGGAAACACTTATTTTCATGCTTCGTCTTTCACTTTAGTTTCCTTTCATTCATTCAGATCATCTTCATCAGTCAGGACTTCATCTTCATCATTAAGGACTTCATCGTCATCATTAAGGACTTCATCGTCATCATTAAGGACTTCATCTTCATCGGTAAGGACTTCATCGTCATCGGTAAGGACTTCATCTTCATCAGTAAGGACTTCATCTTCCTCGGTAAGGACTTCATCTTCATTGGTAAGGTCTTCATCTTCATCAGTAAGGACTTCATCTTCATCAGTAAGGACTTCATCTTCATCATTAAGGACTTCATCTTCATCAGGCAAGGCAAGGCAAGGCAGTTTTATTTGTATAGCGCATACACAATGGCAACTCAATGTGCTTTACATAAAACAGAAAAACATGTAATTTGAGAAACATTAAAACATACAAGTATAGAAAAATAAAATAATAAATTAGCTTTAAAATCATTAAAAGGACATAGAGTGCAAATTAAAGATTAAAATGTGAAGTGCTTTAAAAGAGCTCAATCATAAGCACAGGAGAAGAGAAATGTTTTTAACCTGGATTTAAAAGTGTTCACAGTTGGGGCTGATTTCAGTTCTGCTGGTAGTTTGTTCCAGTTGTGTGCAGCATAACAGCTAAAAGCTGCTTCACCATGTTTAGTTTGAACTCTGGGCTCAACTATCTGACCTAAGTCAGTAGATCTCAGAGCTCTACTGGGTTTATATTCTACTAACGTGTCATTCATGTATTCTGGACCTAAACCATTCAGTGATTTGTAGACCAGTAGCAGAACTTTAAAATCTATTCTATAGCTGACTGGGGCCAGTGTAAATACTTTAGAACTGACTGGGAGCCAGTGTAAAGACTTTAGAACTGACTGGGAGCCAGTGTAAAGACTTTAGAACTGACTGGGAGCCAGTGTAAAGACTTTAGAACTGACTGGGAGCCAGTGTAAAGACTTTAGAACTGGAGTAATGTGCTCTGATCTCTTTGTTCTGGTTAAAACTGGAGCTGCAGCGTTCTGAATGAGCTGCAGCTGTTTAATGCTTTTTTGTGGGAGTCCAGTCAGAAGACCGTTACAGTAGTCAAGTCTACTTGAGATGAAAGCATGAATCAACTTCTCCTGGTCTGTTTGAGACATAAAACCCTTCACTCTGGATATGTTCTTAAGCTGATAGAAGCTGTTTTGGTGATTGATTTGATCTGACTGCTGAAGGTCAAATCTGAGTCTATCAGCACGCCAAGGTTTCGGACTTGGTCCCTAGTTTTTAAAGAGAGTGACTCCAGATGTTTACTGACAGCAGTCCTCTTCTCTTTATTGCCAAAAACAATGACCTCAGTTTTGTCCTGATTTAATTGAAGGAAATTTTGGTTCATCCAATTAGTTACTTGCTCTAAACAGTGACACAATGACTGTATTGGACTGTAGTCATCTGGGGACAGTGCTAGGTATATCTGTGTGTCATCTGCATAACTGTGATAGTCTACATTAGAGTTCTGCAGAATTTGACCCAAGGGCAGCATATATAGATTGAACAGAAGGAATCCAAGAACTGACCCCTGAGGAACTCCACATGTCACAGCCAGTCGATCACATTCATAACTTCCAATGGTCACAAAATAACTCCGCTCTTCCAAGTAGGACCTGAACCAGTCTAGGACTGTTCCGCTGAGTCCTGCCCAAGTTTCCAACCTGTTCAACAGTATACTGTGATCCACAGTGTCAAACGCAGCACTGAGATCCAACAGGACCAGAACTGACACCTTGCCTGAATCAGTGTTCAACCTTATTTAACACTCTAATAAGAGCTGTTTCTGTACTGTGGTTAGGTCGGAAGCCTGATTGAAATTTGTTAAAAAGGCCACTGGAGTTCAAGAAATTGCTGAGTTGATTAAAAACCACTTTCTCAATGATCTTGGCTATAAAAGGAAGATTTGAGATAGGTCTGTAGTTGGTTAACATGGAAGCATCCAGCGTTCTCTTTTTTAAGAGTGGCTTAATGGCAGCTACTTTTAGGAATTTAGGAAACACACCTGATTTAAGTGAGCTATTTATTACTTGTCGCAAAGCTGTTTGGACAGAGTTCAAAATAGTTTTAAAGAAATCTGATGGCACTGTGTCAAGACAGCATGTTGATGGTTTTAGATGCTGCACTGTTTCCTCTATGTTTTTTTGGTCAACTGTTTTAAATTCTGACATTGTAGTTGAGTTATTCCTGGGAGGTCTTAGGGATTGCATCATGTTATTGTTTTGTTGATTTGTGTTGATATTTAACCTGATGGACTGGATTTATTCACTGAAAAAGCAAATTCATTGCATTTGTCTGTGGAAAGGAGTTCTGGATCTGTTGAGGGGGGTTTGTAAGCTTATCAACCGTAGCAAACAGAGTACGAGTGTTGTTGATGTTCTTTTTAATTATTTCAGAAAAGTGTTGCTGTCTAGCTTTGAGTAACTCATAGTTAAAATTACAAAGACTTTGTTTGTAGAGGTCAAGGTGAATTTGAAGTTTAGTTTTTCTCCACTTACGCTCTGCCTTCCTGCATGCTGTGTTTAAAGCCTTTACCATCATAGTGTTCCTCCATGGTGTTTTCTTTCTGCTCAAGGTTGTCTTAGTTTTAATAGGTGCAACAGCATCCATGACATTTAAGATTTTCCAGTTAAATTTATCCAGGAGTTCATCAACTGACTCTGCACTCACAGTTGGTGACATAGCTATAGCCTCCATAAACTTTGCACTGGTATTCGCATTTATGTACCTTCTCCTAACAGACACAGAGGTTAACTGAACATTTGGAATGATCTGTAAGTCAAAGAACACACAGAAATGATCAGAAAGAGCCAAGTCCTTAACATCAACAGAAGAAATATCAACACCTTTAGAGATAACCAGATCCAGAGTGTGGCCTCGAGTGTGTGTGGGCCCTTTCACATGTTGCAAGAGGCCAAAAGTGTCAAGTAGAGCAGAGAGTTCTTTGGCATTACTGTCCATGTTATTGTCTACATGAATGTTAAAATCCCCTGTTATGATAAAAAAGTTGTAGTCAGTGCAGATAACTGACAGCAGTTCAGCAAACTCATCAATGAATTTTCCTGAGTATCTTGGAGGTCTGTAAATGATTAAAAAAAGAACTTTTGGATCACCTTTTAATAAAAAACAGAGATGTTCAAAAGAGCTAAAATCACCTAATGTAATTTCCTTGCACTGAAATACAGATTTAAAGATGGCAGCAACTCCCCCGCCTTTCTTACCAGTTCGACACTTGTTCATAGAACTAAAATTTGTTGGTGCTGCCTCATTGAGAATAGCGCAACAGCTACATTCAGTCAGCCATGTTTCACTAAGAAGTAAAAAATCTAGATCATAGATCATAATGACGTCATTAACTAGCAGTGATTTGTTGGCTAATGATCTGATATTGAGTAGAGCTAACCTTGTGGAGATAACAGGAGACACTGGTATATTTTGAGGTTGACCTGCTATACTTAATAAATTAGCAGATTTAATTGAACTCTTATTATTTCTCACCAGTTTAACCAATCTTCTATTACCTGTCATCACAGGGATTGAGATTGTCGGCAAGAACTGTTCACAATCGTACCATGATGATGGCAAATCAAATTGAGGCAACACAAGCAAAGGACATATATGCAGCACCATTCTTTTCTCTCGCTTTGGATGAGTCCACAGACATAAGCCATTTATCCCAGTTCAGCGTGATTGCAAGGTATGCTGTCGGTGACACACTACGTGAGGAAAGTCTTGCTGTTTTGCCTATGAAAGGGACAACAAGAGGGGAGGATTTATTCAAGTCTTTCACTGAGTTTGTTAAAGAAAAAAATCTACCGATGGATAAACTTATTTCGGTGTGTACTGATGGTGCTCCGTGCATGGTGGGGAAAAACCGAGGATGCGTAGCGCTTCTTCGTGAACATGAAAAGAGGCCCATCCTAAGTTTTCACTGCATCCTACATCAAGCTGATTGCTGACCAGCTGATTGTCAAAACTTGGAACGCGCTTCCCGTCACATACGACACACTGCAGCGTGTGAGTATTGCTGTACTGACAATGTTTGGCTCTAAGTATGCATGTGAGCAGTCTTTCTCACATCTAAAGAACATTAAGACCAACCTACTATCACGTTTAACGGATGGAAGTCTCAACGCCTGCATGAAGCTTAACCTCACCACGTATCAACCAGACTACAAAGCCATCAGCAAAACCATGCAGCACCAGAAGTCGCATTAATGGTAAGACGTACTTTATTCATCATTGGCATAACAACGTTATTAAAAAGAATTCAGAGACTTATTGTACTTTAAAAGTGTTGGTCTTGACTTCCGGCAAGATGGCGGGTGGGTTAGCAGCATAGTTTTTTAGCTCGCCCAAGTCGGTAAAATCAAACCACTCAATGTGAATAACTTGACATATAACAGTCATAAACTTTGAGATGAGTGGCAAACGAGACTGGAGAAAAAATAAAATCCCGCAGATATCTCCAGAACGAATTACAAGAGAAGAAGTCACCGACGAAAGTGAACCTGAAAGCGACGCGACAGAGAAAATGGACCACGCCGACACACTGAAAGCTGGACTCGCTGATATTCGTGGTGATATATGGGACCTCAAGCAAGAACTCCACAACGAGCTGACGACAATCAAAGAGGAACTCAAAGGTGAAATGAAACAAGAAATCACTGCCTTAAGACAAGACATAGAGCAAAAGCTTACAGAAAGCCACAGAGAGTTACAGGAGCAGAGGGTGAGCCTAACCGAGGCGCAGGCTCGAATAGCGGAGCTAGAGGAATATAACATGGATGCGAACAACCTGTTACTCAAATTAACAAAACAGACAGACCAGATGCAAGACAAACTAACAGACCTTGAAGCGAGGTCCCGCCGAAATAATGTCCGGATTTTCGGATTGCCTAAGGACACAGAAGGAAGCTCCATTACAGATTACCTGGACCAACTCCTTTAAAAAAGAGCTGGAGCTGCCGGACGGAACCAATCTACAAATACAACGCGCCCACAGAGCTCTCGCACCACGACCCGGTCCGGGTGGCGCTCCGAGAGCAGTGGTGGTAAATTTCCTAAAGTTTGAAACAAAGGAGATGGTCCTACAGAAAGTCTGGCAGAAGAAGGGGATACAGGTGGGCAATAAGAAAATCCAATTCGACCACGACTACCCCACGGAAATCGTTCAAAAGCGCAAAACATATCTGAGCATCAAAAGAGTATTGAAAGAAAATGGGATCCGTTTCCAGACCCCATTCACGAAAATAAGAATTCACTGGAGCAACGGTGTGAAGAGCTATGACAATGCGGGAGATGCAGCGCAGGACATGGGAGCAAGGAGATTAACTGTGGAGGCATCAGACGAGGACGCGGGACGAGCGGCGGGAAGGACTGGACGTGACCCGGGATGGCAACGAGCGAGTCACAGTAGATTAAGCCACATGGCGGCACAACGAACGAGGGAGAAGTTACAAGGATACCAGAGAAAATCTGATAAGTAACATCATGTCTGGAAAAACATAACACGGCTTTATATAATATTGGCCTGGGTCAATGATTAAGAAACAAAACAAAAACAAGGCATGGTCCTTTGGTTGAGATGAATAGTATGAAAAGGTCTCAGCTCTCAATATTATAGTTTTATAAACAGTAGCCTACCTACTGGATGAGAGACAATGTTGGACTTTTCTAGACTAAGCAGCTTTAGGTCTAGGGGTGGGCCCTCAATGGGAGGATTTCCGATCCACCCACCAACAGGGACTTGGGGAGAAGAAGATTCCTCCTGTGGAAGTTCTAACGTTCTTAACTCATGTTCATGTTCATGTTCATATTTTTTTTGGGTTGCTTGGGAAAATAGATATGCATAATAGTGAAGCAATATGGTAGGTAATGATCTGAATATACTGTCCTTAAATGTAAATGGTCTAAACACACCTAAAAAGAGAGGAATAGTTATAACTAAACTGAAAAAAGAAAAACCACGTCATATTTTTACAAGAAACTCATCTGTCCCAGACAGAACATGAAAAATTAAAAAAATTCGGATTTAGACAATCATACTATAGTACATACAAACAAGGGCGTAGGAGGGGGGTTATTATATTAATCCCAAACTCAACTATATTTGTCTGTGAAAAGGAAATCAAAGATAAAGAGGGTAGGTACGTGCTGGTAAAGGGAAAATTAAAAAAATGAACCGGTTACGTTGATAAATGTTTATGCACCTCCAGAAAGTAGTAAACATTTCTTTAAATCTCTGTTTAATCTTATTGCAACAGAAAAGGAAGGTACTTTAATCTGTGGGGGGGATTTTAATATAATCTTGAACTATAGTTTGGACACAACAAGTCTAAAAGGGAATAAAAAACAGATATCAAAATTTGTAAAGGTGTCATTAGAAGAACTAGGAATGACCGACATATGGAGGAGCCTCAATCCTTTTGTAAAGGATTTCACACACTATTCTGCAACACACAAAGTCCACTCAAGAATAGATTATTTCATAAATATGGAGGATAGACATAGAGTGACTGAGTGTACGATTGGAGGTGCAGATATATCAGATCATAATGGGCTATTTCTAAAAATAAATCTTAATACCAGGAGAAGACAAACAATCTGGAGATTAAATGTAGGAATACTAAACAATAAAGGACTGGTGAAAGATTTGAAGGAAGATATTAGACAATATATGGAGGAAAATAACACGGGAGAAATGAGCCCACACATTATTTGGGATGCTTTAAAAGTGGTTGTTCGGGGAAAGATAATAGCTAGAACCACATTATTAAAAAAATTAAGAAGAGAGGCATATTTAAATCACTCTCTAACATTGAGAGAACTAGAGCAAAAATATCAAAAGACAAATGACCCTAAAATAAGGAAACAAATCAAGGAAACCAAAATGAAGATAACTGAACTACTACTGGATGAATATGGTAAGAAGAACACATATTTGAAGCAAAACTATTACGAGATTGGCCCCAGAGCGACCAAACTTTTAGCCAAACGTATCCGAAAACAACAAGCACTGAATACCATTCAAAAAATTAGGGATCCTCGTACCAATGAGCTAATACACGAACCAGAGGGCATAGAGAACATATTTAAGGGATTCTATAAAAAATTATATACGCAGCCACCTGCAGCAAATGAGGAGGAAGTAAGACATTTTTTGGAACAATTAGATTTACCATCAATTGGCTCTAGACAAAATGAAAGATTGACAGCAGATATTACAACAGAAGAGATTATTCAAGCAATAAACTCATTGAAAAATAACAAATCCCCAGGGAGCGATGGTTACCCTGCAGAATGGTACAAGCTTTTTAAAACAGAGCTGATACCAGCACTTCAGGCCTCCTTTAACTGGACTCTGAAAGAAAATAAATTACCTCTAACATGGACAGAAGCAATTATTTCAGTCATCTTAAAACCAGGCAAAGATAAAGACAGATGTGAAAGTTACAGACCAATCTCAATATTAAATATAGATTATAAAATATATACATCCATTATCTCCAAGAGAATAAATACATTTATAGCAGAATTAATAGATGAGGATCAAACGGGGTTCATATCAGGCCGTCAAACACAGGACAATATTCGAAGAACTTTACAAATAATCAGCCAAGCACAAAAAAGAAAACAAAGTACTTTGCTGTGTTAGTATCGATGCGGAAAAGCATTCGACTGCGTAAATTGGAAATTTCTCTATCTAGTGCTAGAATGATTTGGTTTCAATAATAAATCTGTACACCTGATTAAATCACTATACCAAAAGCCTTCGGCTAGAATAAAAATTAATGGAAATTTGACAGGAAAAATATTATTAGAAAGATCAACCAGACAAGGATGTTGTCTGTTGCCGACTCTATTCGCGATACTTATAGAACCTCTGGCTCAAGCAGTTCGACAAAATAAAGAAATTAAAAGGAGCCATAATTAAAGATGTAGAACAAAAAATCGGGCTTTTTGCTGATGACATAATAGCTTTACTCGAGCAACCGAACACCACACTCCCTAATCTGATGAAGCTACTAAAACTGTATGGGCATTTCTCAGGATATAAAATCAATGTATCTAAAACTCAGATTCTAGCACTCAACTATTATCTATCAAGAGAGATCCAGGAAACAAATTTAATTGGAACTTAAAAGCAATCAAATATTTGGGTGTCATGATTACTAAAAACCTTTCAGAGCTATACAGTGCAAATTATAAAACTTTAAAACAAGAAATACAGAAAGATATAACAAGATGGTCTACCCTACCACTGGACTTTAATTCGAGAATTGATATAGTTAAACTAAATATATTACCCAGTTTTCTATACATGTTTCAATCCCTGCCAATAGATATCCCCCAAGGTCAATTTGTAGGATGGGATAGAATGATCTCCAGATTTGTTTGGGGGGGCAAAAAGCCTAGAGTCAGATACAAAACTCTCCAGCTCCCTAAAGAAAAGGGAGGAATGGGGCTTCCAAATCTAAGGGACTACTTCTTCGCTGCTCAACTGAGACCTGTATATTGCTGGTGTAAGTCAGAATTTAGAGCAAAATGGAAAGATATAGAGAAAGAAGTAAACCAAATTCCAGTACACACGTTAGATACATGGTTTAAAATACTGAAAATGTACAAGATTCAGAATGATGCAAAAATATTAAAATGGATAGCTTACGACAGCAATTTCAATCCAGCAAAATATGATCCAAGATTTGGATGGACAGAAAAGGGAATAACTGCTTGGTGTATGTTAGAAAACAAAGGGGAGCTGATGAGTTTTGAAAAACTCAGGGAAAGGTACGAGTTGAATTTGTGTGAACTCTTCAGATATTATCAAATAAGGGACTACTATAAAAAGGAGATCAAGTCAGATCCCTCCAGGGAAGTGAATGATGTCATCCAAATTATAGTAAAAGCATATCAGGAAAGCAACATAAGAATAATTTCATCATTATATCAGGGATTGAACAATAACAATAAGCATTCAACTACATATATTAAGATGAAGTGGGAGGAAGAACTTAATTTAGAAATTTCAGATGAGGAATGGCACGAAATGTGGAAGGTACACCACTCAACCACATATTCACGAGTCTGGAGAGAGTTTGCATGGAAGAACCTAATCCGATTTTTTATTACACCGAAAATGAAAAGTAAGCAGCTACGCAGTTGTCAAAAGTAGGGCTGCAACGATTACTCGAGGTACTCGAGTAACTCGAGTACAAAAAAAGGCTTGAGACAATTTCTTTTGCCTCGAGGCTTCGTTTAATTTATGTCACCAAATTATGTCTATTTAAAATTCAGCTGCTATCGTATCACGTCAACATTGTACACAACAGCACTGCACGGCTCCAGTATCACTGTTCCCCCGGACTGCAATTACTGACGCACATTTCAAATATTTACGGCGGTGCTCTAACTTGCTCACAATGGCAGAAAACGAGGATACCGTTGTGCGGAAAAGGCAGAAAATATCAAAAGTTTGGGACCACTTTAAGCTTCGGAGGGCAGAGAACGTAGTACAATGTGTATATTGTAAAGCGGACCTAGCTTATCACAATACCACTTCGTCAATGCTGCAACACCTGAACAGAAAACATCCTCATGTGAACTGCACTTCAAGCGGAGTCGGGAACCTCTAAAAGGTAACGTAACATATTTTACGATTGCTAACTAACATGAACACTACCACTTGTTAGAATTGCAGTATGTGTAACGTGTGTTATTTATCGATAGTGATGAGACATAAGTAACGTTAGCAAAACACCTAAATCTCACTCACTTGTGTGTCACACACGCGCTCACACACACCCACCCTGAGGTAGCCTAATAGACACCGATAGACAAGTTCATTAGCATACAGATTCGCTTTACTTAGGCTACTTTTTGAAGTTTAGCAAGCATTGTACAAATAAGTTATTGCATAATACACTATTGATATATGCGTTTAAAAACACAAAAGTCTAATTTATCCGATTACTCGATTCCAAAAATATTCGATAGCTGCAGCCCTAGTCAAAAGTGTTGGCGGGAATGTGGATCTTTTGATGTAAACCATTCTCATGTTTTTTGGAATTGACCAAAAATAACTGTATTTTGGGAAATAGTATGTAAGGAGCTACGGAAAATATTAGGATATGGTGTGTCGAAGACCTGTTCAGTGCTTTATCTATGTAAATTTTCAGATGAGACCGTTAACACTAGAGATGGATATTTGATCAAAATACTGCTGTTAGCAGGCAAGAAAGCCATCACTAGAAACTGGAGAAAAGAAGCAACACCAACAAAAGATTAGTGGCTGTCAATTGTGGAAGAAATATTTTTAATGGAAAAACTGACACACATACTGAGGCTACAAGAAGCTCAACTGGACAAGAAGTGGGAGAAATGGACACTATACAAGACTCAAGACGATATCGGAAAGGAATAGTAACTGATGAAATACTCTAACCCATAAAATAGTAAGAATAAGTTGTATTCCCAGGCAGCTTTTGTTATAGTTGATTGTATTTGCATTTACTTCTGTTGATTTGTCAATAAAAATTTTAGTGACAAAAAAAAAAAAAGGTGTTGGTCTTACATAAAATGCACACATTTACTTGTATGTAGTGTTAAACATATTGTATGGCTCTCACGGAATTACATTTTAAAATATGTGGCGTTCATGGCTCTCTCAGCCAAAAAGGTTCCCGACCCCTGATCTAGACTGTTGGTCATCTACAGCATCCTGATGGCCCTTCATTAAATGACAGATGAAAGGTGTGTAAAGCTAACAGCTATGGTAAGCTCTGCATATAACTGGTGGTTGGTGCTTCATGTTTAGTCTCACCATTCTTTAGCTGCTCTCTAATCTCTGCTCACTGCTGAGCTCCTTGGAGCTTCCAATCATCTCTGACTTCAATCATCATTGTATGTTACTGCCTAGTTTAATAAGTACAAGTTAGTCCTGATCTCTAGCATTGCTGGCTATGGCCCATCATGCAACAGGGCAGACTGGACAAGTTCACATTGGTAGCTGTTCAACTCATCATGCCCGTTAGCATCGCTGCTGCTAATGGAGCTCTGGTTTTATTATATCGGCTTATGATTGACATGTTTATTATTCTTAGTGTGCAATAAAGAAACCTGTCATGCTCATTATTTAGTTTCATCTCTTAGATTATTATTATTATTCAAGATAATCCTGAAAATTATGAACCAAACAGTGAAGGATGTGAATTAAATAAAAAGAAAACAATCTACCAAAGTTACAGTCAGTGAACTCACTCCAGAGCCAGTTTACAGTTTGGACTCTCCTGTACAGCAGCCAGAAGCTTCTCTGATGAATCGGACAGGATGTCGAGATTCAGGTGCAGCTCTGTCAGATGAGGGTTGGACTTCACAGCTGAGGTCACAATTTCACAGTCAGTGTCTGAGAGTCTAACGTCAGTAAGTCTGTAATGACACAAATTACAACATATTATCATGAAGTGGCTCAAGGTTCAGACTAACAAGGAGAACACATGTTTGAATCTCAAAAACTAAAATAATGTATTAAAGGTTGAATATGTAGAATATTTATTAAAAGCTATATATTTTTTTTAAATAATGCACCCAAAGGGCGTTTTGAGGGGTACAGAATGAAAAGTATTGCTTTTCCATTAAAAAAAAATTAAGTCTGAATTAATATTTTTAAAATGTTTTGACGGGTTGGACAATGACTTTCTGACACGTTGTGTGCATATGGTACCAGCCAATTAGCGACCGGAAGTGCGGGTTGCCATAGTTGTCTGTTGTTCCGGTGCAGCTACTGTAGGCTGGCACTGGGTGAAATGGAGTTGTAAACAAGCAGAGCCGTGTTGGACTCACTAAAACCAGCATTTTTTGCTCTCAAGTACAACTTTTCATCACAAAACTTCAAAAGGTAAGACAGAATATCTGTTAGTAGCTGTAAATAAGTGGTTGTTTACCTTTGTATTCTTTGGCTGCTGGTTCACTGAGTTTTTAGCGCAATAATAGTGGTACTGTTGAACTCACCAGGGTCTTAGCTTTCATATGAGATGAGCTATATGTCTGTGTATCATGAAGTATCAAAACAGTAGCAATGGAAATGTGGAGCGTCGGTTGACTCTGACGCTATTCGGATTTTGATATTTGATCATTAATATGCTTAGTGTTTGAGTTGTGTTTGGTGTGTGGAAAAATGACGTGCTTGTAGCGGAGTTTCTCCTGTTTCCTACCTTTCTCCTACCTAGTATTATGACACTTTTATCTTATTTTATTTTATTTTATCTTATTTTATCTTATTCGTTTTTGTTGTACTTTATTGCTTTTATTTTATTGTTTTAATTGTTTTTATTTATTCCTCTTTTTATTTATTACCTGCTGCCTATTGTAAATAAATAAATAAACTACATTTACATTTCATTTGATGTGCAGTATGACTGTCTGTATTGCTACATCATTAGGGCAGCGTTTTATGCCTTTTGCTGTGGAGAGTCTCAGGGTCTCCCAATTGGGGGACCTTGGAGTTTAACAGTCTGCCGAGCTAGCAGCCGAGTTAGCCGCCGAGCTAGCCGCGATCAGGGAACATAGGACCCGCTCCCAAGGTTTAACTGCTACTCCCACTGCCATTACAATGTAATGTACCTCGGTGGTTTCAAGTTAGTTACAGCGAGGGTAGGTTCGCTTCCTGTTTTCAAAATAAAAGCACCAACTCTATCGTTATGGTTTTCTTAATAATAAAAGGCAATGGGTGTTTTATTTTGTGAAAATGACCGGAAGTGCGTTACTCACTACGGCTAACTTGAGTGGCTCCGAATTCGCAGGAACAAAACTTTAAGCAGGTGTGTATTTGGACAAATTAGCGTCACATTGTGAATCTAAAGGGCTACTTTCTCACCTATAATGGTTAGACATGTGGATAAAGTGGTATATTTACAGAGTTAGAGCTAAAATAAAAATCCGCTTCAGCCTGCTGATTTCAGCTTGGGTAGGAATGAAATGCATTATGGGTTATCGTGTAGTTTACTGACTGATCTGCTCACACCGATCAGGCTACAGAAACAAGCAATCATTTTGAGTTGGGAGCTAGCTAGCTAATCGATTACACACCACTCATAGAAAGACTTCCAGTTGAAGACTGGCTAACGTTAAGTACTGTTGTAAAATTAATTTGTCGAAATTAGTCGTTACCCTGTATGATTCATCAGTTGACATGACGCTGGCTGATCGATTGACACACTCGAGAACGAACCTGGCAACCCGACTCCTGGAATTATTTTTGGTTGTTGCGACTATGATCTCGAGACACTAGATGGCGTTGTTCTGCTCATTCTCCATATTCAACCTTTAAAGTAAGTTATTAACAAACTAAAAGTAAACTCCATGTGTAATGTGTAGAATCAGTAGTGTAGGGAAGTGCATGGATGAGGGGAAATGTGTGCTAGAAAAAAATAATAATAAAAAAAACTATCATGCTGATTGGCTAATCCTGAAAATTATGAATCAAACATTTGAAACTTCAATCTACCAAAGTTACAGTCAGTGAACTCACTTCAGAGTCTTCAGTTTACAGTTTGGACTCTCCTGTACAGCAGACAGAAGCTTCTCTGATGAATCAGACAGGTTGTAGAGTCTCAGGTGGAGCTCTGTCAGATGAGGGTTGGACTTCACAGCTGAGGCCAAAACTTCACAGTGAGTGTCTGAGAGCCAACAGTCAGCAAGTCTGTAATGACACAAATATTACAAGATATCATGAAGTGGCTCAAGGTTCAGACTAACAAGGAGAACACATGTTTGAATCTCAAAAACTAAAATAATGTATTAAAGTAAGTTATTAACAAACTAAATGTAAACTCCATGTGTAATGTGTAGAATCAGTAGTGTAGGGAAGTGCATGGATGAGGGGAAATGTGTGCTAGACAATAACAAACACATGAAGCAAAGAAAGAAAAGAGATGTTGCTGGTGGAAGAGAGAGGGAGACACTGAGCAGGCCAGCTTTGATAAGGTGATCCAGCCCAAAGCCCAGCTGATGCTTCAGCCCGATGACTCCATTATTAAAATCATTTTATTCCTTTAGTATAAAACAACAGTTGAGAGATAAACAGGAAACAAGAGGAGAGAGATCAGTGGAAGCTGCAGTTATACTGGAAGCATCTTAACCAGTAAGCTACCAGAACACTCCCAGTTCAGCTGATGCTGTCTCACTGTGCTTGAATGAAACAATCATTCTCATCACTCTCTCTCAGACCTGCACACTTTAATCTTTGTTTAGCTTTAATCTTGCAGATGGAGGAGAGAACATGGAGTTACATTGAGGCTTCCATAATGTGCACAGTGTGTGTGTGTGTGATCTGATCCCATGTCTGTCTCCACTAAGTTAACATGAGGACATCTTGATTAGAAAAGCACTTTTACTGTCCACTATGTTTAATGTGACTGCAGGATATTTAGACTCAGTTCAGCTCAGTGAACAGTTCCAGTTGAGAAAGATCATCTCTCTTTGCTACCTGCTGCTGTCAGGTTCACATCCATAAGCAGCTACATTTACTGACTGTTCACAAACACTAATGAAACTAATAATCAAAGATTATTCAGATCTTATTTTAAAGCCTGCTGAGTAAAATCAGGTATTACCTGTATGTCTGATTATATATCATGTAATAATAACTTTACTGCTTTCACTGATAACTGTAAAATACTGATATATGTTGTGATAAAATGCTGCTGTAATAAAACCTCAACCACAACCTCTAAAGTCCTTCATGTGTTTCACCAGGTTTGAATGAATCCTCCAACACACAAAGGAAGAGAAAGAGAAGAAAACACCATAATCCAATAATGACTAGAAATAAATAGAATAACTGTTCATTAACTTAACAGCTATAAACATCAACATTATTTAAACTCAACATTTAAACAGCTCAACAACATCTGAGACTAAATATAACTGACATGTTATTTCACATATAAACAAGTAGAGCACTATTTTAACTATAATAAAACATTTATATTATTTATATTTGAAGAACTAAACTACTAATCTACACTGATTTATAATGTTAATCACATCTGGACTTACAGAGCCTTTCTGCAGTTCCTCACAGCTGGGATCAGTCTCCGTCGTCCCTCCCGTGATGTGTTGTACTTCTTCAGGTCCAACTCATCCAGAACCTCCTCTGACATCTGCAGCATGTAGGCCAGAGCTGAGCAGTGGATCTCAGAGAGTTCCTTCTCTGATCTGTTCTCTGACTTCAGGAACTCTTGGATCTCCTGATGTACTGAGCGGTCGTTCATCTCCATCAGACAGTGGAAGATGTTGATGCTTCTGTCAGGAGAGATATAACCACTGTTCATCTCCTTCAGGTTGTTGATGACTCTCTGGATGGTTTCTGGACTGTTGTCTGTCTGACCCAGCAGGCCTCCTAAGAGACTCTGGTTGGACTCCAGAGAGAGGCCATGAAGGAAGCGAACAAACAGGTCCAGGTGGCCATTTTCACTTCTCAGCGATTTCTCCATGGCTCCCTTCAGGAAGTCATCCAGAGATGAGTAATCTTTTTCTTTTTCTTTTTCTTTTTCTTCTTCTTCTTCTTCTTCTTCTTCTTCTTCTTCTTCTTCTCCCAGGAAGTCCTCCAGTACCTCTGTCCTCCTGTTGGTGTAACAGTGGTACATGTAGACTGCAGCCAGAAACTCCTGAACGCTCAGATGAACAAAGCTGTAGACTGGTTTCTGGAAGATCACACTCTCTCTTTTGAAGATCTCTGTACAAACTCCTGATAACACCGAGGCCTCTGTGACACCAAGTCCACACTGCTCCAGGTCTTCTTGGTAGAACATGATGTTTCCTTTCTCCAGTTGTTCAAACGCCAGCCTCCCCAGCTTCAGAAGAAGGTTCCTGTCAGCCTCCGTCAGCTCCTGTGGACTCTTCTCATGTCCCTCATCATACTTGTTCTTCTTCCTCTTTGTCTGAACCAGCAGGAAGTGTGAGTACATGTCAGTCAGGGTCTTGGGCAGCTCTCCTCTCTGGTCTGTAGTCAACATGTGGTCCAGAACTGTAGCAGTGATCCAGCAGAAGACTGGGATGTGACACATGATGTGGAGGCTTCGTGATGTCTTGATGTGTGAGATGATTGTGCTGGACTGCTCTTCATCACTGAATCTCCTCCTGAAGTACTCCTCCTTCTGGGCGTCAGTGAAGCCTCGTACTTCTGTTACCCTGTCCACACATGAAGGAGGGATCTGATTGGCTGCTGCAGGTCTGGTAGTTATCCAGACGAGAGCCGAGGGAAGCAGCTTCCCCTTGATGAGGCTTCTCAACAGCACGCTGACTGATGACTTCTGTGTGACATCAGACACGACCTTCCTGTTGTTGAAATCCAGTGAAAGTCTGCTTTCATCCAGGCCGTCAAAGATGAACAGAACTTTACAGCCAGCGAGCTTCTCTGCTGTGAGCTTCTGTAATGTTGGATAGAAAACATGGATCAGCATGAGCAGACTGTACTGCTCATCTTTGATCAAGTTCAGCGACCTGAACGAGAACGGAATCAGCAGACTGATATCTTGGTTGTTGGAGCGCTGTGCCCAGTCCAGAGTGAACTTCAGCACTGAGAAGGTTTTTCCAACGCCAGCGACGCCGTTCATCAGAACCACTCTGACCCTGTGTAAGACTTCACAGATGTCCTGATCCTTGGTTGGAGCGTCATGGAGGGTCTTCATCTTGGAAGCTGTTTCAAGCTGCCTCACCTCATGTTGGGTATGAACCTCTTCAGTTTCCTGTTGGTCAGGTAAGACTTTAAAGATGTCCTGACACTTGATTGGAGCGTCATGGAGGGTCTTCATCTTGGAAGCTGTTTCAAGCTGCCTCACCTCATGTTGGGTATTAACCTCTTCACTCTGTCCCTCTGTGATGTGGACCTCAGTGAAGATGCTGATGAGGAAGGTTTTAGTTCCTGCTTCATCAGTTCCTTGAGTCACACATTCACATGTGCTGCTCAGACTGATCTGATGTTCATCTAAAACCTCCTGCAGACCACTTTCTGCTGAAAGAGAAGAAAAAAGGTAGAATGAAACAGAAATCAGTGTGACTGTTAATGTTCAGTAGGATAGAGGAGGTAGATTCCTGTTTTCAGAGATGATGACATCAGCAGACAGATCTTCTGTCTTACTTTGTACAGTGCTGGTCTGACTGTCTGTCTGCAGTCCAGGTCTGGTTCTGGATCTGTTTCCACACTGGGGACAGGAGGAGTCTCCTGATGAAGCAGACTGGTCCCAGTATGAGGTGATGCACTGTTTGCAGAACCAGTGTCCACAGCTGGTAGGGACTGGATCCTTCAGGACGTCCTGACACAAAGAACAGCAGGACAGCTGCTCCTTCACAGAAACAGCCCTCGTCTTCCTCTTTCTCTTCCTCTTCCTCCTCCTCTTCCTCTTCCTCTTCCTCTCTCTGTGGACATGAACACATTCTTTATGTCACATGACATTAGTGGAGGCCGACCTTTTAGGTACATTCCTATACTTCGATTCGTGATAAATCAGCTGCAGCAGGCTGTTTCTATACATTTAAATAATATACAGTAAATAAGGACAGACACAGTTTGACTTGTTAGTAAATCCTTAGTAAATATCACCCTGGGTTACCTGCTGCTACTTTACATTTATTGACTGGAAGAGACCGGTCACTCTTCATAGACAGACAGCTGGATATTACAGACTCTGCTCTCTGTCTGTAGAAATAATTATTCAACACATATAATTAGTTCTTATAAAGATCAGATGTGACATGAAACATGATTTAATAAAGATAATTAATAGTGTTCATATCTCCATCTGCATGTTCTAAACATTTTATCTGCAGGTGCAAACTGGATCAATTTCAGCAGTTTTTAACATCTACAGGTTTGTCTGATATCTGAGGTGTTAAAACTAATGATTTTATATAACCGTTTATTAAGTGACAGTTAAACTAAAGTCCTGCTGCCTGATGCTGGACTGTCACATTAACTTGTTCCTGTCTACAAAGCAAACAACACAATCTGTCCTCTGCTACTTTACCTGTATTAAATATTTCACTAAAGCATCAATCTCTCTTTCTACTAAATGAAGAAATAATGTGGTCAATGCTCAAAGACCAAAAGGAACAGTGACTGAACTATAAAAACCCTCAATATTATAAAACTAATATTGTTGTAATGTAGATTATCAAATGATATTAAACTGAATTATCTTCAGGTCAGTTTACAGTAGAAACAGTCTCTTACTTTGTGTCTGAGGGTCCAGGTTCATTACTGAAGGTTGGAGGTTCTTCATTAGACCGGTCACTCTTCATGGACAGACATCTGGATATTACAGACTCTGCTCCGTCCTCCTCTTCCTCCCCTTTCTTCATCTTCTGGTGTCTGAGAGGTAAACTAGTAACACTGGAGACACACACACACATACACAGTATAATAAACCCAGTCCTGCCTCTCAACTTAGTAGCTTCTTATTAGTTGACATGACTTTAACTACAACCATGTGTGTTTTCTAGTCATCACAAAGAGAAACTTTGACTCTGGTTTAAATCCAACAAACAGACTTCAGATAAATATGTGTGTACTTCTTTTTTTCTTTTTAAACATATTTTTATTAAACTTTTAGAAAAGCAGTTGTGACAAGGACAATACAAAACATGGCACAAGCAACAGTGCACCAGATACAGGCAATAAGGCGAAAGGTCAGCAGGTAACTCATCACTTAGTCCCAACAGGCAAGTCCTAAAAACTACTTTAAACTGTAACCAGAACTGCTGGACGTGAGGACAGCTCCACAAACAATGAATAAATGATCCCACAGAAGATTGACATTGAGTACATAGCTCTGACAGAGTTGGATTCATTCTGTCTGGCTTCAGGAGTGATATAGAGCCTACTCAGAATCTCCCAGGTAGAGACATCAGGACACTGGAGGCCACACAGGGCGTTCCAGTCTTCAGCCTTTATTGTACCCAAGTCAGATTCCCATCTGTCTTTCACCTTGTCAGAATTATCTGCATTATAACTACAGAGGGTCTTATGAAGCTTTTTGGTGAAGAATTTAAGTTGCATGTCATTTACCAACAGGGACTCTATAGGAGAAGTAGCCAGAATAACATTTCAATAGTACAAATACTTCATAACCAAGTACAAATACTTCATAACCAAGTACAAATACTTCATAACCAAGGACAAATACTTCATAACAAGGACAAATACTTCATAACCAAGTACAAATACTTCATAACCAAGGACAAATACTTCATAACCAAGGACAAATACTTCATAACCAAGTACAAATACTTCATAACCAAGTACAAATACTTCATAACCAGGACAAATACTTCATAACCAAGTACAAATACTTCATAACCAAGTACAAATACTTCATAACCAGGACAAATACTTAATAACTCTGCTGTGACGCAGGAAACAACTGCAGTGAAATCTTTCAAATTACACAGGATAAAATTTCAAACTTGTAAGAATTTAATAAAATCATTATCGATGATATTATTATCATCGATAATGATGTTTGTAATGTAGATTATCAAATGATATTTAACTGAATCATCTTCAGGTCAGTTTACAGTAGAAACAGTCTCTTACTTTGTGTCTGAGGGTCCAGGTTCATTACTGAAGTATGGAGGTGATTGTTTAGACCGGTCACTCTTCATAGACAGACAGCTGGATATTACAGACTCTGCTCCGTCCTCCTCTTCCTCCTCTTTCTTCATCTTCTGGAGTCTGAGAGGTAAACCAGTAACACTGGAGACACACACACATACACAGTATAATAAACCCAGTCCTGCCTCTCAACTTAGTAGCTTCTTATTAGTTGACATGACTTTAACTACAACCATGTGTGTTTTCTAGTCATCACAAAGAGAAACTTTGACTCTGGTTTAAATCCAATAAACAGACTTCAGATAAACATGTGTGTGCTTCTTAACTGTGACTTCTCTCTATTTAGAGCTCAGCAGTGAGTCACGTGACATCGCTGTGAGGACGCACAAACCAGGAAAACAACAACAGAAAACAACGTTTAACACCTCAAACTCTGTCATTTCACATTTAATCAACTAAACAATGAATGTGATCAATAATCATCAGATTGATCAATAATGACAGTAATCATTATTTACAGTCCTGATATTAACACTCACCTGCCTCACACTGTTTTCCTGCTTCTGCTCTGATGTGAAATGGAGTCTGACTGAACACTTTCACTTTCGGTGCTCCTCCCTGTTTAGTCTGCCCCTTCTTTACTGGAAGTCACGTGACTGTACGTGACTGTGTGTGACTGTGTGTGTGTGTGTGTGTGTGTGTGTGTGTGTGTGTTTCCTCGGCTCTCAAATTTCATGGACTTGAAATTCTGTGTGTTTTCCTGTGTTCCTGTTTCTGAAAGGGACTTTAGATTGAAAAGTTCAGATTTAGATTCACTAACGGGTAACGTATTATCAGCATCAATATCATCAATAATAATATCATCAATAATAACTGCTAGGCTGCTGCAATAGTTACAAATAGCAGTTTATAATGAGCCTTCACCTAAGAGGGCTATTGATTGTGTTAAAGCAGTGTATTAAAGGCAGTAGCAAATATGGTATTATGGTATTATGACAACGCATACTAAACATGAGAGTGCTTTCATGACGCCCAACAGTGTGTAGTAGTCATGGGTTGATCAGCTGTGGTCACTAATTATCCTGTCATTTCAGATCCTGTCACCCTCATCAGCTCACTCCCCTCACCTGTGCTTCCCCGCCCATCTCCACACCTGGTTACCATCATCATCATCAGGTCCTCTTCATATTCAGGCACATTTCCACTTGTCCTCTGCCAGATTGTCTCGTGTTTTCATGCCTAACTTTCCAGCGTTACTCTGCCTGTCTTGCCTGGTTCCTGGTTTTTGGATTTTTTCCTGCTCCCTTGGATTTGTCTGCTTGGTTTTGACTCCGATTAAATATCTGTGGACTCTGTGGAAATATCTTCCTGTTGTCGTGCTTTTGGGGACAGGATAATTAGTGAAGAAAAAACATGACTGATCAACCCATGACACCTGTAAATCAAACAGAACTTAAAACATTTCTTTACCTCAAAGCTTTTAGTTCATCTGTGTTTTAGAGGTTTTGTTCAGCTGCTGTTTCCTGTCACTGCCAGCAGGGGGAGACAGAAGCTCCTCTGCAGGTTGATGTTTTCTTCTATCGTCACTTGGTGGCGCTGCTTCCTTATTCATAACTTGCACTTGATTTCAGCAACAAAGGGTTAAAGAATGAAGAAAACAGTTTAAAGTTCCTGAAAGAAACAAGAACTTTGACTCTAATTTACATTAAAGACACTTCATTTCTGCTTTTTATTCCTTTTCTTTATTTTGTCACTTTTGTCTTAACATCAACTCATCAACCAACAAACACTTTGAACTGTATTACTGTATAAATGATGTTTGATTGATTGATTGTTATAAACAGTTAAAGAGCCTGAACCAAAGGACTATTTCATTGCTTTGTGAAATCTTTAAATTATTGATTGTTCACTGAATTTTAGTTTGAATTTGAGATATAAGTTTTATTTTATTTTGTTTTGAGAGATATTGGTGATGTAAACTGATGTATTACAGTGAGATATGTGTATTTTTCTAAGGTTGGAGCAGTATATGTGTATGTGGTCTAAATAAACATGAAGCTGAATGTAGTGAATTATTTCTGTTTACTAAAGTTACACTAAATGATCATAACAGTAAATAATAGATGTTTCAATTATACACTGATGAAGTAATATAAATGATTATGGTTAGTACACAATAACATATTTATGACCTCTGGTGAACAAACACACAGTTAACAGTGTGATGACATAACAAACATCAACATGAACAATATATTAATGATATATAAATAAATAAGATCGATCCAGGAAGCAACGTTAACAACATAAGTGTCAATATTTACATGTATGTGCTTCACACACATCAAAGGTTAATGACGGTGTGTGTCGTGTCACATTATTAACAGAAGTAGTGCACAGATATGAGCAGAAGAGAACAAAACTATACAAATGAAACTTGTGAATAAACAAAATTACACAAAATAAATTGAGGTGGTCTTGAAATACTAATTGACCCCTCACACATATAAAAAGCTGGATCCCTTAAATATTTACACACTGAGACTCTGAAATGTCATCTGGAGCCTTTAAAAGTGATCAATCGAATCTCACAAATCAATCCTAAAACAACCAGCCAACCAGTGAAGTGATGATAGAAATGGAGTAATATGATCTCTGTTCCTGGTTTGAGTTAAAGTGTTCTGTGTTAGTTTTATAGATATTATTAGGGCCCAAGCACTACACAGTGCGAAGGTCCTATTGTATCTGTAGAGATTATTTTTCATCTCACAAAACGAACGCCTTTTTGATAGCCTAAACGTGCCCCGAAACTCACGAAAATTTGCACACACATCAGACCCGGCGAAAAATTTGATATTTTATGGTTCGCCAAAATAGCCGTCCCAAAATGGCTCAATAGCGCCCCCTATTGAATATAAAAATGTGAGAGATTGACGTACATGAACGAAATTTTGTATATATATGTATCATGTCCAGACGCACAAAAAAGTCAATGGGACCCACGACGTCACTCCAACAGGAAGTCGGCCAGTTTGAAAAGTATGTGTGATTTTGCCGATTTTCATGCCTCGTACTTTATCGAACTTGTCCTAGGGATTTAATCCGACTGACTTCAAATTCACTCAGAAACATCTTGAGACATTGGAGATGAAAAGTTATCAAAAACTTTCTGATTAGGGATTTGGTTGCTTTGTGGCAATGTGAGGAATTTTGATGTTTCGCCATTAAACAGGAACAGCTGGCCAAATGGGGGTTGCACCCCGTAGAATATTAATAAAATTGAGCCCCTCCCTCAAGATTGATGTAGACGAACAAAATTTGGTACACTTATGTATCATCTAAAGACACACAAAAAAGTATCTTGGCCATTTTGAAGTGAATTTGCAATTTTGGCACAGTTTGATTCAATTAATGAATTCCTCCTAATCCGACCGACTTCATATTGACTCTGTCATCTCAAGACGTTGAAGATGCGTCACAGCAAGTCTCGCTCAGTCGTGGCATGGCGGGGGAGCTTGGGCCCGATCATCGCTGCTTGCAGCTTTAATTTTAATATGTTTTAATGGTGAAAACATGACTGGACCAGCTGCTGATATGATCATCAAAACTTAGACTGGAATCAAAAAATACAAAGTTTTTCAGCACAGACTTGAGGTTGTTATCAACAGAACCAGGATATGATTTGACCTGCATGCAGGTTTTCTGACCAATGACAAATTATTTCAGAATTGAACTGAATGAAATGAGTCTGTCACATCTGGGCTCATATTTATCAAGTGTCTCAGAGCAGGAAATCAAAATGAGTAAATGAGTGACACATCTCTGCTCCTACTTATAGAAGGAAAGAGTTTGATCAACTTTCCAAACTTGGTAAATGATTCCTGTGTGTGCCGATATTTAGGAGCTGCAGGTGGAGTTCAGGCAGAGATGTTCCCTGAGAGGACAGATGTTTAGGGAACGCTTGATGACTGTGAGCTTATTAAAAGGGCTAAAAGCTGATTTCAGCTAAATCCAGAGATAACTGTTCAGTTTGGAGTCAGTTAAGAGACTTAAGTGAAGACCACAAAATCCAAATCCAGACTCCAGATGGATCATCAGGATCCAGCTGATCCTCTCTCAACACTCCTGGATGTTCACTCTCACTCTGACTGAGATCACTTCCATCTGATGAGAGAAGAAGAAAGAACAGAGGAGATAAATGAGTGTTTAGTGAGACTCACTTGATCAGCTGTCAGTCAGTGATGCAGCGCATCCAGTATAAAGAGCAGCAGGGACTTCAGTCCTGTTCAGACCAGAAGTGGAACAGCTGTGCACCGTAGCTTGCTTCCTTTCAGCTCTCATGTTAACGTGTTGGAGTGAACACACTGAGCTCCAAGCTCACACACCTGCACACACTTTTACTATCAAGTGTGTTTCCTCTGCAGATTTCACTAAAGTACACAGAGGAAATAAAGTGCTGAGAGTCATGAACACATCATTACTGCAGAAACAGAGACATTCACTCATCAGTTTACTGATGGATTTACAGCTGATACATGTCAACTCTTATCAAAGTTTAAAGCTACAGAGTCTCTGTGGGATTTGAAGATGTTTCCTGCTGTTAAATCATCACATGACAATCAGTCAGAGCTCTCAGCTAAACAGCTGCTGTGATTCCTGGACTTCAGCAGAGGTTCTGGTCTGTATAAAGACCACATGGTTACTAAACGTAATGATGCTTGTGTGAAATCAGAGCCAGTGATTTGCAGGCTGCAGTCAGACTGATCTTAGAGCTCTGACAAAGATGAACTGATCAATAGTTTAGTGTTGAAATGAGGGAACAAACACTTTGAGATCAGATTTGATGATGAGGATCACTGTCTCTCTACATCTTGTAAGGCTGTCAGCTGTAATCCAGCTTTATTTCCTGCAGACATCAACACAACAACAACAGTCGTCTTCACATCAACTCAAACACATGATCACAACAAGCTTCTGGCTCATCTGATTGGCTGACTGTTCTCTATCTCTCTGTCTTTGTGTCCAATCCTGAAGCCTGTCACCATTCTCCTCTCACAGCTTCACTGAGGAAAGCAGCACTGAGAAGGTTGGAGCTTCACCAGGAAATACTGGATCTTTGCTTTGATACTGACTGTGTTTAATACTAAACTGCTGAAACCAGCACAGACTGACTCCAACTCTCTACTGACCTCAGAGTCTCCAGTTTGCAGTCTGGACTCTGCTGAAGATCAATCAGCTGCTTCACATCTGATTCCTTCAGCTTGTTTTCACTCAGATCTAGCTCTCTCAGATGGGAGGGGTTGTCCTTCAGAGCTGAGGCCAGATAATCACAGCTGATCTCTGACAAGCTGCAGCGCCTCAATCTGAATAAAGGATAAATGAAGTCAGTTTAGAAACAAAGTTCATGTTTGAAATGATGAAATGTTTCATAATCTATTCAGAGCTGAAGAACATTTAAATGTAGAAGTTTAGAACATGTGTGTGTGTGTGTGTGTGTGTGTGTGTATGTGTGTGTGTGTATTTGTTCATGTGTGTGTGTGTGTGTGTGTGTGTGTATGTGTGTGTGTATGTGTGTGTGTATATATGTGTGTCTGTGTGTGTGTGTCTGTGTGTGTGAATGTGTATGTGTGTGTGTGTGTGTGTGTGTGTGTGTGTGTGTGTGTGTGTTTGTGTGTTTGTGTGTGTTGTGAGGGATCAATATCAATGATCAGACATTATTGATTAAAACACATTAAAGAATATAATAAAGAAATATTTCTCCTTCATCAAGTAAACTTGATCAGTTTCACACAGATATTAGTTGAGAGGATCTTCTGTTTACAGATGTGACTCTTTACCAACAATTAGAAACATTCATTTAACAACTAACAGTGAACATTTTCTACACTTCCTTTAACAATCACTCATCTTTATAACTACACACTAAACTTTGGATATATTTGGGGGGGGGGGGCTGCTGTCCTCTTCTGGACCTATGTTAAATTATATACTGTCATTTGTAAACCTGAATAAAAAGATAAATAGATAATAATATAAATAAATAAATATTAAAATAAAGTGAAGTTCATGATGTAAGTTATGTATGAACATAAATTAGGTTCAGATGTTAAACATTAAGATCAACAATAGTAACAGACAGTCAGTGAACTGACCTCAGAGTCTCCAGTTTGCAGTCTGGACTCTCCACAAAACCACACATCTGCTTCACTCCTGAATCCTTCAAGTCGTTGAGGCCCAGTTCCAGCTCTCTCAGATGGGAGGGGTTGTCCTTCAGAGCTAAGGCCAGATAATCACAGCTGATCTCTGACAAACTGCAGCCCTCCAATCTGAATAAAGATAAAATGAAGTCAGTTTAGAAACAAAGTTCATGTTTGAAATGAAGTGTGTGTGTGTTTGTATATGTGTGTGTGTGTGTGTATGTGTGTGTGTGTGTGTCTGTATATGTGTGTGTATTTGTGTGTGTGTGTGTGTGTGAGTGTATATGTGTGTCTGTGTGTGTCTGTATATGTGTGTGTGTGTGTGTGTGTGTTTGTATATGTGTGTATATGTGTGTGTGTGTGTGTGTGTGTTTGTATGTGTGTCTGTGTGTGTCTGTATATGTGTGTGTGTGTCTGTATATGTATGTGTCTGTGTGTGTATGTGTGTGTGTGTTTGTATATGTGTGTGTGTGTGCGTGTGTGTGTGTGTGTATGTGTGTATATGTGTGTGTGTCTGTGTGTGTGTCTGTGTGTGTCTGTATATGTGTGTGTCTGTGTGTGTATGTGTGTGTGTGTGTGTGTGTGTGTGTGTGTGTGTGTGTGTATGTGTGTGTGTGTGTATGTGTGTGTGTATTTGTGTGTGTGTGTGTGTGTGTGTGAGTGTATATGTGTGTCTGTGTGTGTCTGTATATGTGTGTGTGTGTGTGTTGTGAAGCATCAATATCAATGATCAGACATTATTCATTAAAACATTAAATAATAACAATAAAGAAATATTTCTCCTTCATCAAGTAAACTTGATGAGTTTGAAACAGAATATTTAGAACTAAATTCCCTCTTTGAGTTTGGATCCCTCCACTGCAGCTCAGCAAGGAAACACTGAAGAAACACAAACATACTTACTTGATATGTGGAACTGCTGAAGCCTCATATTAGTTTACACTCTGGAAGTCATTTTTACTCACAACAACACTGTGGATTTTAAATTCCTGAAAACATTTACATTCTACACATTTGTGTTCAGCAAATCCTGAAAATTATGAACCAAACATTTGAAACTTCACTGAAGAATTTAAATTTAATAAAAAGAAATAAATCTACCAAAGCTACAGTCAGTGAACTCACATCAGAGTCTTCAGTCTACAGTTTGGACTCTCCAGTCCAGCAGACAGACGCTTCACTGATGAATGATACAGTTTGTTGAAGCTCAGGTCCAGATCTGTCAGATGGGAGGGGTTGTACTTCAGAACTGAGGCCAAAACTTCACAGTCAGTCTCTGAGAGTCCACATCTATAAAGTCTGTAATGACACAAATATTTCAACATATGTTATCATGAAAGAGGACACTTTATATTTACTTCATGCATTTGATGATGAAACAGTTTGATGCTCATTATTTTGATGAACATTTGTTCTTCACATCATCTTTTTATTAAATGTATTTTTTCTGATGCATTTTATTCCTTAAATGTAAAAATGAAGCTCAGAGAAAGTTCAGACAGGAAGAGCATCTTTTTTACAAGCTCACATCTATAGTTTGATTTCTCATCCCTCAGTCATTCTGATCTTTCTCACAGCTCATCATTTCCATTCTGTCATTTCTGGGGCATCAATTAAGACGTCAGCTGTTCACATCACCTGCTCACATCTAACCAATAGCACGCTGACACACCTTCTTTGTCAGCCTATCATATTGCAGCTGTCTTTTTAAATGTTTCTCCCTCTCTGCTCAGTGCTTTCAGAGCTGCTGCATATCAGGATGATTCAGATTCAAGTAGTTGACTCTTGGGAGAAATGTCAACCAGCTCAGTCTGCTGTTGTACTCACTGCATGTTTATCAATTGTAGCCTGTTCATTGAAGCAGTGTTCAGTCAGCGTGGCTGCTCTCTGCTGCTGTGGGAACATGTGTGTGCAAATATTAGTAGCCTAGTACTTGGATTTCTATCTAGATATTGTAGCTGCGTTGCTGTCTGCATCACTTTAACTTCCTCTCTTCAAGCAGCAATAGTTTTACCTAGCCTTTGTTCAAAAGTCAAATCACACACAGATGAGATCAGCTGTCCTAATTAACGTTGATTCAGGTGCCTGGTTCAGTGAGCCGCAGTCTGTGTCCAGCCAAAGATCTTCTCTGAGAGAAGATGCTTCCTCGCTCTGTTTTGTTTCTTCATCAAACAATGTTCATGAAACATGGCCACTCTAAAGATTTCCAGTAAGTAAGTAAGCATCTTTCCTTGCTCACAGGTAACATCTATCACAAGAGCTTTTCATAAAGTCACTTTGAAGGTTGTTTCTATGCAGCATTTAACTTTGTATTTGCGTTCCAGTGATTCAGCAGTAAGCTTCCTAGCTAGCGCTGCATGTACGTAGCTGCTAGGCTAAATAGCAAACTTCACTGTTAGTTTGATTTCCAACATTTGTACAGAGCTGACCATGCTCCTCTGATACTGATGATTCTGGACAGGAAACACTTATTTTCATGCTTCGTCTTTCACTTCAGTTTCCTTTCATTCATTCAGATCATCTTCCTCATTAAGGACTTTGTCTTCCTCATTAAGGACTTTGTCTTCCTCATTAAGGACTTTGTCTTCCTCATTAAGGACTTTGTCTTCATCATTAAGGACTTTGTCTACATCAGATTCTCTCTCTCTCTGTGTGTGTGTGTTGTGAAGCATCAATATCAATGATCAGACATTATTCATTAAAACATTAAATAATAACAATAAAGAAATATTTCTCCTTCATCAAGTAAACTTGATGAGTTTGAAACAGAATATTTAGAACTAAATTCCCTCTTTGAGTTTGGATCCCTCCACTGCAGCTCAGCAAGGAAACACTGAAGAAACACAAACATACTTACTTGATATGTGGAACTCAGACTGCTGAAGCCTCATATTAGTTTACACTCTGGAAGTCATTTTTACTCACAACAAGACTGGATTTTAAATTCCTGAAAACATTTACATTCTACACATTTGTGTTCAGCAAATCCTGAAAATTATGAACCAAACATTTGAAACTTCACTGAAGAATTTAAATTTAATAAAAAGAAATAAATCTACCAAAGCTACAGTCAGTGAACTCACATCAGAGTCTTCAGTTTACAGTTTGGACTCTCCAGTCCAGCAGACAGACGCTTCACTGATGAATCAGACAGTTTGTTGTAGCTCAGGTTCAGTTCTGTCAGATGGGAGGGGTTGCACTTCAGAGCTGAGGCCAAAACTTCACAGTGAGTCTCTGAGAGTCCACAGCCCTGAAGTCTGTAATGAGACAAATATTCCAACATATGTTATCATGAAAGAGGAAACTTTATATTTACTTCATGCATTTGATGATCAAACAGTTTGATGCTCATTATTTTGATGAACATTTGTTCTTCACATCATCTTTTTATTAAATCTATTTTTTCTGAAGCATTTTATTCCTTAAATGTAAAAATGAAGCTCAGAGAAAGTTCAGACAGGAAGAGCATCTTTTTTACAAACTCACATCTATAGTTTGATTTCTCATCCCTCAGTCATTCTGATCTTTCTCACAGCTCATCATTTCCTTTCTGTCATTTCTGGGGCATCAATTAAGACGTCAGCTGTTCACATCACCTGCTCACATCTAACCAATAGCACGCTGACACACCTTCTTTGTCAGCCTATCATATTGCAGCTGTCTTTTTAAATGTTTCTCCCTCTCTGCTCAGTGCTTTCAGAGCTGCTGCATATCAGGATGATTCAGATTCAAGTAGTTGACTCTTGGGAGAAATGTCAAGTATCAGGCTTTGTCAACCAGCTCAGTCTGCTGTTGTACTCACTGCATGTTTATCAATTGTAGCCTGTTCATTGAAGCAGTGTTCAGTCAGCGTGACTGCTCTCTGCTGCTGTGGGAACATGTAGTGATGGCGAAATGAAGCTTTCCGAACCAATGACGCTTTCAATGCAATTGTATTGAAAAAAGGTTCATGGTTCGAAGCTTCAATACTCCATGAGGACCTCTAATGGTGATAGAGCGATATTGCATTGGGGCCATTGTGATGTAGTTCAGAGGCCTTGAATGGTGTTTATAAAGAGTGCTTGTGGACAGTATTGTCTGTAATATAATAAAGCACATTGTTAAATGATCAGATGAGATAAAGACTTTTATTTGTTCCACAGTGTGGAACATTATATATAAATAAATGAATATATATATATATATATATATATATATATATATATATATATATATATATATATATATATATATATATATATATATATATATATATATATATATAAATGAAAATATATATATATATAATATTCATTCAGCTTCAGTTGTGGGACAATTTGAAGCCTAGATATGTAGAGCAATTCACAATTTTAAATTGAGTGGCCGTTCTATGAGGAGTTTTACTTTCTAACTGATTTAAGAACATTATTGATGATTTTGATTAGTTTAATTTAATTTATATGCTGAGATCTTTCCAAATACACGAAGGAGTTCTAATAATTCAGGAATGGATTTTTCCATCTTTTTAAGGAATATGATTACGTTATCTGCAAATAGAGCTAGACGGTATTGATGCCTGTTATATTTTGGTGTGTTCTTATTGCCAGTGGTTCTATAGCCATAATGGTAATAATGGTCTCCTTGTCTACATCCCCTTTATATCTTAATGGTTTTGGATATATTACGGTTAGTCATGATTTCAGCATTTGGGTCTGTATGTAGTAGTTTTATCCATTCAACTCTGTCAAAGGCCTTTTCAGCATCCAGTGACAGTAATGCTGTATCTGCCGGTCCTTTCTCCTCAAATAATATATTTAGAATTCTCCTAACATTATGGAAGCCTTGCCTACCTTGTACAAAGCCATTTTGATCTTTGTCAATAACATTCAGAATTATTTTCTCCAGTCTCCTAGCTATCATTACTCAAAATTTTTAAATCTACATTTAAAATGATGTTGGAAGGATTCCAGATGTATTTGGACCCATTTCTGAGCTATAAAGCATTTCATAAATTTTTGGAAATTTTCATTTATTTCAATTGGGTCGACAATATTTTCATTACAGTGAACTCTCGCTATAACGTGGTTCACCTTTTGCGGCTTCGCTGTTTCACTGATTTTTTTAGTGCAGTTTTTTTATGCTTTTTTTACAGTGCATTGTGTTCTGCATCCTGATTAGCTAAGGGACTGTAGACCAATGTCAACAGTCTCCGTGCCTCGTCTCTATACAGCTTGCCAAATTTACGTTTGCAATCTGTTTGAATCTTCTTGCCCAGAAGAAAAAAAGAGCGCCAACAACTACCCATAACTATGTTCTTCTCTCGGAAAAAGAACCCTGCACCACAGCCTTCAGTAGAAAAAGACCCCTGCACCACAGCCTTCAGTAGAAAAAGAAACCTGCACCACAGCCTCCAGTAGAAAAAGATGCTACAGCGGAGTGGAGTCAGGACGAAGAGGCACAGTCAGAGGAACTGTGAAATAGCGTCAGTCACAATGTGTCCAACCTCGTGTTGACTATTAAAATTATTATTTTACAGTATTTCTAAAAACTATCATAGTTATTTGTAAGAAAACGTTTATATTTTTATTTCTTAAACAAATGCTTGGGCCTGAAAACAGGTTTGGATCTTTGGTTTCATTCTATAGTACAGTGTTGTATTGTATAATAATTGTAAAAAATAAAGCTGACTACTTCACGGATTTCGCCTATCGCCTATTTTGGAACGTAACCCCCGTGATAAACGAGGGTTCACTGTATTATGGTTTTGTAGTGAGGTTATAAGTCTTTCATTCTGAAGTTGTTTGATGCGCCATGCTAGTACTCTACCAGGCTTTTCCCCTTCATCATAGAATGTCTGTTTGAGTCGTAGTAAACTTGATAAAGCTCTTGTTGTAGATATTTCATTGTATTGTGTTAACAAAAGTAATCTTTGTTGGGCATCTTGAGAACCTTACTGGTAGGATGACATCAAATTTGGGTGAGATCTCAGTCTTCATGGTGTCAATAGCTGCCAACACTGTTGCCAAAGAGGTACCGGGCTCCTCCCTGGCGGCAGCAATGTCCCCCTCAGACTGTCCATCAGGGCCAGCGCTGGCGCTAGCAGCCTCCATGGCTTCATTGTTTGCGGTGAGCTTGGCCTTAGCAGTCGCAGTTGCAAAATTAGTTCCTTTGGTTTGTTGTGTCTTGCTCCAAATTGACTCTTTGTTTCATCTGTATTTTCTTAAACCCTGATGTTCATCTTCATCAGAAAGGACTTCATCTTCCTCAGTGTGACATGTAGCATCAGATCATCATTCAGCTCACTGTGTTCAGCAGCAGTTATGTTTCTGTAAACCTGACAGCGTTTCTGTTTTATTTATAGAAGCATCACATTGTTGGCTCTCGCAGCATCATTCAGATTCTTTTATTGTGTTTTTATTTGTATTTATTTAGTCTTCTTATGTGTGAAGGACTCTGGACCAATGATATTGTGTTTAAAGTGATATAAATAAGTAGAAGTTGATGCATCAGCAGCTTCACCATCGCTGGCTACAACACCAGTAGCATTTCAGAGTAAAAGTCAAATGTTGAGCTGCATGTATTCTGCTGTCATTTCACTGATTACGTTATTTTATTTAGCGTCGCTGTCATTATGACTATGACAACATGATGTAGATGACAGGTGATGTGATCTACAGGCTGACTGTGTAGTTATTCTATCATATTTACAATATGATTTTAGAAGCCCCTTTTCTTCTGAAGATGAATTCATTGACCTCTTTTATTCATCCTTTAACAAGGTCTACAGATATATCAAATGAAGGAGCACGTTGATCTTCAGACTCAGGTTATTTATTAATGATGTCATGTACTCAGCAGACATGTGAGGTCATTATCAGCTCCTCTTCAACATCTAGACTGTTGGTCATCTACAGCATCCTGATGGCTCTTCAATAAATGACAGATGAAAGATGTGTAAAGCTAACAGCTATGGTAAGCTCTGCATATAACTGGTGGTTGGTGCTTCATGTTTAGTCTCACCATTCTTTAGCTGCTCTCTAATCTCTGCTCACTGCTGAGCTCCTTGGAGCTTCCAATCATCTCTGACTTCAATCATCATTGTATGTTACTGCCTAGTTTAATAAGTACAAGTTAGTCCTGATCTCTAGCATTGCTGGCTATGGCCCATCATGCAACAGGGCAGACTGGACAAGTTCACATTGGTAGCTGTTCAACTCATCATGCCCGTTAGCATCGCTGCTGCTAATGGAGCTCTGGTTTTATTGTATCAGCTTATGATTGACATGATTATTATTCTTAGTGTGCAATAAAGAAACCTGTCATGCTCATTATTTAGTTTCATCTCTTAGATTATTGTTATTCAAGATAATCCTGAAAATTATGAACCAAACAGTGAAGGATGTGAATTAAATAAAAAGAAAACAATCTATCAAAGTTACAGTCAGTGAACTCACATCAGAGTCTTCAGTTTACAGTTTGGACTCTCCTGTACAGCAGACAGAAGCTTCTCTGATGAATCAGACAGTTTGTTGAGATTCAGGTGCAGCTCTGTCAGATGAGGGTTGGACTTCACAGCTGAGGTCACAACTTCACAGTCAGTGCCTGAGAGACTAATGGCAGTAAGTCTGTAATGACACAAATATTACAACCTATTATCATGAAGTGGCTCAAGGTTCAGACTAACAAGGAGAACACATGTTTGAATCTCAAAAAACTAAAATAATGTATTAAAGTAAGTTATTAACAAACTAAATGTAAACTCCATGTGTAATGTGTAGAATCAGTAGTGTAGGGAAGTGCATGGATGAGGGGAAATGTGTGCTAGACAATAACAAACACATGAAGCAAAGAAAGAAAAGAGATGTTGCTGGTGGAAGAGAGAGGGAGACACTGAGCTGGCCAGCTTTGATAAGGTGATCCAGCCCAAAGCCCAGCTGATGCTTCAGACTGATGACTCTAGTATTAGTATCAATAGGGACCGAGCACTACACAGTGCGAAGGCCCTATTGTAGTCATAGAGATTATTATTATTATTCGTCTCCCAAAACGAACGCCTTTTTGACAGCGTAAACGTGCCCGAAAAGTCACCAAAATTTGCAATCATGTCCGACCCAGCAAAAAATATGATATTTTAAGGATCACGAAAATGGGCGAGAAAAAATGACTCAATAGTGCCCCCTAGAAAATTAAAAAAATCGAGCCCCTCGACTGAGATTGTCGCAGAAAAACAAAATTCGGCACACATATGTATTGTGTAAAGATGCACAAAAAAGTCTCTTGGACCCATGCCCTCACTCCTACAGGAAGTCGGCCATTTTGTATCGAATCTGCGTTTTTGGCACCATTTTGGCGATTTCCACGCCTCGTACTTTAACGAACTTGTCCTAGGGATTTAATCCAACCGACTTCAAATTCACTCAGAAGCATCTTGAGACATTGGAGATGAAAAGTTATCAAAAACTTTCTAATTAGGGATCCGGTTTGGGCGTGGCGGCACCGACAATTTCCTTCGCCATTTGATCCTTCGCCATTAAACAGGAAGTCCTTATAACTCCTACAGACATCGTCCGATCTACACCAAATTAATCACGCATGTAGAGGGTCCCGCCCTGAACACGTCTATGCATCAATACTGTGTCAGCTCCATAGCGCCACCTACTGGATACAATAGCACCCCCTTGAAAATTGAAAAAAAATTGAGCCCCTCAAGTCAGATTGACATAAACAAACAAAGTTTGGTACACATATGTATCTTGTAAAGACGCACAAAAAACTCTCTTGGACACATGATCTCACTCCAACAGGAAGTTGGCCATTTTGAAAAATATGTGCGATTTTGGTGTTTTCCACGCCTCGTACTTTAACGAACTCCTCCTCGGGATTTAATCTGACCGACTTCAAATTCACTCAGAAACATCTTCAGACATTGGAGATGAAAAGTTCCTAAAATCTTTCTGATTAGGGATTTGGTTGCTTCATGGCGATGTGAGGAATTTTGATGTTTCGCCATTAAACAGGAACAGCTGGCGAAACGGTGCCATTGCACCCTGTAGATGATTAATAAAATTGAGCCCCTCCCTCCAGATTGACATATATGAACAAAATTTGGTACACTTATGTATCATCTGAAGACGCACAAAAAAGTCTCTTGGACCCATACCCTCTCTCCAACAGGAAGTCGGCCATTTTGAAGTGAATTTGCAATTTTGGCACGGTTTGATATAATTTTCACACCACGTACTTTAATGAATTCCTCCTAATCCGACCGACTTCATTTTGACTCTGTGTCATCTCAAGACCTGGAAGATGCATCGCGGCAAGTCTTGCTCAGTCGTGGCGTGGCGGGGGAGCTTGGGCCCGATCATCGCTGCTTGCAGCTTTAATTGTTGTTATTATTATTAGTAGTAGTACTATGAGTTTGACTCTTATTATTTTGATTAACATTAGTTCTTCACATCAGTGGTTCAGATAATATGATGGACAAGTTCACATTGGTAGCTGTTCAACTCATCATGCCCGTTAGCATCGCTGCTGCTAATGGAGCTCTGGTTTTATTATATCGGCTTATGATTGACATGTTTATTATTCTTAGTGTGCATTGGAAATAAAAAACTGTCATGCTCATTGGTTTCATCTCTTAGAGTATGTTCCTTGTTACTTTTTTTCTTTCCATCTATTCAGCAGATTCAAACTAATCCTGAAAATTATGAACCAAACATTTGAAACTTCAGTGAAGGATTTGAATTTAATAAATAGAAAAAGCTACAGTCAGTGAACTCACCTCAGAGTCTTCAGTTTACAGTTTGGACTCTCCTGTACAGTAGACAGAAGCTTCTCTGATGAATCAGACAGTTTCTTTAGATCCAGGTGCAGCTCTGTCAGATGAGGGTTGGACTTCACAGCTGAGGTCACAACTTCACAGTCAGTGTCTGAGAGTCTAAAGGCAGTAAGTCTGTAATGACACAAATATTACAACATATTATCATGAAGTGGCTCAAGGTTCAGACTAACAAGGAGAACACATGTTTGAATCTCAAAAACTAAAATAATGTATTAAAGTAAGTTATTAACAAACTAAATGTAAACTCCATGTGTAATGTGTAGAATCAGTAGTGTAGGGAAGTGCATGGATGAGGGGAAATGTGTGCTAGACAATAACAAACACATGAAGCAAAGAAAGAAAAGAGATGTTGCTGGTGGAAGAGAGAGGGAGACACTGAGCAGGCCAGCTCTGATAAGGTGATCCAGCCCAAAGCCCAGCTGATGCTTCAGCCTGATGACTCCAGTATTAGTATCATTAGGGACCGAGCCGAAAGGCAAGAGGGCAGGACTTCAGAGGATTTTTAATCAAATTTTCGATTTTAGTGTCGATTTTACCATCATATAACACATGTACAGTCTCATATTTAGTGACAGTCATAGCGCCACCTACTGGCAACAGGAAGTCACTTGCTTCATTCTTTCACTAATTACTCTCATAATCTTAAGTATTTACACCTGAAATTGGCTCAGCTCAGACATAACTCCAGTTATCAAAATCTTTTTTATGACTTCTTCCTGTTGGGTGTGGCTGTGCGGATAATTTCGATGCTTCGCCATGAAGCAGGAAGTCCTTATAACTCCTACAGACATTGTCCCGTCTACACTAAATTGATCACACATGTAGAGGGTCCCTCCCTGAACACATCTATGCATCAATACTGCTTCATATACACAGCGCCACCTACTGGACACAGGAAGTCAGCCTCATATGACAAACATTATCCGATTTTATGAAATTTACAGGATGTGTTCTCCACATCACACACTGCAACATGACATGTAATTGGTGGGTGATCTCTAGCGCCACCTCGTGGACAAATGCAATGTGACTTAGCCCCATCACACAATGTTCAATAAAAGCCCGGGTGCCAAGAAGTCTACGTGCCCGCTGTGTCTGCCATGTGACTGCAGCATGCACCGACATGCACGTACGGGGCGGTGCATGGGGGGGCGAGGGCCCGTTCATCGCTGCTTGCAGCTTTAATTCTTTTTAAAAAAATTATTATTCTACTTCCTCTTTGAGCCTTAATTTGACCCCCTTTAAAACTCACCAAATTTGGAACGGACATCAGGTCTGGCGAATAATTCGATAAAATGGAAAAACAAACAACGTTGAACTCTCTAGCGCCACCTAGAAACACTAAAATAGCCACTACGCCTGATAGGAATGTCGTAGAGAGATCAAACCAAAACTCATGTTTTTGTCTTATCAAGACCTACAAATCACACACTGACACCCCTGACCTAAATCCAACAGGAAGTAGGGTTGGGCGATGTCCAGGAAATGGCCGATCTACGATGTTGAAAGCGAAACATTGTGATGGCCGATTATTTTTTAGTTCTTATAATATTATATATATAGTATATGTGAGTGTGTGTGTATATGTGTATACTTATTGCATTGTCCCCCTGACGGAAACCTTTCCGCTTCGCCACGGCCCAATGTTATTATTATGAGTTTATTCCTTTTAATATAAAACAACAGTTGAGAGATAAACAGGAAACAAGAGGAGAGCGATCAGTGGAAGCTGCAGTTATACTGGAAGCATCTTAACCAGTAAGCTACCAGAACACTCCCAGTTCAGCTGATGCTGTCTCACTGTGCTTGAATGAAACAATCATTCTCATCACTCTCTCTCAGACCTGCACACTTTAATCTTTGTTTAGCTTTAATCTTGCAGATGAAGGAGAGAACATGGAGTTACATTGAGGCTTCTATAATGTGCACAGTGTGTGTGTGTGTGATCTGATCCCATGTCTGTCTCCACTAAGTTAACATGAGGACATCTTGATTAGAAAACCATTTTTACTGTCCACTATGTTTAATGTGACTGCAGGATATTTAGACTCAGTTCAGCTCAGTGAACAGTTCCAGTTGAGAAACATCATCTCTCTTTGCTACCTGCTGCTGTCAGGTTCACATCCATAAGCAGCTACATTTACTGACTGTTCACAAACACTAATGAAACTAATAATCAAAGATGATTCAGATCTTATTTTAAAGCCTGCTGAGTAAAATCAGGTATTACCTACATGTCTGATTATATATCATGTAATAATAACTTTACTGCTTTCACTGATAACTGTAAAATACTGATATATGTTGTGATAAAATGCTGCTGTAATAAAACCTCAACCACAACCTCTAAAGTCCTTCATGTGTTTCACCAGGTTTGAATGAATCCTCCAACACACAAAGGAAGAGAAAGAAAAGAAAACACTGTCAAATCCAATAATGACTAGAAATAAATAGAATAACTGTTCATTAACTTAACAGCTATAAACATCAACATTATTTAAACTCAACATTTAAACAGCTCAACAACATCTGAGACTAAGGGCGTATTCACACCAGGAAAGTGCTTTGGTCCGCTTATTTAGTCCGGACCAAAATACAATGTTTCTTTTTTGGTTTGGTGCGGTTCCTGTTCACATTGCGCTTTTCGTAAGTGGGCCAGAATTTGTCAACAAACCCACATGTGTGCAAAGATCGTTCAATCATTGGACAAAAAGCTTTGGTCCGTTTGGAAGCGAACCGAGACCACCTCTCCGACGGGGTCTCGGTCCGACTGTTTGGTCCGCTCCAGAGTTCGATGGTTTGTGTTCACACCAGCCCAAAAGGTCCGCACCAGCGATTTTTTTGGTTTGGTCCGAACCAAACAAGGCAGGTGTGAATACGCCCTTAATCACATCTGGACTTACTCAGCCTTTCTGCAGTTCCTCACAGCTGGGATCAGTCTCCGTCGTCCCTCCTCTGATGTGTTGTACTTCTTCAGGTCCAACTCATCCAGAGGCTCCTCTGACATCTGCAGCATGTAGGCCAGAGCTGAGCAGTGGATCTCATAGAGTTCCTTCTCTGATCTGTTCTCTGACTTCAGGAACTCTTGGATCTCCTGATGTACTGAGCGGTCGTTCATCTCCATCAGACAGTGGAAGATGTTGATGCTTCTGTCAGGAGAGATATAACCACTGTTCATCTCCTTCAGGTTGTTGATGGCTCTCTGGATGGTTTCTGGACTGTTGTCTGTCTGACCCAGCAGGCCTCCTAAGAGACTCTGGTTGGACTCCAGAGAGAGGCCATGAAGGAAGCGGACAAACAGGTCCAGGTGGCCATTTTCACTTCTCAGAGATTTCTTCATGGCTCTCTTCAGGAAGTCATCCAGAGATGAGTAACCGTAGTCTTCTCCCAGGAAATCCTTCAGTACCTCTGTGTTCATGCTGGTGTAACAGTGGTACATGTAGACTGCAGCCAGAAACTCCTGAACGCTCAGATGAACAAAGCTGTAGACTGGTTTCTGGAAGATCACACTCTCTCTTTTGAAGATCTCTGTACAAACTCCTGATAACACCGAGGCCTCTGTGACATCAAGACCACACTGCTCCAGGTCTTCTCGGTAGAATATGATGTTTCCTTTCTCCAGTTGTTCAAACGCCAGCCTCCCCAGCTTCAGAAGAAGGTTCCTGTCAGCCTCCGTCAGCTCCTGTGGACTCGTCTCATGTCCCTCTTCATACTTGTTCTTCTTCCTCTTTGTCTGAACCAGCAGGAAGTGTGAGTACATGTCAGTCAGGGTCTTGGGCAGCTCTCCTCTCTGGTCTGTAGTCAACATGTGGTCCAGAACTGTAGCAGTGATCCAGCAGAAGACTGGGATGTGACACATGATGTGGAGGCTCCTGGATGTCTTGATGTGTGAGATGATTGTGTTGGACTGCTCTTCATCACTGAATCTCCTCCTGAAGTACTCCTCCTTCTGGGGGTCAGTGAAGCCTCGTACTTCTGTTACCCTGTCCACACATGAAGGAGGGATCTGATTGGCTGCTGCAGGTCGGGAAGTTATCCAGATGAGAGCCGAGGGAAGCAGCTTCCCCTGGATGAGGCTTGTCAGCAGCACGCTGACGGATGATTTCTGTGTGACATCAGACACAACCTCACTGTTGTTGAAATCCAGTGAAAGTCTGCTTTCATCCAGGCCGTCTAAGATGAACAAAACTTTACAGACAGCGAGCTTCTCTGCTGTGAGCTTCTGTAATGTTGGATAGAAAACATGGATCAGCATGAGCAGACTGTACTGCTCATCTTTGATCAAGTTCAGCGACCTGAACGAGAACAGAATCAGCAGACTGATATCTTGGTTGTTGGAGCGCTGTGCCCAGTCCAGAATGAACTTCAGCACTGAGAAGGTTTTTCCAACGCCAGCGACGCCGTTCATCAGAACCACTCTGACTCTGTGTAAGACTTCACAGATGTCCTGATCCTTGGTTGGAGCATCACGGAGGGTCTTCATCTTGGAAGCTGTTTCAAGCTGCCTCACCTCATGTTGGGTATTAACCTCTTCAGTTTCCTGTTGGTCAGGTAAGACTTTAAAGATGTCCTGACACTTGATTGGAGCGTCATGGAGGGTCTTCATCTTGGAAGCTGTTTCAAGCTGCCACACCTCATGTTGGGTATTAACCTCTTCACTCTGTCCCTCTGTGATGTGGACCGCAGTGAAGATGCTGATGAGGAAGGTTTTAGTTCCTGCTTCAACAGTTCCTTGAGTCACACATTCACATGTGCTGCTCAGACTGATCTGATGTTCATCTAAAACCTCCTGCAGACCACTTTCTGCTGAAAGAGAAGAAAAAAGGTAGAATGAACCAGAAATCAGTGTGACTGTTAATGTTCAGTAGGATAGAGGAGGTAGATTCCTGTTTTCAGAGATGATGACATCAGCAGACAGATCTTCAGTCTTACTTTGTACAGTGCTGGTCTGACTGTCTGTCTGCAGTCCAGGTCTGGTTCTGGATCTTTTTCCACACTGGGGACAGGAGGAGTCTCCTGATGAAGCAGACTGGTCCCAGTATGAGGTGATGCACTGTCTGCAGAACCAGTATCCACAGCTGGTAGAGACTGGATCCTTCAGGACGTCCTGACACAAAGAACAGCAGGACAGCTGCTCCTCCACAGAAACAGCCCTCCTCTTCCTCTCTCTGTGGACATGAACACATTCTTTATGTCACATGACATTAGTGGAGGCCAACCTTTTAGGTACATTCCTATACTTCGATTCGTGATAAATCAGCTGCAGCAGGCTGTTTCTATACATTTAAATAATATACAGTAAATAAGGACAGACACAGTTTGACTTGTTAGTGAATCCTTAGTAAATATCACCCTGGGTCACCTGCTGCTACTTTACATTTATTGACTGGAAGAGACCGGTCACTCTTCATAGACAGACAGCTGGATATTACAGACTCTGCTCTCTGTCTGTAGAAATAATTATTCAACACATATAATTAGTTCTTATAAAGATCAGATGTAACATGAAACATGATTTAATAAAGATAATTAATAGTTGTGTTCATATCTCCTTCTGCATGTTCATTTTATCTTCAGCTGCAAACTGGATCAATTTCAGCAGTTTTTAACATCTACATGTTTGTCTGATATCTGAGGTGTTAAAACTAAAGATTTTATATAACAGTTTATTTAGTGACAGTTAAACTAAAGGCACTGCTGCTGATGCTGGACTGTCACATTAACTTGTTCCTGTCTACAAAGCAAACAACACAATCTGACCTCTGCTACTTTACCTGTGTTAAATATTTCACAAAAGCATCAATCTCTCTTTCTACTAAATGAAGAAATAATGCAGTCAATGCTCAAAGACCAAAAGGAACAGTGACTGAACTATAAAAAAAACTCAATATTATAAAACAAATACTGTTGTAATGAAGATTATCAAATGATATTAAACTGAATCATCTTCAGGTCAGTTTACAGTAGAAACAGTCTCTTACTTTGTGTCTGAAGGTCCAGGTTCATTACTGAAGAATGGAGGATATTCTTTAGACCGGTCACTCTTCATAGACAGACAGCTAGATATTACAGACTCTGCTCTGTCCTCCTCTTCCTCCTCTTCCTTCATCTTCTGGAGTCTGAGAGGGAAACCAGTAACACTGGAGACACACACACACACACACACACAGTATAATAAACCCAGTCCTGCCTCTCAATTTAGTAGCTTCTTATTAGTTGACATGACTTTAACTACAACCATGTGTGTTTTCTAGTCATCACAAAGAGAAACTTTGACTCTGGTTTAAATCCAACAAACACACTTCAGATAAATATGTGTGTGCTTCTTTTTTTTCTTTTTAAACATATTTTTATTAAACTTTTAGAAAAGCAGTTGTGACAAGGACAATACAAAACATGGCACAAGCAACAGTGCACCAGATACAGGCAATAAGGCGAAAGGTCAGCAGGTAACTCATCACTTAGTCCCAACAGGCAAGTCCTAAAAACTACATTAAACTGTAACCAGAACTGTTGACGTGAGGACAGCTCCACAAACAATGAATAAATGATCCCACAGAAGATTGACATTGAGTACATATCTCTGACAGAGTTGGATTCATTCTGTCTGGCTTCAGGAGTGATATAGAGCCTACTCAGAATCTCCCAGGCAGAGACATCAGGACACTGGAGGCCACACAGGGCGTTCCAGTCTTCAGCCTTTATTGTACCCAAGTCAGATTCACATCTGTCTTTCACCTTGTCAGAATTATCTGCATTAAAACTACAGAGGGTCTTATGAAGCTTTTTGGTGAAGAATATAAGTCGCATGTCATTTAACCAACAGGGACTCTATAGGAGAAGTAGCCAGTCCTCCAGTGAAATCTTTCAAATTACACAGGATAAAATTTCAAACTTGTAAGAATTTAATAAAATCATTATCGGTGATACCATACTTGCTTTTCATTTGTTGGAATGTACAGGTGTGTGGTGGAGAGCGTGCTAACATCATGCACCACCGTGCGGTCTAGCAGCTGCACGGTGGCAGAAAAGCAAGCACTGCAGCGGGTAGTCAACTCTGCTCAGAGGATAATCCGCTGCCTCCCATCCCTGGCAGATATCTACACCAGCAGATGCAGGGACAGAGCTGCCCGCATCATGAAAGACCCCACCCACCCAGGACAGAGCTGCCCGCATCATGAAAGACCCCACCCACCCGGCACATGATCCCACCCACCCGGCACATGAACTGTTTGTAGACAGAGGAAGCTGTATCTTAACCTGGGTCTCTTTTTACGCCAAATGAATGATATGATCACACTATTTAATTGTGTAAAAACTTTCTTTGACACCATAACTGGTAACATCTAAAAGAAATACCCTAACCCTAACCCAGACACAGTTTGACTTGTTAGTAAATCCTTAGTAAATATCACCCTGGGTTATCTGCTGCTACTTTACATTTATTGACTGGAAGAGACCGGTCACTCTTCATAGACAGACAGCTGGATATTACAGACTCTGCTCTCTGTCTGTAGAAATAATTATTTAACACATATAATTGTTATAAAGATCAGATGTAACATGAAACATGATTTAATAAAGATAATTAATAGTTGTGTTCATATCTCCTTCTGCATGTTCATTTTATCTTCAGCTGCAAACTGGATCAATTTCAGCAGTTTTTAACATCTACAGGTTTGTCTGATATCTGAGGTGTTAAAACTAAAGATTTTATATAACCGTTTATTAAGTGACAGTTAAACTAAAGGCACTGCTGCCTGATGCTGGACTGTCACATTAACTTGTTCCTGTCTACAAAGCAAACAACACAATCTGTCCTCTGCTACTTTACCTGTATTAAATATTTCACAAAAGCATCAATCTCTCTTTCTACTAAATGAAGAAATAATGCAGTCAATGCTCAAAGACCAAAAGGAACAGTGACTGAACTATAAAAAACCTCAATAATATAAAACTAATATTGTTGTAATGAAGATTATCAAATGATATTAAACTGAATTATCTTCAGGTCAGTTTACAGTAGAAACAGTCTCTTACTTTGTGTCTGAGGGTCCAGGTTCATTACTGAAGAATGGAGGATATTCTTTAGACCGGTCACTCTTCATAGACAGACAGCTGGATATTACAGACTCTGCTCCGTCCTCCTCTTCCTCCTCTTTCTTCATCTTCTGGAGTCTGAGAGGTAAACCAGTAACACTGGAGACACACACACATACACAGTATAATAAACCCAGTCCTGCCTCTCAACTTAGTAGCTTCTTATTAGTTGACATGACTTTAACTACAACCATGTGTGTTTTCTAGTTATCACAAAGAGAAACTTTGACTCTGGTTTAAATCCAACAAACACACTTCAGATAAACATGTGTGTGCTTCTTTTTTTTCTTTTTAAACATATTTTTATTAAACTTTTTGCAAAGCAGGTGTGACAAGGACAATACAAAACATGGCACAAGCAACAGTGCACCAGATACAGGCAATAAGACCTAGTTCAGAGGTAGGAATCTCCCAGGCAGAGTTAGACATCAGGACACTGGAGGCCACATAGGGCGTTCCAGTCTTCAGCCTTTATTGTCCCCAAGTCAGATTCACATCTGTCTTTCACCTTGTCAGAATTATCTGCATTAAAACTACAGAGGGTCTTATGAAGCTTTTTGGTGAAGAATATAAGTCGCATGTCATTTACCAACAGGGACTCTATAGGAGAAGTAGCCAGAATAACATTTCAATAGTACAAATACTTCATAACCAAGTACAAATACTTCATAACCAAGAACAAATACTTCATAACCAGTACAAATACTTCATAACCAGTACAAATACTTCATAACCAGTACAAATACTTCATAACCAAGTACAAATACAAATACAAATACAAATACTTCATAACCAGTACAAATACTTCATAACCAAGTACAAATACTTCATAACCAGTACAAATACTTCATAACCAAGTACAAATACTTCATAACTCTGCTGTGACGCAGGAAACAACAACAGGAAACAACGTTTAACACCTCAAACTCTGTCATTTCACATTTAATCAACTAAACAATGAATGTGATCAATAATCATCAGATTGATCAATAATGACAGTAATCATTATTTACAGTCCTGATATAAACACTCACCTGCCTCACACTGTTTTCCTGCTTCTGCTCTGATGACTGAAATGGAGTCAGGCTCACTTCCTATGTTCCTCCCTGTTCCTTCCTGATACTGGGAATTACGTGTCTTCCTCTCTCTCTCTGTGTGTGTGTGTGTGTGTGTGTGTGTGTGTGTGTGTGTGTGACTGTGTGTGTGTGTGTGTGTGTGTGTGTGTGTGTGTGTGTGTCTGTGTGTGAGTGTGACTGTGTGTGTGTGTGTGTGTAGTGTGTGTGTGTGTGCGTGTGTGTGTGTGTTTCCTCGGCTCTCAAATGTCATGAAAGTTTGGAGAGATAACATCTGTTAGGACTTGAAATCCCCCCACCCACACACACACACACACACACACACACACAACTGTTATCATTACGTCCTGTAGGCTACAGTTCAATAATAAACAACCACAAGACTCAGCAGTCAGATTTGAGTCTCATTAGAGATGTAAGCAGGTTTCCATGACGCCACACATGGTTTAACATTGCTGTGATAATGTTAAACTCTGCATCCATAATAAACAATAAACAGCAACAACAAAACATGATCAATAGTCATTATGATCGACTCAAGTCTGCAGTCAGTGGCGGTCCTGGCTAGTTTTGCGCCCTGGGCGGACCAACCCCCCCCCCCCCCCCCAATCCCCCCAATACAAATTAAATCCAAAAATTAACAAGAGTAGAGAAAGAAAATAAGATCAATCAATCTTTATTTGTATAGCGCCAAATCACAACAAAATTATCTCAAGGCTCTTTCCACATAGAGCCCTAACCCTCAGAACCAGACTCAGAGTGGGAGAACATCTTTTAACAGGAAGAACCCTCAGAACCAGACTCAGAGTGGGAGAACATCTTTTAACAGGAAGAACCCTCAGAACCAGACTCAGAGTGGGAGAACATCTTTTAACAGGAAGAACCCTCAGAACCAGACTCAGAGTGGGAGAACATCTTTTAACAGGAAGAACCCTCAGAACCAGACTCAGAGTGGGAGAACATCTTTTAACAGGAAGAACCCTCAGAACCAGACTCAGAGTGGGAGAACATCTTTTAACAGGAAGAACCCTCAGAACCAGACTCAGAGTGGGAGAACATCTTTTAACAGGAAGAACCCTCAGAACCAGACTCAGAGTGGGAGAACATCTTTTAACAGGAAGAACCCTCAGAACCAGACTCAGAGTGGGAGAACATCTTTTAACAGGAAGAACCCTCAGAACCAGACTCAGAGTGGGAGAACATCTTTTAACAGGAAGAACCCTCAGAACCAGACTCAGAGTGGGAGAACATCTTTTAACAGGAAGAACCATCAGAACCAGACTCAGAAGTGGGCGGCCAGATAAATAAATGAAATATAGAATGTTAACACCAAAGTAAATTACACACATCCATCATCATACAAATGAATAAAATAAAATAAATAAATGAAAAATACTAATAATTAACGTAATCTGAATTCAGACAGACTTTCACCCTTTTTACAACTAGCATTAAATTTATTACATTTTCACATAACCCAATAACTTACATGTAGCTATAACACCCCACCCCCCCACCCCCCTCTATAACGGGTCTGTATTAATGTTATAAATGTATTATTATTTATTTGGAAGCAGCAGTTTGTGTTGTGTGGCCTGAGACCCCCCCCCCCCCAGTACAAATACTTCATAACCAGTACAAATACTTCATAACCAGGACAAATACTTCATAACCAGTACAAATACTTCATAACCAAGTACAAATACTTCATAACCAAGTACAAATACTTCATAACCAGGACAAATACTTCATAACCAAGTACAAATACTTCATAACCAAGTACAAATACTTCATAACCAGGACAAATACTTCATAACCAAGTACAAATACTTCATAACCAGTACAAATACTTCATAACCAAGTACAAATACTTCATAACCAGTACAAATACTTCATAACCAAGTACAAATACTTCATAACCAAGTACAAATACTTCATAACCAGTACAAATACTTCATAACCAAGTACAAATACTTCATAACCAAGTACAAATACTTCATAACCAGTACAAATACTTCATAACCAGGACAAATACTTCATAACCAAGTACAAATACTTCATAACCAAGTACAAATACTTCATAACCAGGACAAATACTTCATAACCAAGTACAAATACTTCATAACCAGGACAAATACTTCATAACCGAGTACAAATACTTCATAACCAAGTACAAATACTTCATAACCAAGTACAAATACTTCATAACCAGGACAAATACTTCATAACCAGGACAAATACTTCATAACCGAGTACAAATACTTCATAACTCTGCTGTGACGCAGGAAACAACAACAGGAAACAACGTTTAACACCTCAAACTCTGTCATTTCACATTTAATCAACTAAACAATGAATGTGATCAATAATCATCAGATTGATCAATAATGACAGTAATCATTATTTACAGTCCTGATATTAACACTCACCTGCCTCACACTGTTTTCCTGCTTCTGCTCTGATGACTGAAATGGAGTCTGACTGAACACTTTCACTTTCGGTGCTCCTCCCTGTTTAGTCTGCCCCTTCTTTACTGGAAGTCATGTGACTGTGACTGTGACTGTGTGTGTGTGTGACTGTGTGTGTGTGTGTGTGTGTGTGTGTGTGTTTCCTCGGCTCTCAAATTTCATGGACTTGAAATTCTGTGTGTTTTCCTGTGTTCCTGTTTCTGAAAGGGACTTTAGATTGAAAAGGTCAGATTTAGATTCACTAACGGGTAACGTTAAAATATTATCAGCATCAATATCATCAATAATAATATTATCAATAATAACTGCTAGGCTGCCGCAATAGTTACAAATATCAGTTTATAATGAGCCTTCACCTAAGAGGGCTATTGATTGAGTTAAAGCAGTGTATTAAAACCAGACCTAACGCATTGGCCGCGAGACACACGTATCTCAAGCGGGGGGGGGGGGGGGGGCAGGCAATATGGCAACAGCGTGTGTGAAGAATATCATGACAACGCAAACTAAACATGAGAGTGCTTTCATGATGCCCAACAGTGTGTAGGTGTCATGGGTTGATCAGCTGTCACTAATTATCCTATCATTTCAGATCCTGTCACCCTCATCAGCTCACTCCCCTCACCTGTGCTTCCCCAGCCATCTCCACACCTGGTTGCAATCATCATCATCAGGTCCTCTTCATATTCAGGCCCCATTTCCACTTGTCCTCTGCCAGATTGTCTCGTGTTTTCATGCCTAACTTTCCAGCGTTACTCTGCCTGTCTTGCCTGGTTCCTGGTTTTTGGATTTTTGCCTGCTCCCTTGGATTAGTCTGCCTGTTTTTGACTCTGATTAAATATCTGTGGACTCTGAAATATCTTCCTGTTGTCGTGCTTTTGGGGACAGGATAATTAGTGACCACAGCTGATCAACCCATGACACCTGTAAATCAAACAGATCTTTAAACATTTCTTTACCTCAAAGCTTTTAGTTCATCTGTGTTTTAGAGGTTTTATTCAGCTGCTGTTTCCTGTCACTGCCAGCAGGGGGAGACAGAAGCTCCTCTGCAGGTTTCAGTCTGGATTCATGTTGTCTTCTATCGTCACTTGGTGGCGCTGCTTCCTTAGTTATAACTTGCACTTGATTTCAGCAACAAAGGGTTAAAGACTGAAGAAAACAGTTTAAAGTTAAAGTTCCTGAAAGAAAAAAGAACTTTGACTCTAATTTACATTAAAGACGCTTCATTTCTGCTTTTTATTCCTTTTCTTTATTTTGTCACTTTTGTCTTAATATCAACTCATCAACCAACACTTTGAACTGTATGTGCTGTATAAATGATGTTTGATTGATTGATTGTTATAAACAGTTAAAGAGCCTGAACCAAAGGACTATTTCATTGCTTTGTGAAATCTTTAAATTATTGATTATTCACTGAATTTTAGTTTAAATTTGAGATTTAAGTATTATTTTATTTTGTTTTGAGATATATTGGTGATGTAAACTGATGTATTACAGTGAGATATGTGTATTTTTCTAAGGTTAGAGCAGTATATGTGTATGTGGTCTAAATAAACTGTTTACTAAAGTTACACTAAATGATCATAACAGTAAATAATAGATGTTTCAATTATACACTGATGAAGTAATATAAATGATTATGGTTAGTACACAATAACATATTTATGACCTCTGGTGAACAAAGACACAGTTAACAGTGTGATGACATAACAAACATCAACATGAACAATATATTAATGATATATAAATGAATAAGATCGATCCAGGAAGCAACGTTAACAACATGAGTGTCGATATTTACATGTATGTGCATCACACACATCAAAGGTTAATGACTGTGTGTGTCGTGTCACATTATTAACAGAAGTAGTTCACAGATATGAGCACAAGAGAACAAAACTATACAAATGAAACTTGTGAATGAACAAAATTAGACAAAATAAAATTGAGGTATTCTTGAAATACTAATTGACCCCTCACACATATAAAAGCTGGATCCCTTAAATATTTACACACAGAGACTCTGAAAAGTCATCTGGAGCCTTTAAAAGTGATCAAATCTTTAAATCAATCCTAAAGCAAACAGCCAACCAGTGAAGTGATGATAGAAATGGAGTAATATGATCTCTGTTCCTGGTTTGAGTTAAAGTGTTCTGTGTTAGTTTTATAGATATTATTTTAATATGTTTTAATGGTGAAAACAGGACTGGACTAGCTGCTGATATGATCATCAAAACTTAGACTGGAATCAAAAAATACAAAGTTTTTCAGCACAGGTTTGATGTTGTTATCAACAGAACCAGGATATGATTTGACCTGCATGCAGATTTTCTGACCAATGAGAAATTATTTCAGAATTGAACTGAATGAAATGAGTCTGTCACATCTGGGCTCGTATTTATCAAGCGTCTCAGAGCAGGAAGTCACTTCTAACTGTCCAAAAATGAGTGAATGAGTGACACATCTCTGCTCCTACTTTTAGGAGGAAAAGAGTTTGATCAACTTTCCAAATTTGGTAAATGATTCCTGTGTGTGTCAATATTTAGGAGCTGCAGGTGGAGTTCAGGCAGAGATGTTCCCTGAGAGGACAGATGTTTAGGGAACGCTTGATGACTGTGAGGTTATTAAAAGGGCTAAAAGCTGATTTCAGCTAAATCCAGAGATAACTGTTCAGTTTGGAGTCAGTTAAGAGACTTCAGTGAAGACGACAAAATCCAGATCCAGACTCAAGATGGATCATCAGGATCCAGCTGATCCTCTCTCAACACTCCTGGATGTTCACTCTCAATCTAACATAGATGGCTTCCATCTGATGAGAGAAGAAGAAAGAACAGAGGAGATAAATGAGTGTTTAGTGAGACTCACTTGATCAGCTGTCAGTCAGTGATGCAGCACATCCAGTATAAAGAGCAGCAGGGACTTCAGTCCTGTTCAGACCAGAAGTGGAACAGCTGTGCAGCGTAGCTTGCTTCCTTTCAGCTCTCATGTTAACGTGTTGGAGTGAACACACTGAGCTCCAAGCTCACACACCTGCACACACTTTTACTATCAAGTGTGTTTCCTCTGCAGATTTCACTCAAGTACACAGAGGAAATAAAGTGCTGAGAGTCATGAACACATCATTACTGCAGAAACAGAGACATTCACTCATCAGTTTACTGATGGATTTACTGCTGATACATGTCAACTCTTATCAAAGTTTAAAGCTACAGAGTCTCTGTGGGATTTGAAGATGTTTCCTGCTGTTAAATCATCACATGACAATCAGTCAGAGCTCTCAGCTAAACAGCTGCTGTGATTCCTGGACTTCAGCAGAGGTTCTGGTCTGTATAAAGACCACATGGTTACTAAACGTAATGATGCTTGTGTGAAATCAGAGCCAGTGATTTGCAGGCTGCAGTCAGACTGATCTTAGAGCTCTGACAAAGATGAACTGATCAATAGTTTAGTGTTGAAATGAGAGAACAAACACTTTGAGATCAGATTTGATGATGAGGATCACTGTCTCTATACATCTTGTAAGGCTGTCAGCTGTAATCCAGCTTTATTTCCTGCAGACATCAACACAACAACAACAGTCGTCTTCACATCAACTCAAACACATGATCACAACAAGCTTCTGGCTCATCTGATTGGCTGACTGTTCTCTCTCTCTCTGTCTTTCTGTCCAATCCTGAAGCCTGTCACCATTCTCCTCTCACAGCTTCACTGAGGAAAGCAGCACTGAGAAGGTTGGAGCTTCACCAGGAAATACTGGATCTTTGCTTTGATACTGACTGTGTTTAATACTAAACTGCTGAAACCAGCACAGACTGACTCCAACTCTCTACTCACGCTAGAGTCTCCAGTCTGCAGTCTGGACTCTGCTGAAGACCAATCAGCTGCTTCACGTCTGAATACTTCAGGCTGTTTCCTCCCAGAATCAGCCATCTCAGATGGGAGGGGTTGTCCTTCAGAGCTGAGGCCAGATTATCACAGCTGATCTTTGACAAACTGCAGCGCCTCAATCTGAATAAAGAATAAATGAAGTCAGTTTAGAAACAAAGTTCATGTTTGAAATGAAGAAAAATGTTTCATAATCTGTTCAGAGCTGAAGAAGATTTAAATGTAGAAGTTCAGAAAATGTGTGTGTGTGTGTGTGTGTGTGTGTGTGTGTGTGTGTGTGTGTGTGAATGTGTGTTTATGTGAGCGTGTTTATATGTGGCTGTGTGTGTGTGTGTAAGTGAGTGTGTATGTGTGTGTGTGTATGTGTGTGTGTGAGTATATGTGTGTGTGAGTGTGTGTGTGTCTGTGTGCATGTGTGTGTATGAGTATATGTGTGTGTGTGAGTTTGTGTGGGTGTATGTATTTGTGTATATGTATGTATATATGTGAGTGTGTGTGTGTGTGTGTTCTGAAGGATCAATATCAATGATCAGACATTATTTATTGCTGTAGAGGTATAAATACATTCAGCACACACTACTACTAATACAGTCTACAGTTAGCCAGTTAGCTGAGTTAGCCACCGAGCTGTTTGCTAAGCTAGCCACCGAGCTAGCCGCTGAGTAAGCCACCGAGCTAGCAGCTGAGTTAGCCGCTGAGCTAGCCGCTGAGTTAGCCACCAAGCTAGCAGCTGTCCCCGGAGCAGGAGCCCCTGACGTGACAAAAGCCTCTGGCATGACGGAAGTGGCCTCTTTTTTCATATTAAAATTGCTTAACATAGCGTCTATGAATTGTCCCTCATTTGTTTTACCTTTATTTAATCCTGCAAATCAACGTTGTTTTGTTTTTTAGTAAAACAGAATTGCTTAATATAGGGTGTATGAATTGTCCATTTATATTTATTTTACCCTTATTTAATCAGGCAAGTCATTAAGAACTAACGTACTGTACAGAAGATTAATCCTCGTTTTATTTAATCAGAGAACTCTTTCAATCTGAGTTATTGTTCAGTCCTAATGTGAGTGTATGAGAGAGAGTGAACCCCCCCCCCCCCCACCACCACCACACAAACATAATACTCACATTTGTATTCCTTATGTTGATATTAAAGTTAAATCATTATAACTTGATTAGTGTAGGCTTCTAACTAACTTCTGAGTCTTACAGTAGAATATAAACTTGTGGAGTAAATGATACCGATACGATGAACATGTAACTGCAACAAAGTTCATAGAATTATGTTTTTTAGGCTTTTATTTTTGTTTTCACTTGGAGCGGCGATTAACTTCCGTCTGACACTTCTGGCAAGGATTGGATATATATGAGCGGTGATTCAGGTGGCGCTCTTGTCGGCCATCTTTACCATAAACATATATACGTATATATATCTATGATCCTCAAAAAAGCGTAATTTTTGGTATTCTACGTCACTTTCGGCTGCAGCTGGATGCTACTCGAGCTAACAGCAGAAAGCTCTCAGACGTAGCGTCCATGTTTCTGGTAGAGGTGGTGACTTTGATTGACAGGCGACACTTGGTAGGGGGCGGGGTTTCAGCATTTGGGAGCAGAGAAAGAGGCTGATTTTTACACAACTTTGAAGCCTGATTTCATGTATTTGGCGTATTTTTTTTTTAATCATTCAAATTTGGCAGGGTTGTTAACAACACACTTTTCTGTGGTATGTCAAACTCACAACACATATTTATTCTGACTTTACACGGAGTTTATAGAATATAATAAAGAAATATTTCTCCTTCATCAAGTAAACTTGATCAGTTTCACACAGATATTAGTTGAGAGGATCTTCTGTTTACAGATGTGACTCTTTACCAACAATTAGAAACATTCATTTAACAACTAACAGTGAACATTTTCTACACTTCCTTTAACAATCACTCATCTTTATAACTACACACTAAACTTTGGATATATTTGGGGGGGGCTGCTGTCCTCTTCTGGACCGATATAATGTCATTTGTAAACCTAAAAAAACTTTGTGTATCAATAAAAATAAATATTAAAAATAAAGTGAACTTCAAGATGTAAGTTATGTATGAACATAAATTAGGTTCAGATGTTAAACATTAAGATCAACAATAGTAACAGACAGTCAGTGAACTGACCTCAGAGTCTCCAGTTTGCAGTCTGGACTCTCCACAAAACCACACAGGTGCTTCACTCCTGAATCCTTCAGGTTGTTTCCTCCCAGATACAGCTCTCTCAGATGGGAGGGGTTGTCCTTCAGAGCTGAGACCAGATAATCACAGCTGATCTCTGACACACTACAGTTCTCCAATCTGAATAAAGAATAAATGAAGTCAGTTTAGAAACAAAGTTCATGTTTGAAATGATGAAATGTTTCATAATCTGTTCAGAGCTGAAGAAGATTTAAATGTAGAAGTTTAGAAAATGTGTGTGTGTATGTGTATGTGTGTGAGTATGTGTGTGTGTGTGTGTGTGTGTGTGTGTATGTGTATGTGTGTATGTGTGTGTGTGTATGTGTGTGTGTGTGTGTGTGTGTGAGTGTGAGTGTATGTGTTTGTGTGTGTGTGTGTGTTCTGAAGCATCAATATCAATGATCAGACATTATTGATTAAAACACATTAAAGAATATAATAAAGAAATATTTCTCCTTCATCAAGTAAACTTGATCAGTTTCACACAGATATTAGTTGAGAGGATCTTCTGTTTACAGATGTGACTCTTTACCAACAATTAGAAACATTCATTTAACAACTAACAGTGAACATTTTCTACACTTCCTTTAACAATCACTCATCTTTATAACTACACACTAAACTTTGTAGATACTTGGGGGGGGGGCTGTCCTCTTCTGGACCTATGTTAAACTGTATACTGTCATTTGTAAACCTAAATAAAAATATTAAAAATAAAGTGAAGTTCATGATGTAAGTTATGTATGAACATAAATTAGGTTCAGATGTTAAACATTAAGATCAACAATAGTAACAGACAGTCAGTGAACTGACCTCAGAGTCTCCAGTTTGCAGTCTGGACTCTCCACAAAACCACACAGCTGCTTCACTCCTGAATCCTGCAGGTCGTTGTCACCCAGATCCAGCTCTCTCAGATGGGAGGGGTTGTCCTTCAGAGCTGAGGCCAGATAATCACAGCTGATCTCTGACAAACTGCAGCGATACAATCTGAATGAAGAATAAATTAAGTCAGTTTAGAAACAAAGTTCATGTTTGAAATGATGAAATGTTTCATAATCTGTTCAGAGCTGAAGAAGATTTAAATGTAGAAGTTTAGAAAATGTGTGTGTGTGTGTGTGTGTGTGTGTGTGTGTATGTGTGTGTTTCGGTGTGTGTGTGTGTGTGTGTGTGTGTGTGTGTGTGTGTGTGTGTGTGTGTCTATATGTGAGTGAGTGTTTGTAAGTGTGTGTGTTTGTGTTAGTGTGTGTGTGTGTATATGTCTGTGTGTGTGTGTGTGTGTGTGTGTGTGTGTGTGTGTGTGTGTGTGTGTGTGTGTGTGTGTGTGTGTGTGTGTGTCTTGAAGGATCATTATCAATGATCAGACATTATTGATTAAAACACATTAAAGAATATAATAAAGAAATATTTCTCCTTCATCAAGTAAACTTGATCAGTTTCACACAGATATTAGTTGAGAGGATCTTCTGTTTACAGATGTGACTCTTTACCAACAATTAGAAACATTCATTTAACAACTAACAGTGAACATTTTCTACACTTCCTTTAACAATCACTCATCTTTATAACTACACACAAAACTTTGGATATATTTCGGGGAGGGGGGGGGGGGCTGTCCTCTTCTGGACCTATGTTAAACTGTATACTCTCATTTGTAAACCTAAATAAAAATATAATAGATAATAATAGAAATAAATAAATATTAAAATAAAGTGAACTTCATGATGTAAGTTATGTATGAACATAAATTAGGTTCAGATGTTAAACATTAAGATCAACAATAGTAACAGACAGTCAGTGAACTGACCTCAGAGTCTCCAGTTTGCAGTCTGGACTCTCCACAAAACCACACAGCTGCTTCACTCCTGAATCCTTCAGCTTGTTGTTGTGACTCAGATTCAGCTCTCTCAGATGGGAGGGGTTGTCCTTCAGAGCTGAGACCAGATAATCACAGCTGATCTCTGACAAACTGCAGTCCTCCAATCTGAATAAAGAATAAATGAAGTCAGTTTAGAAACAAAGCTCATGTTTGAAATGATGAAATGTTTCATAATCTGTTCAGAGCTGAAGAAGATTTAAATGTAGAAGTTTAGAAAATGTGCGTGTGTGTGTGTGTGTGTGTCTTTGTGTGTGTCTGTATGTGTGTGTGAGGGTCTATGTATGTGTGTGTGTCTGAAAACATTTACATTCTACACATTTGTGTTCAGCAAATCCTGAAAATTATGAACCCAACATTTGAAACTTAACTTAAATTAACACCGAAGAATTTAAATTTAATAAAAGGAAATAAATCTACCAAGGCTACAGTCAGTGAACTCACGTCAGAGTCTTCAGTCCACAGTTTGGACTCTCCAGTCCAGCAGACAGACGCTTCACTGATGAATCAGACACTGTGTTGTAGCTCAGGTCCAGATGTGTCAGATGGGAGGGGTTGCACTTCAGAGCTGAGGCCAAAACTTCACAGTGAGTCTCTGAGAGTCCACAGAGAGAAAGTCTGTAATGACACAAATATTCCAACATATGTTGTCATGAAAGAGGAAACTTTATATTTACTTCATGCATTTGATGATCAAACAGTTTGATGCTCATTATTTTGATGAACATTTGTTCTTGACATCATCTTTTTATTAAATGTATTTTTTCTGATGCATTTTATTCCTTAAATGTAAAAATGAAGCTCAGAGAAAGTTCAGACAGGAAGAGCATCTTTTTTACAAGCTCACATCTATAGTTTGATTTGTCCTCCCTCAGTCATTCTGATCTTTCTCACAGCTCATCATTTCCTTTCTGTCATTTCTGGGGCATCAATTAAGACGTCAGCTGTTCACATCACCTGCTCACATCTAACCAATAGCACGCTGACACACCTTCTTTGTCAGCCTATCATATTGCAGCTGTCTTTTTAAATGTTTCTCCCTCTCTGCTCAGTGCTTTCAGAGCTGCTGCATATCAGGATGATTCAGATTCAAGTAGTTGGAGAAATGTCAAGTATCAGGCTTTGTCAACCAGCTCAGTCTGATGTTGTACTCACTGCATGTTTATCAATTGTAGCCTGTTCATTGAAGCAGTGTTCAGTCAGCGTGACTGCTCTCTGCTGCTGTGGGAACATGTGTGTGCAAATATTAGTAGCCTAGTACTTGGATTTCTATCTAGATATTGTAGCTGCATTGCTGTCTGCATCACTTTAACTTCCTCTCTTCAACCAGCACTAGTTCTACCTAGCCTTTGTTCAAAAGTCAAGTCACACACAGATGAGATCAGCTGTCCTAATTAACGTTGATTCAGGTGCCTGGTTCAGTGAGCCGCAGTGTGTGTCCTGCCAAAGATCTTCTCTGAGAGAAGATGCTTCCTCGCTCTGTTTTGTTTCTTCATCAAACAATGTTCATGAAACATGGCCACTGTAAAGATTTCCAGTAAGTAAGTAAGCATCTTTCTTTGCTCACAGGTAACATCTATCACAAGAGCTTTTCATAAAGTCACTTTGAAGGTTGTTTCTATGCAGCATTTAACTTTGTATTTGGGTTCCAGTGATTCAGCAGTAAGCTTCCTAGCTAGCGCTGCATGTAGGTAGCTGCTAGGCTAAATAGTAAACTTCACTGTTAGAGTTTGATTTCCAACATTTGTACAGAGCTGACCATGCTCCTCTGATACTGATGATTCTGGACAGGAAACACTTATTTTCATGCTTCGTCTTTCTCTTCATCAATAAGGACTTCATCTTCATCATTAAGGACTTCATCTTCCTCAGTGTGACATGTAGCATCAGATTATCATTCAGCTCACTGTGTTCAGCAGCAGTTATGTTTCTGTAAACCTGACAGCGTTTCTGTTTTATTTATAGAAGCATCACATTGTTGGCTCTCGCAGCATCATTCAGATTCTTTTATTGGGTTTTTATTTGTATTTATTTAGTGTTATGTGTGAAGGACTCTGGACCAATGATATTGTGTTTAAAGTGATATAAATAAGTTGAAGTTGATGCATCAGCAGCTTCACCATCGTTGGCTACAACACCAACAGCATTTCAGAGTAAAAGTCAAATGTTGAGCTGCATGTATTCTGCTGTCATTTCACTGATTACGTTATTTTATTTAGCGTCGCTGTCATTATGACTGACAACATGATGTAGATGACAGGTGATATGATCTACAGGCTGACTGTGTAGTTATTCTATCATATTTACTATATGATTTTAGAAGCCCCTTTTCTTCTGAAGATGAATTCATTGACCTCTTTTATTCATCCTTTAACAAAGTCTACAGATGTATCAAATGAAGGAGCACGTTGATCTTCAGACTCAGGTTATTTATTAATGATGTCATGTACTTAGCAGACATGTGAGGTCATTATCAGCTCCTCTTCAACATCTAGACTGTTGGTCATCTACAGCATCCTGATGGCTTCAAATAATGACAGATGAAAGGTGTGTAAAGCTAACAGCTATGGTAAGCTCTGCATATAACTGGTGGTTGGTGCTTCATGTTTAGTCTCACCATTCTTTAGCTGCTCTCTAATCTCTGCTCACTGCTGAGCTCCTTGGAGCTTCCAATCATCTGACTTCAATCATCATTGTATGTTACTGCCTAGTTTAATAAGTACAAGTTAGTCCTGATCTCTAGCATTGCTGGCTATGGCCCATCATGCAACAGGGCAGACTGGACAAGTTCACATTGGTAGCTGTTCAACTCATCATGCCTGTTAGCATCGCTGCTGCTAATGGAGCTCTGGTTTTATTATATCGGCTTATGATTGACATGTTTATTATTCTTAGTGTGCAATAAAGAAACCTGTCATGCTCATTATTTAGTTTAATCTCTTAGATCATTATTATTATTATTATTATTATTATTATTATTATTATTATTATTATTATTATTATTATTCAAGATAATCCTGAAAATTATGAACCAAACAGTGAAGGATGTGAATTAAACAAACAGAAAACAATCTACCAAAGTTACAGTCAGTGAACTCACCTCAGAGTCTTCAGTTTACAGTTTGGACTCTCCTGTACAGTAGACAGAAGCTTCTCTGATGAATCAGACAGTTTGCTGAGACTCAGGTGCAGCTCTGTCAGATGAGGGTTGGACTTCACAGCTGAGGCCAAAACTTCACATTCAGTGTCTGAGAGTCCACAGGCAGTAAGTCTGTAATGACACAAATATTCCAACATATTATCATGAAGTGACTCAAGGTTCAGACTAACAAGGAGAACACATGTTTGAATCTCAAAAACTAAAATAATGTATTAAAGTAAGTTATAAAGAAACCTGTCATGCTCATTATTTAGTTTCATGTCTTAGATTATTATTATTATTATTATTATTATTATTCAAGATAATCCTGAAAATTATGAACCAAACAGTGAAGGATGTGAATTAAATAAAAAGAAAACAATCTACCAAAGTTACAGTCAGTGAACTCACCTCAGAGCCAGTTTACAGTTTGGACTCTCCTGTACAGCAGACAGAAGCTTCTCTGATGAATCAGACAGTTTGTCGAGATCCAGGTGCAGCTCTGTCAGATGAGGGTTGGACTTCACAGCTGAGGTCACAACTTCACAGTCAGTGTCTGAGAGTCTCCAGGCAGTAAGTCTGTAATGACACAAATATTACAACATATTATCATGAAGTGGCTCAAGGTTCAGACTAACAAGGAGAACACATGTTTGAATCTCAAAAACTAAAATAATGTATTACAGTAAGTTATTAACAAACTAAATGTAAACTCCATGTGTAATGTGTAGAATCAGTAGTGTAGGGAAGTGCATGGATGAGGGGAAATGTGTGCTAGACAATAACAAACACATGAAGCAAAGAAAGAAAAGAGATGTTGCTGGTGGAAGAGAGAGGGAGACACTGAGCAGGCCAGCTTTGATAAGGTGATCCAGCCCAAAGCCCAGCTGATGCTTCAGCCTGATGACTCTTATTATTAGTATTATCATTATCATTAGTAGTAGTAGTAGTAGTAGCAGTATTATAAGTTTGACTCTTATTATTTTGTTTAACATTAGTTCTTCACATCAGTGGTTCAGATCATTTGATGGACAAGTTCACATTGGTTGGTGTTCAAGTCATCATGCCCGTTAGCATCGCTGCTGCTAATGGAGCTCTGGTTTTATTATATCGGCTTATGATTGACATGTTTATTATTCTTAGTGTGCATTGGAAATTTAAAAAAACTATCATGCTCATTGGTTTCATCTCTTAGATTATGCACCTTGTTACTTTTTTTCTTTCCATCTATTCCGCAGGTTCAAACTAATCCTGAAAATTATGAACCAAACATTTGAAACTTCACTGAAGGATTTTAATGTAATATATAGAAGAAAAAGTTACAGTCAGTGAACTCACTTCAGAGTCTTCAGTTTACAGTTTGGACTCTCCTGTACAGCAGACAGAAGCTTCTCTGATGAATCAGACAGGATGTTGTGGAGACTCAGGTGCAGCTCTGTCAGATGAGGGTTGGACTTCACAGCTGAGGTCACAACTTTACATTCAGTGTCTGAGAGTCTAACGGCAGTAAGTCTGTAATGACACAAATATTACAACATATTATCATGAAGTGGCTCAAGGTTCAGACTAACAAGGAGAACACATGTTTGAATCTCAAAAACTAAAATAGTGTATTAAAGTAAGTTATTAACAAACTAAATGTAAACTCCATGTGTAATGTGTAGAATCAGTAGTGTATGGAAGTGCATGGATGAGGGGAAATGTGTGCTAGACAATAACAAACACATGAAGCAAAGAAAGAAAAGAGATGTTGCTGGTGGAAGAGAGAGGGAGACACTGAGCAGGCCAGCTTTGATAAGGTGATCCAGCCCAAAGCCCAGCTGATGCTTCAGCCTGATGACTCCATTATTAAAATCATTTTATTCCTTTAATATAAAACAACAGTTGAGAGATGAACAGGAAACAAGAGGAGAGAGATCAGTGGAAGCTGCAGTTATACTGGAAGCATCTTAACCAGTAAGCTACCAGAACACTCCCAGTTCAGCTGATGCTGTCTCACTGTGCTTGAATGAAACAATCATTCTCATCACTCTCTCTCAGACCTGCACACTTTAATCTTTGTTTAGCTTTAATCTTGCAGATGAAGGAGAGAACATGGAGTTACATTGAGGCTTCCATAATGTGCACAGTGTGTGTGTGTGATCTGATCCCATGTCTGTCTCCACTAAGTTAACATGAGGACATCTTGATTAGAAAACCACTTTTACTGTCCACTATGTTTAATGTGACTGCAGGATATTTAGACTCAGTTCAGCTCAGTGAACAGTTCCAGTTGAGAAAGATCATCTCTCTTTGCTACCTGCTGCTGTCAGGTTCACATCCATAAGCAGCTACATTTACTGACTGTTCACAAACACTAATGAAACTAATAATCAAAGATGATTCAGATCTTATTTTAAAGCCTGCTGAGTAAAATCAGGTATTACCTGTATGTCTGATTATATATCATGTAATAATAACGTTACTGCTTTCACTGATAACTGTAAAATACTGATATATGTTGTGATAAAATGCTGCTGTAATAAAACCTCAACCACAACCTCTAAAGTCCTTCATGTGTTTCACCAGGTTTGAATGAATCCTCCAACACACAAAGGAAGAGAAAGAGAAGAAAACACTGTCAAATCCAATAATGACTAGAAATAAATAGAATAACTGTTCATTAACTTAACAGCTATAAACATCAACATTATTTAAACTCAACATTTAAACAGTTCAACAACATCTGAGACTAAATATAACTGACATGTTATTTCACATATAAACAAGTAGAGCACTATTTTATAACTATAATAAAACATTTATATTATTTATATTTAAGAACTAAACTACTAATCTACACTGATTTATAATGTTAATCACATCTGGACTTACCGAGCCTTTCTGCAGTTCCTCACAGCTGGGATCAGTCTCCATCGTCCCTCCCATGATGTGTTGTACTTCCACAGGTCCAACTCATCCAGAACCTCCTCTGACATCTGCAGCATGTAGGCCAGAGCTGAGCAGTGGATCACAGAGAGTTCCTTCTCTGATCTGTTCTCTGACTTCAGGAACTCTTGGATCTCCTGAAGTACTGAGCAGTCGTTCATCTCCATCAGACAGTGGAAGATGTTGATGCTTCTGTCAGGAGAGATTTGTGAGAAAGGAGAGATATCACCACTCTTCATCCACTTCAGGTTGTTGATGACTCTCTGGATGGTTTCTGGACTGTTGTCTGTCTGACCCAGCAGGCCTCCTAAGAGACTCTGGTTGGACTCCAGAGAGAGGCCATGAAGGAAGCGGACAAACAGGTCCAGGTGGCCATTTTCACTGTGGAGAGATTTCTCCATGGCTCTCTTCAGGAAGTCATCCAGAGATGAGTAACTTTGTTTTCTTCCCAGGAAGTCCTTCAGTACCTCTGTGTTCCTGCTGGTGTAACAGTGGTACATGTAGACTGCAGCCAGAAACTCCTGAACGCTCAGATGAACAAAGCTGTAGACTGGTTTCTGGAAGATCACACTCTCTCTTTTGAAGATCTCTGTACAAACTCCTGATAACACCGAGGCCTCTGTGACATCAAGACCACACTGCTCCAGGTCTTCTTGGTAGAACATGATGTTTCCTTTCTCCAGTTGTTCAAACGCCAGCCTCCCCAGCTTCAGAAGAAGGTTCCTGTCAGCCTCCGTCAGCTCCTGTGGACTCGTCTCATGTCCCTCATCATACTTGTTCTTCTTCCTCTTTGTCTGAACCTGCAGGAAGTGTGAGTACATGTCAGTCAGGGTCTTGGGCAGCTCTCCTCTCTGGTCTTGAGTCAACATGTGGTCCAGAACTGTAGCAGTGATCCAGCAGAAGACTGGGATGTGGCACATGATGTGGAGGCTCCTGGATGTCTTAATGTGTGAGATGATTCTGCTGGACTGCTCTTCATCACTGAATCTCTTCCTGAAGTACTCCTCCTTCTGGGGGTCAGTGAAGCCTCGTACTTCTGTTACCCTGTTACCCTTCTGATTCCTGTTTTCAGAGATGATGACATCAGCAGACAGATCTTCAGTCTTACTTTGTACAGTGCTGGTCTGACTGTCTGTCTGCAGTCCAGGTCCGGTTCTGGATCTGTTTCCACACTGGGGACAGGAAGAGTGTCCTGATGAAGCAGACTGGTCCCAGTATGAGGTGATGCACTGTCTGCAGAACCAGTGTCCACAGCTGGTAGAGACTGGATCCTTCAGGACGCCCTGACACAAAGAACAGCAGGACAACTGCTCCTCCACAGAAATAGCCCTCCTCTTCCTCTCTCTGTGGACATGAACACATTCTTTATGTCACATGACATTAGTGGAGGCCAACCGACAGCTCACAAGCTGCATGCAGCTCTTTCCCCACATAAACAGTCCAGACTGTCAGTATTTACACACTTTCTGTTCTTCAGCCTCTGAGATTCAACACATTCAACTTGAAATAAAATAAAATAAACTACAATCACAAGAGTTCAACAGTAATTAGACAGAGACAACAATGTGCCAGCAAAGGCAGAGAAGAAGAAGAAGACTGCAAGCTAGTAAACATGGATGTGACAAACTACAATTCAAATGATTATTATGGTTATTAATGATTGCATAATAAACCTGTGCTGTGTGAAGTTTAAGATGGCTCCATGTCATAAAGAAGACTGTTATAAAATAAAAGCCACCAGGAGATGAAAATAAAGGCTTTTATTAAAAATACAATAATATATAAAAGAACAATGTTTATAATGTAGATTATCAAATGATATTAAACTGAATCATCTTCAGGTCAGTTTACAGTAGAAACAGTCTCTTACTTTGTGTCTGAGGGTCCAGGTTCATTACTGAAGTATGGAGGAAGACGACTTTTAGACCGGTCACTCTTCATAGACAGACAGCTGGATATTACAGACTCTGCTCCGTCCTCCTCTTCCTCCTCTTTCTTCATCTTCTGGAGTCTGAGAGGTAAACCAGTAACACTGGAGACACACACACATACACAGTATAATAAACCCAGTCCTGCCTCTCAACTTAGTAGCTTCTTATTAGTTTACATGACTTTAACTACAACCATGTGTGTTTTCTAGTCATCACAAAGAGAAACTTTGACTCTGGTTTAAATCCAACAAACACACTTCAGATAAACATGTGTGTGCTTCTTAACTGTGACTTCTCTCTATTTAGAGCTCAGCAGTGAGTCACGTGACATCGCTGTGAGGACGCACAAACCAGGAAAACAACAACAGGAAACAACGTTTAACACCTCAAACTCTGTCATTTCACATTTAATCAACTAAACAATGAATGTGATCAATAATCATCAGATTGATCAATAATGACAGTAATCATTATTTACAGTCCTGATATTAACACTCACCTGCCTCACACTGTTTTCCTGCTTCTGCTCTGATGACTGAAATGGCGTCTGACTGAACACTTGAACCTTTAACTTCCTGTCTGTTTGTTCCTCCTTCTGCTTTACTGGAAGTCACGTGTGTGTGTGTGTGTGTGTGTGTGTGTGTGTGTGTGTGTGTGTGTGTGTGTGTGTGTGTGTGTGTGTGTGTGTGTGTGTGTGTGTGTGTGTGTGTGTGTGTGTGTGTGTGTGTGTGTGTGTGTGTTTCCTCGGCTCTCAAATTTCATGAAAGTTTGGAGAGATCACATCTGTCAGAGCCCAACTCTATTAGGACTTGAAATTCTGTGTGTTTTGCCCCTTCATTTACTTCCTGTAGGCTACAGTTCAATAATAAACAACTACAAGACTCAGCAGTCAGTCAGATTTGAGTCTCATTAGAGATGTAAACAGGTTTCCATGACGCCACACATGGTTTAACATTGCTGTGATAATGTTAACAATAAACAGCAACCGAGGAGAACCGTTCTTCTCTACTGCAATGTAGCATCCGAGAACGGAGCAGCTGATCCACTTCCTGTTTCTGAAGCTGATCCACTTCCTGTTTCTGAAGCTGATCCACTTCCTGTTTCTGAAGCTGATCCACTTCCTGTTTCTGAAAGGGACTTTAGATTGAAAAGGTCAGACATATTTACTGTATTATGTGCTAGATTACTATTAACTAGATATTTAAAGTATCATCAGCAACAATATCATCAATAATAACTGCTAAGCATGTGTCACAGGTTTCTTAGATATCGGGCACACAAGCACAGTTAAAGAGTCAGTTAAAGTCCAATAACAGGCAGGCTTTGTTAAAACAGTCAAAAATGGGGGAGACAGAGGGGACAGTCTTTAGCAGGGATCCCAGAAAGCTGGCCAGTCTATGGTACCCCTTTTTGCAGTCTGTACTCCGCCTTGGTTCCAGGGGTTCTGTCCAAAGAGGAAGGGGAAAGGGGGCAAGGTGGAGTCGGGCGACGAGGGCGTGGCTACAGCCTTAGTGCACTCAGCTGTCAGCAGGGTGCTGATATAATGGCAGTGTGTTCTGGTGAGCCGACTTTGGAGGTGCCTCAGGACAGAAGAAAACACAGAGTAAAGGCACCAATTCTATTCTTCACTGCAGTGTGTCCAAATCTGCATTAGATTACTCGCCTCTATGCACGGGCGTGGCAATCCACTCCGCCAGCGTGCCTGGTGTCCTCTTCTCTCTGCCGTCTCAGCTCACTACTGCCAGGGCCTGGGCCAGGGTCTGGGCCTTCCTCAGTCCTGCTCTGAGTCCTTTTATCAGTGTTGGAGGTGAGGTGCAGGTAGTTTCAGACAGTCTTCATTTAATTAAAGCAACCTTATTATTGAACTTTCACAGTAAATATGGTTTGATTTCAACAGCATGTGTGTGTGTGTGTATGTATTATGACAACCCAAACTAAACATGAGAGTGCTTTCATGATGTCCAACAGTGTGTAGTAGTCATGGGTTGATCAGCTGTGGTCACTAATTATCCTGTCATCTCAGATCCTGTCGCCCTCATCAGCTCACTCCCCTCACCTGTGCTTCCCCGCCCATCTCCACACCTGGTTACCATCATCATCAGGTCCCCTTCATATTCAGGCCCATCTCCACACCTGGTGGCCATCATCATCATCAGGTCCTCTTCATATTCAGGCCCATTTCCACTTGTCCTCTGCCAGTCTCGTGTTTTCATGCCTAACTTTCCAGCGTTACTCTGCCTGGTTCCTGGTTTTTGGATTTGTCTGCCTGGTTTTGACTCTGATTAAATATCTGTGGACCAGGGTTATTATAGTTCACTAAAACTAAAACTAAAACTAGCAAGGAAGGAAGGAAGGAAGGAAGGAAGGAAGGAAGGAAAGGAATAAGGAGGGAGGGTGAAAAGAGGAAGGAAGTAAGGAGAGGTGGAAGGAAAGGTGGAAGGAAGGAAGGAAGGAAGGAAGGTAGGAAGGAAAGGAGTAAGGAGGGAGGGTGAAAGAGGAAGGAAGTAAGGAGAGAAGGAAGGAAAGGTGGAAGGAAGGAAGGAAGGAGGAAGGAAAGGAGTAAGGAGGGAGGGTGAAAGAGGAAGGAAGTAAGGAGAGAAGGAAGGAAGGAAGGAAGGAAGGAAGGAAGGAAGGATTTTCAGCTTCTACAAGTCAAGGCTTTCTCTTAATACCTGAAAAACTAAAAACTAAACTGAAACTAGTAAATCACTCGTTGAACTCACTGAAACTAAGGAAAGAAGGAAGGAAGGAAGGAAGGAAGGAAACGAGTAAGGAGGGAGGGTGAAAAGAGGAATGAAGTAAGGAGAGAAGGAAGGAAAGGTGGAAGGAAGGAAGGAAGGAGGAAGGAAAGGAGTAAGGAGGGAGGGTGAAAAGAGGAAGGAAGTAAGGAGAGAAGGAAGGAAAGAAGGAAGGAGGGAAGGAGGGGAAGAACCAAGGAAAAATTAAAGACAGAGGAAGGAAGGAAGGAAGGAAGGAAAGGAGTAAGGAGGGAGGGTGAAAAGAGGAAGGAAGTAAGGAGAGAAGGAAGGAAAGATGGAAGGAAGGAAGGAAGGATTTTCAGCTTCTACAAGTCAAGGCTTTCTCTGAATACCTGAAACACTAAAACTAAGATTAAAACTAAACTAAAACTACTAAATCTCTTGATGAACTCACTAAAACTAAACTGGAATAAAAAAGCAAACTGAAAAACTCAATAAAAGTAAAAACTAAAGAACATATAAAACGATAATAACTTTGCTGTAGACTCTGAAACATCTTCCTGTCGTCATGCTTGTGGGTTCCCTGCCGTCTGATCCGTTCCAGTCGCTGGTTAAACATCTTATAATATGAATGAAGTCTGTAGCAAACCCATTTTGTTTTTGTGCTTGCTGTTTCTTGTTTTGTCCACCAGAGGGCAGCTTGCAATGTGTGCAGGTTTATTGGGAAAAACAAATATCTGCTTTAAATGTTTTTTGACAAGATTTATCAATCTTTACATTTAATGATTTGTGTTTCTAAGAAAGTGTAATTTCATCTGCTTTTATTTGTATATTTTGCTCGTTTTAGAGATAATGGTTCTGTTTTTTAAATAGTAAGATTTTATTTTGAAAACCACCACTTCCTACTTCCTTCCTGTATTGTATGGCTGAACGAAACAATACGCTAAAGGTAAAACGTAAAAAGGTAACTGAAGGAAAATAAGGCAAAAGGCAGAAAACGGCAACTTAAGGATATGAACATAATGTATTTGGCAACCCCTCGAGGAGGCACAAGGTTGGTGTGTGTTATACTTATAGTGGTTATTTAACTGTTATTATTTGATCGGAGACATGCTAACTCTTTTCCCGCCTGTCTATTGAGTTAGCTATGTATTATGGACATAAGTGGTGACTGCTTTGTTTTCTTTATTTTGTCAGTTCTCACGTTGGTTTATGGAGCTGGTTTTGTGGACCGCAATAAATATTGAAACCATCAGTCGAGTCTTACCATCTTTCGGAGGGTATGCTACAAAGTCATCTGGTTCAAAAGTTAGATTTTGATAAAGTAGTTTTGGTTTCAGGTATTTTGAAGTTTTTCCCACAATTTATACAAAAAGGAGAATTTTAATGATTTAATTAAGATGAATTTATAAATGTAATATTTCTATAGTTCTGCTCTACACTGTAGTGTATGCATCACATAATATAATATAATGTGGCGTAACCTCCATGATGTCTTGCTGCGGAGTTCAGTCTGAATTTATCTATAACCTTTGTGTCGTCCTCCCTTCCTTCCTTCCTCTCTCCTTCCTTCCTTCTTTCTGTCTTTCCTCCCCCCTACCTCTTTTCCTTTCTCCCTCCCTTGCTCGCTCCTACCTTCCTTCCTTCCTCCTTTCTTTCTTTCCTTCCTTCCCTCCTTTCCTTTACTACCTTCTTTCCTCTGTCCTTCCCTCCTTTCCTTTCTCCCTCCCTCGCTCGCTCCTACCTTCCTTCCTTCTTCCTTTCTTTCTTTCCTTTCTTCCTTCCTCTCTCCTTCCTTCCTTCCTTATGTGCTTCCTTCCCTCCTTTCCTTAACTACCTTCTTTCCTCTGTCCTTCTTTCTTTCCTTTCTCCCTCCCTCGCTCGCTCGCTCCTAGCTTCCTTCCTTCTTCCTCCTTTCTTTCCTTCCTTCCTTCCTCCTTTCTTTCCTTCCTTCCTTTCTCTCTCCTTCCTTCCTTCCTTATGTGCTTCCTTCCCTCCTTTCCTTTACTACCTTCTTTCCTCTGTCCTTCTTTCTTTCCTTTCTCCCTCCCTCGCTCGCTCGCTCCTACCTTCCTTCTTTCCTTCGTCCTCCCTTCCTAGGCTCCTTCCTTCCTTGACTCTCTTATTGATCTTTTTTTAATATATTAATTATATTGAACTGGTCGTAACCTCCATGATGTCTTGCTGCGGAGTTCAGTCTGAATTTATCTAGAAAACCAACAAAAATACTAAATGTACATTTTAACAAACCTGAAGCTGCTTTTAAATCTAGTTTAACTGATTTATGAATTCATCATCTTACCAACATTTATTATTACTGACGTTTATAGAGTTTTGTTTCAGAACTTCAAGATAATAAAACCCTTTCAGATTAAAAGCTCACTCAGTTATTCACTGTTTCATTGTAGAAAAGAGAATTTTAGATTATAAACTAATAAACTATAAATTAGACTCATGTACATGGACTGTTCTTATACTGTAGAGTACAACTTTCACCCTTTTTCTTTTTTCTTCTATCTATCCTTTACTCTTTTTTTTTTCCCCCTAACATGGTTTGGGGGGGGGGTTGGGAAGGAGGGGGTAATAGTTTGGGTTGTTATGTACCTGGAGGTTTTGAAAATGAATAAATAAAGTATGTATCAAACATCATTTTTTCATTTGAACGCTTTTGAAGCAGAAACTATAAAACTTCATTTAACTTCATATAGAAAGCCTGCAGAGATCAGCTCAAAAATTGAAATCCCTTCTTTAGACATTTAATCGTTTTAAGAAAGTACATATTGGTAGCTCATTCCACATTCAATACTTTATCATTACGAGATTAGGTCAATCATTTAATTATTATTATTATTATTATTTTCTTCCTCCTTTTGACTTTTTCTATTATATACATATAGGTTATATTGTGAAGGCTATTGGAGGGGCGGGGATCTGTGGGAGGGATAAGGGTGTCTTGTTTGTCTTATTTTGGAGTTTGAGTGCGCATTATTGTGTGCGCACACAATAATTAATGCCATATATCTCTATACTGTTTACATGTATATGCATGATATCTACAATTGTTTTGCTCAAGGTGTAGATATATCAAGGTGTATATATTTGAATTTAGTGTATTGATGTGTCGATGTGGATTGTTTTAATATGTAGTTTTCATGTGAAAAATCAATAAAAAATTGGTCACAAAAAAACCCAACTTCATTTAACTCTAAGTTGAGTAATAAAGTACTACGCTGAGGTTTTTCTACTTTACTGAAATATTTCTTTATACTTTGAAAATATTGAGTTTCATCTGAGAATCTAGTTTGAATGTTTGATGAGTAAAAATAATGAAGTCAGTTTATTAATCTGCTGCCTGGCCAACATCTCAACCTTCTTACAGACTCCACTCCAAATATTTTAATAGTTTAAAAACTATTAGTTTCATATTTTGAGCAGGTGTTAATATTCTTTACTGTTTCCTGTATTTTATTTTGGTAGTTTACATCGTTAGTGTTTTATCTCTTATTGGTTTTAAGATGAGCTCAGACTGGGTTTCTACCTCACATTTTATTATAGATCTGACTTTTACTTTTATCCAAATAAACCAATAAATAATTAATAATATAAAGAGTTGTAAGTTAATAAGTTTTTTACACACTGAACCAAACACAAACACAAACACAGACCATTTACTTTTATTTAAACTTTATTTTTAACCCCATCGTTGAACATGGTAGAAAAACTATAAAAGCATAATGTGTTTGTGAGAATGTTTAAAGATGTTGAGACAGTGAGATGAAGATGAGCTCACACATTATTAAATGAACAGTTAGGGTTGGGTTAGGGTCTCAGGTTACTTTGGGAGGCTCAGCTGTCGGTATATCTGGATGGTCATGAACTGAATCTCAGGATCTCCGGGTTTGATGTCGATGGCTTTCAGGAAGAAGCCCAGAGCGTCGTCCAGCTTCCCGCCGCTGTAACATTCCCGCCCTCTGCCGACCAGCCAATCGTAGCTCCCGTCCTCACAGCTGAGGGGCGGCTCGGTTTTCACAAAGTCTTTGTTCCCGTTAGATTTCAGTCCGGTTGACTCCTCCAGGTTTCGGCTGTTTGCCTTTGACTCATCGACAGTATCTGCAGATTCAGCAGAGTCCTCCTCCTCGTCCATGTCTTCCTCCTCCTCCTCCTCCATCATGTCTTCCTCTTCCTCCTGCTTGTCCATGTCTTCCCCCTTCTCCTTCTCCTCCTCAGCCTCCTCCTCCTCCGCCTCCTCCTCCTCCTCCTCATCCATGTCTTCCTCCTCCTCCTCCTCAGCCTCCTCCTGGTCGTCGATGATGGACTGCAGGAGAGACCAGCGGGAGGCCACCGAGGTGTTTCCACCGACACTCTTCCTTGACCGTAGAGGGGTGGAAGTAGACTGTTTTGGTGTGGAGGCTTCCAGAACCTGGAGAGAGCACTCAAGTTTACCCTCCTCCTCCTCCTCCTCCTCCCCCTCATCGTCATCACCCTCCTCTTCATCACTGTCATAAATGACAGCAGCTTTCTTCCTCTTGGTTGTCACAATGGAATCATCTACTGACTCATCCAGTTTATTGGAGCAGGAGACGTTGAGGCTTAGTCCGAGTGCTTCTCTATGTTGTCTCTCTGAAAGATATTTATCAACGTCAAAACTGCCCTCCATCTGCAGATGTGACAGCAGCTTCTCCTCCTCAGCTTCGGTCTCCTGATGATCCTCATTATCATGGTCTGAGAGGACGTCGCTGTCCTCCATCTGCAGGTGTGACAGCAGCTTCTCCTCCTCAGCTTCGGTCTCCTGATGATCCTTATTATCATGGTCTGAGAGGACCTCGCTGTCCTCCAGCTGCAGATGTGACAGCAGCTTCTCCTCCTCAGCTTCAGTCTCCTGATGATCCTCATTATCATGGTCTGAGAGGACCTCGCTGTCCTCCAGCTGCAAATTAAAGTTGCCTCCAAAGGAATCCAGCCCTGCACTGACTCTGGATGAAGTGTCTGCTTTGAAGCTGGAACTGGATCCCTGCAGGACAGAAAGCCTTTTATTCTTGACGGGTGTGATGCCAGGAAGCTGCAGGTCCATCTTGGAGTCGTCTTGATTCAAGTCTGAAGTTTGATTTAAGTCGTCTTCATCATCAACTGCAGAAACATACGGCAGACTGTCCTCACCTGCTGCATCACCTGCTGCATCACCTGCTGCATCACCTGCTGCATCATCATCAGCCTCAGACGTCATAGAAGCATCCATTACTTCTTTAACAGACGCATCTGCTGCATCACCTGCTGTAGCATCATCAGCCTCAGACATCACCACAGACTCCTCGATCACCTCCTGAGGACAGAGGTCTGATGCTTCCAGGCAGCTCTTATCCTGCTTGATGGACTGAGGTTTTGGGGAATCCAGGTTTCCTTCACTTGCTGCTTCAACAGTTTCTTCCTCAGTCCTGCTCTCATCAGCACTTAGATCAATCACCTGGTGGCTCTGATTCTGATGGCCGCCTTCTTTGCCTGAACCAGACTCGTCCAAGTCCACCACGATAGGTGAACGGTTGACGTTGTGGTCGTGCTGAGGAAATGGAGGACTGGGTCTTGGATTTCTTGGTTTCTTCTCATGTGATCTCTCTCTGTTGTTGCTGTCTGTTTCCCTGAGAAAGGCTGGCTCTGTGTTCAACGCCATGCTTTCTGCCAGCTGCACGTGCAACTCAGACTCTGCCTTCATCAGCTCCTGGGCCTTCTGGACCCGCCCTTCAATGTAGTGATGCTCCTGCTGGTCCTCTGGGGGTTCGTCGTGATTGACGTCAAGGGAAAACATGAGGTCGTGATCAGATATCCCAAACATCTCCATGGCGTGGAGGTGGGCGATGTGTTCGTCCAGGTCAGGGTCTGTCCGTCGGTGTTGGGAGTGCAGGGCTTGAAGCTGCATCTGAGTGGACGAGGACCGGGTTTCCTCCAGGGTGAACAGCTCCTTCAGCTCCTGTTTGCTGAAGTACCGAAACGGGTTCTTTTTATCGCCTGTATTCTGTCTGATCAGGGAGTCTTTGAAAACCTGCCGTCTGTAGATCTTCTCCTCCACCGTGCCGCAGGTGATCAGCCTGTAGATGACAACGTTCTCGGTCTGGCCTATGCGGTACGCCCTGTCCACAGCCTGGGCGTCTGTAGCCGGGTTCCAGCTGGGATCGTAGATCACTACTCGGTTTGCTGCTGTCAAAGTGATGCCAACTCCGCCGACCTGGGTGGTCAGGAGGAAGACAGAGTAACTCTCGTCTGTCTGGAAGAGAGTGATGAGTCTTTCTCTCTCTGCAATCTGCGTTATGGTGCCATCCAGCCGCATCACTTTGAAGCCTCTGTTGCCCAGGATGCGTTCGAGGATGTCCAGCACCTTCCTGTAATGAGCGAAGATGAGCGTGCGGTGGCCCTCTTGTCTGAGCTGTTCAAGGAGGGCCATCAGAAAGACGAGTTTCCCAGACTCAGATATTAAAGTGTCATCAGGAAGGTTTGCGATGCTGTTAGTGTCTGTCGGCATGTCGTCGTTCTCCTGACTGTCAGTTGAGTTTTCTTCCAAACCTAAATTGGCGATGGCTTTAGCAGAGAGCAGTCTCGGATGGTCGCACAGCTTCTTCAGAATATTTAACTCTGCTAAAGGTGATCTGCTGGTCATGAGCAGCTCTTTGATTTGGTCCAGGGAAATGAACTTCCTGTATATGTCTTCCTGAACTGCACTCAGGTAAGTCCAGACTATCAGGTCGTTCTTTCTGGTCAGCGTGGGCATGACTGCTCCAGAGTCTTCCTGACCATCTGGTTCTTGGCTGTCCTTTTCTGAATATTCCCCATTGCACTGAGGTTTGCTGTTTTTTTTTTTTTTCTGCACTTGTGCTTTTGTCCTGCGGAGGAAGTAGGGTTTTATGATTCCCATGAGGTTTTCAGACATCCTGGCCCCGAGAGCCATTTCCCCTGGAGTGGCGTCCCTCTCCCTGGCTCGGGTGATGGGGTTCTCATACTCGGACTTGAATGTTTTAGCCGTGCCGAGGAGAGCGCCCTGGCAGGCAAAATCAAAAAGAGCCCACATTTCTCTCAGGTTGTTCTGGACCGGAGTCCCAGTGAGCAGGACTCGGTTCTTTGACGGTATGGCGCAGGCACTTTTGGTAGTTTTGCAAGATGAGTTTTTTATTTTGTGTGCCTCATCCAGGATCATATAGTCCCAAGTGAACTCTCTGCCCTGGTATGATGATAACTGCTGCCAGTTGTTCATGAGCATAGTGTAAGTGCTGATGATGACGCCCCCTCTCCTCTGAACTTTCTCCAAATTCCTGGTCCTTTCTACTTTGCTGGTACCATGAAACTCCTTCACCCTCATGCCAGGAGTCCACTTGGCAAACTCCTTGGTCCAGTTTGTGATGAGTGAAGTTGGCATGACGAGCAGTGCGTTTTTGACCAGCTCGTTGTCGTACATGCCAGAGAGGAAAGATATCACCTGGATGGTTTTACCGAGGCCCATGTCGTCTGCCAGGATGCCCCCTTTCAGACCATCTCTGTAGAGGCTGTACAGGAAGGCCACTCCATCTCTCTGGTAGTCATAAAGTTTGTCGTGTAACTCTTTAAAGAGCATTAAACCGCTATTGTTGACATTGACAAACTCTTCTTCTTCATCCTCCAAGTTGTTCTGTGCAATAACTTCCTCAATTTTCTTTATCCTGCTTCCAAGCTTTTCACTCGGTTGAATGTTGTACGCCAACTTGAAGAACTCCAGCGCTTTGCACATGTCCCCTTGTCTGGCGAAGTCTTTTCCATCTCGAATGAATCTGTGATAAAGTCAAAAAGACAGAACATCAGATGGTTAGTATCAGACAAAGCTGTGTCATGGAAAGTGTCTGAAAACACCAAACACATGTAGAACAACACAAAACATCTGTTAGAGGTTCTGAAGGACCAAAGAAAAGATCTGCAACTGGTCAAACAGGGTGGCATGTGTATTACACACCCAAGGATTCACTAAGTTAGTGAGGAAGATGCTGTTTGACTTTAGGACTGACACAGAGTCTGAGGACAGCTACACACAGCTACACACTGTATGAATATGTAAAGTTACTGCGTTCTTTTAAAAGGTTTAAATAAAACTCAGCCCTAACTGTTCAGAGTTAATATATCGGTCCAGTTCAGTTAGTTATCCACCATCAACCCGACACACAGGAAAACATCTGGAGCTCTGTGTGTGTCCAGTACAGAGGACCTGCTCAGCCTGGATGACATCATCCTTAAAACACCGTTACCGGGGTCAGCAGGAACAAAAATGTCTGCATCAAAAAACTGCCATAAAATATTTTAACCAACATCAGTCCTGATAATAAACATCAAATATTAATTTGTTCTTAAAAAACCAACAAACTAAAACTGAATTATTTTCTATAAACTAAATGCAAAGTGAATTACATTGATTCTGATGCATTATTATTATTATTATTTATTTTTTTAAAGTATATTTTTGGGGCTTTTTCTCTTTAATGTACAGGTTAGTAGAGAGAGAGACAGGATAGGACCGCTCAACCGGGGTCGCCTGCAGTGAGGACTATAGCCTCAACACATGGGGGGGGGGGGGGGGGGGCTCTACCCACTGAGCTAAACACCACCACATGTATTATTATTTTAATGCAGATTAAAAAGAAAACTCCCTCTGGGATCCTTAAAGATGAAAAATGTTCCCATTATAACTACATTCCTGTGTTCTGCTCATTTTAGAGCTTCAGACTGTAGTTGTGTGTGTTGTCCACCAGATGGCGCCACTTAGCTGTATTGATCTCTATGGGAGAATATAACTCCCATAACACTGTAACTAACGGATTATAATGTTTTTAATCTGTTTCTTGGTCTAATTCTGGCATGTTTACAGATATGTTATATATGTTATATGTTTATAACTATGCACTGTCCCTGACTAATAAACTAATAAAATAAAAATAAAATATAATGCCGTCCTGCTCGGTCTTGCTCGGTCCTGCTATGAAGAGTCTCAGAGGAACAATCGTCTCCACACAGCGTATTATTACAGATAAGTGATTAAAATAATGTGTCTGTGGTGAATGTGACTCACCTGGCGAACTGCTCCATGTTCACCTCTGTATCCATGGAGCTGGAACACCTGCAGAGTCACTCACACACACACTAATACACACACACACACACACACACACACACACACACACACACACACACACACAGTTAGTTAAACCACATAAAGTGACACAGCAGCTGTTTTTAATAATAAATCACTTAAATTGTTTCAACGAGCTTCAGAACAAACTATTTATTTATTTAATTATAATAACCTGACCGCCATCACTAACTATTATCTTAATCTTTAAAATGTCCGAACATGTGATTCAAACCGCCTGCAGCTCAAAGACATTCACTGAGCCATCATGTAATAAACCAGACCTGCATGGTTCGGCCTTGATTAGTTGCATTGATTAGTTTGATCATCCATTCATTGTTAAAGCTTTGTGTCTGATTCCGATTTTCATTTTGTGATTGTCTCATAGTGGTTTTAGCAGGTGAATCATTTTTCACATATTTTTGAACTCCAAACTCAATCCTGTGTGACTCCTTCCAACTCTGAGAAAATCTACTTTCCGGTACATTTACATCTTCTAATCCTTTTCTCCTCTGTTGATCCAAACCATTGATTTCATTCATTTCACACTTTTAACCCCTTCAATGCCACACAATAGAGTCCCTGGTAAAAAAAAAATATGGTGAGAAAAGCAGATGAAAAGGTGATTATTACCAATATACTGACTGCAGATTGAATTTGGTTTGGGTTTTTTTTTTAGTTTTTTGTAGTCAGATTAAAGAAATGGCTCCCATAGACTTCCATTACAAGAAAATGAATTGAAGTCTATGGAGCAACACACACACACACACACACACACACACACACACACACACACACACACACACACACACACACACACACACACACACACACACAAGAGGTAGAGGAGGAGGATGAAGTCTCTTGAGGAGATCATCACTGAGATACAGGATCAGTGATTCTCTGTCTCACGCTGGTGGATCCATGTTTCCAGGGTTAAGAGAAACATAGAGATCTGGAGCTGTGCACATTTATACCAGTGTTCCTCAAATACTAATCTAAAAGGTCCACAAAATGTTTTTCAATGAGTCAAAGGTCCGTTTATTAGTCGGTCAAGCCAAGAAATCACTGTATCCACCACCAAGCAACTTAACAACACAGTGTCTGGTAGAAACATATATGACTCAACTATAACATTTATTTTTATAAATTATTAAAAAATTTTTTTTAACAACAAAACAAAATGTCCTTTTCATAAAAACAACAAAAATCTAATAAATACTCAAAAACTAAACTTATTTTTCGTTTTAACATAAATTCAAATAAATATTTATATAGGCCTAAAACAACACTAAACTAAACAACACTAAACTAAACAACACTAAACTAAACTAAACTAAACAACACTAAACTAAACTAAACTAAACAACACTAAACTAAACAACACTAAACTAAACAACACTAAACTAAACAACACTAAACTAAACAACACTAAACTAAACTAAACTAAACAACACTAAACTAAACTAAACTAAACAACACTAAACTAAACTAAACTAAACAACACTAAACTCACAACCCTGCAAATAATCCAAAACTAATCTCAACACTTTTCTTTTAAATTCAGACACAAAGGACTCAAGACAGGAGGAAAGACCTGTAGTGCTGTTCTTAGTGCTGCTACTGCGCATGCCCAACACGCCACAGCCTTATCAGCGTAGTGTTACCATGGAGACCAAAATACACACGGCGGAGGACTGTAGTCACACATCCAGACCACAGACTGTATGATCCAGACCACAGATGAAACGGATCATTACGACTCGCGCCAACACTCACATTTAATAATAATAATATTTCATGTAAGATTTTTATGTTTTCTAAGCTCAGACCAGGGTCCGCTGATAGTTGCCCCGCGGACCGGAAGTGGACCGGAGACCACCGTTTGAGCATCCCTGATTTATACTCTCTTCCTCTAAACCAAAGACCAGCTCCCACAACTCTGATGGGTTAGGATGTAGTTCCCGAGGTATAGTTATTAAACTTAGCTAGACCTCTATGTAGACAGCTGTGTGTGTGTGTGTGTGTGTGTGTGTGTGTGTGTGTGTGTGTGTGTGTGTCTCTGTCTGTCTGTCTGTGTGTGTGTATATATAATGGAAGTCTATGGAGCCATTTCTTTAATCTGACACTACAAAAAACTAAAAACCCGGAAGTCAATCTTGTTCCTCATCAATGATCCAAGACTGTTATAATCCCCCAAACCACATCCAGTCTGCAGTCAGTATATTGGTAATAATCAGCTTTTCATCTGCTTTTTTTGTTTTTTACCAGGGACTCTATTTTGTGGCATTGAAGGGATTAAAAGTGTGAAATGAATTAAATCAATAGTTTGGATCAATAGAGGAGAAAAGGTTTAGAAGATGCAAAACAAAAGGAAACTGGGAAACCCCCTCAAATCTCAAATCTGCCTTTTTTATGGCATCAGACACGTTTAACACTTTAGTCCAAAGTGTTAAACGTGCCGGTAAATATATATATGAGAGTATAAAAGTTAAATAAACTCAGACTAATGTAAATAATCACTTACCGGCGCCGGTAACCGTCTCAGCTGAAGTTAGTTTAACGGGACAAACCAGACGTGTTGAATACTGGCGGGAATGAGTGAGTTCACTTCCTGTTTACCTCTCCGCTCTTCTTCGGTGGTTTCTGCTCTGTGAGTCAGACGCTGCTGCCACCTGGTGGCCACGTGACCAAACTACAACCTGATTTTCATTTTTATTCAGAAAAACTATAAAACTTAACAACGTTAACCCCCCCCCCCCCCCCCCCCCCGCATACATTCTGAGATAATATGACCAATATAAAGAAAATAAATGTTCATATTATAAATTACTTTCTGGAGTCTAAGAGATATCACCACATTATAATAAAGATGTTCTCCCACTCTGAGTCTGGTTCTGAGGGTTCTTCCTGTTAAAAGATGTTCTCCCACTCTGAGTCTGGTTCTGAGGGTTCTTCCTGTTAAAAGATGTTCTCCCACTCTGAGTCTGGTTCTGAGGGTTCTTCCTGTTAAAAGATGTTCTCCCACACTGAGTCTGGTTCTGAGGGTTCTTCCTGTTAAAAGATGTTCTCCCACTCTGAGTCTGGTTCTGAGGGTTCTTCCTGTTAAAAGATGTTCTCCCACTCTGAGTCTGGTTCTGAGGGTTCTTCCTGTTAAAAGATGTTCTCCCACTCTGAGTCTGGTTCTGAGGGTTCTTCCTGTTAAAAGATGTTCTCCCACTCTGAGTCTGGTTCTGAGGGTTCTTCCTGTTAAAGGGAGTTTTTTCTCTCCACTGTCACCAAGTGCTGCTCATGTGGGAATGTTGGGTCTCTTTAAATGAAACCTGAAGAGTTCGGTTTAGACCTGCTCTATGTGGAAAGAGCCTTCACATGACTCTGTTGTGATTTGGCGCTTTATAAATAAAGATTGATTGATTGATTGATTGATTGATTGATATCTGGTTTCTCTCAGTCTGACAGAGAGGGGCGTGTACCGGGGGAAGACTATATATTCTGGGCCGTGTGTGTGAGCTGCTGGCGGAGGAGCTTTGAACGGTGCTTGATACCCCGGAGCCCCGGAGCAGGGCTCAGACACCGGGGGAGCAGAGGAGGTGAGTTCCGGTGTGTGTGAGTGTGCATGAGTGTGCGTGAGTGAATGTGGCGACATGGTGTGTGTGTGTTCACGGTGCCGGGGTGTCCGGTAGAGCCCGGGACGGGGGAGCAGGTTACCCCCCCCCCCCCCCCCCCATCACCCCCGGCAGCTCCATGGCCCCGCCCTACATGTCGCCTGGCAACACAGACATCAAGCAGATGCCTGCTTCCTTCCTGCCTGATATCAACCTCAACATGACCGGCAGACCGGACCTCTAACTCTTTCCTCTTTCGTTACTACAGATGAACTCGGTCTCCGTCCAGGTTGGATCAGCTGATCTGTTCTCATGTTCCCAAACATCTCCATGGCGTGGAGGTGGGCGACGTGTTGGTCCAGGTCAGGGTCTGTCTGTCGGTGTTGGGAGTGCAGGGCTTGAAGCTGGACCGGGTCTCCTTCAGCTCCTGTTTGCTGAAGCACTGAAACGGGTTCTGTGTGATCAGGGAGTCTCTGAGGACCTGCCGTCTGGGATCGTAGACCACTACTCGGTTTGCTGCTGTCTGGAAGAGAGATGAGCCTTTCTCTCTCTGCAGTCTGTTACTGTGCCATCATCATCATCCTCATCATCATCATCACTTCCCCTGTCTGATCAGGGAGGCTCTGAAAACATCAGCTGTTTAAATAAAAGTAAATGTTGTGTCTGTTTGGTTCAGTGTGTATTTATATTGTTTATTTGGATAAAAATAAAAGTCAGATCTATAATAAAATGTGCAGTGAGGTAGAAACCCAGTCTGAGCTCATCTTAAAACCAATAAGAGATAAAACACTAACGATGTAAAGTACCAAAATAAAATACAGGAAACAGCAAAGAATATTAACACCTGCTCAAAATATGAAACTAAGAGTTTTTAAACTATTAAAAGTTTGGAGTGGAGTCTGTAAGAAGGTTGAGCTGCAGAGGTGCGTTTGAATCTGGGACCTGCCGGTGCGGGCGGGAACAGCTGATCACATTATTGACTGATGACGTAATAGCGGAGCGCTCGGTTTACTTCGCGGGACAGCCCGGTGTACTGCGCATGTGCAGTGGGAGCCTTTTTGCCAGCTGGAGATTAGTTTTGTCACTGTGAGCAGAAAACTGCTATTGACTTCCGGTTTAACAAGTTTGACTTCAAAATAAAGGCCTGCAGCATTTCACATTAAAGTGACTGACTGGATGATTGACTGGTTTATATATTTAGATATAAATGAATCAGTAGAGCAAATATTCCACATGTGTTTTTTATTACATGATGAAAACATTAAACACACAAAATGTTCAGGTTTAAATGAAATAAAAGTTTATACTGTAATATGTAATAAATAATAAATTCATCTTAATTAAATAATTAAAATTCTCCTTTTTGTATAAATTGTGGGATTGTTAACTTTACGTATTATTACATATTCTTAGAGCCTATGGTCTCATATTTATTACATCATCATAACTTTTACTTTGCTGTATTCTGTGCACATGAGTCTAATTTATAGTTTATTAGTTTATAATCTAAAATTCTCTTTTCTACAATAAACAGTGAATAACTGAGTGAGCTTTTAATCTGAAGGGTTTTATTATCTTGAGGTTCTGAAACAAAACTCTATAAACGTCAGTAATAATAAATGTTGGTAAGATGATGAATCCATAAATGAGTTAAACTAGATTTAAAAGCAGCATCAGGTTTGTTAAAATGTACATTTAGTATTTTTGTTGGTTTTCTAGATAAATTCAGACTGAACTCCGCAGCAAGACATCATGGAGGTTACGACCAGCTCAATATAATCAATATATTAAAAAAAGATCAATAAGAGAGATTTGAAATGACATTTGACCCATTTTATACCAAAAGACTGAATGCTCCTGAACATGTCAAATGGTGTAACCACAAAAGAATGATAGATATTAAATATGTGATCAGCTACAGTGTGTTTAAGTGGACTTATACTAATAATGACTTCATTTAAAACATGTCAATGTTTCCTGGTCTCCATGGTAACCAGATGAAATGTAATATTTAGATCAATAGTATTCCATTAGCTTTATTTAATATAAAAGTTATAATGTAAGATCATGCCAAACTAGTTGATATGGTGTTAGGTAGGAAGGAAGGTAGGAAGGAAGGAAGGAAGGATGTAAGATCATGCCAAACTAGTTGATATGGTGTTAGGTAGGAAGGAAGGTAGGAAGGAAGGAAGGAAGGATGTAAGATCATGCCAAACTAGTTGATATGGTGTTAGGTAGGAAGGAAGGAAGGAAGCAAGGAAGGTAGGTGTTTTATTGACTATTTACTGTTTTTAAGCAAGTTGAATTATTTGGTACAAAGTTTTTATGGTTACACCACTTAGACATTTTTACCATAATCCTCTAATATATTCTCTCTAAATGGATTAAAAGCAGAAATTTGATGCTGGGTCCACAAAAAAAGAATGTGTGAAGTTATTCATACGTTTATTTTCATATTTTAACCCTTTAAAGTTAAATTATACCACGTGGTCACAAACACACCTCATTGACTGATTGGCGCCAGACTAGCGGTGACGTCCATATTCCCGCCCTTTGAATCATATTTTTATTGGCTCAGGTGAACTGTGCTCCAGCAGGTGATGGAGACACACTGCAGAGCAGCAGCATCCCTCTGAGGGGCTCTTATCCTGAAACTATCCGCGGGAAGCAGGAGCTGTTTCCGGCGGCTTGACGCTGGATCAGGGAGTTTTCCATGGAAGGCAGATCTGCTCCACACCGAGACACTTCCTGAGACACACTGCGGGTCCGACAGAGGACACACAGCCGCTCCTGGGTGACCGACGGCCGGGGACACGGATGGCTCGGCCGCTGCTAGGGGGGTAGTATGAGGCTGAGAGGTGGGAGACAGCCGGGACTCAAACTACTACCAGAGATACAAGACATACTACCAGAGACACAACCAGAGATAGAACCACAGATAGAGCCAGAGACACAACCAGAGATAGAACCAGAGCAACAGAAGAAGAAGAAGAGGCAGAGAGCCGCCCGGTGACCATTATTTACTCCAGCTGAGGAAGAGGAAGATGGGAGGAAGAGTAGAG
>JAJDFG010000482.1:152500-155000 GCA_021039105.1 Scomber colias
TCGCGAAGCAGCTGATAATGTTTGATAACAGAAACAAACATGAACTAAATGTGATGATGCAGATTATTTATTTATAATGTTCTTTAATCTGTTAAATGTTTTAACGGTGACGTCATCAGAGACCTCGCTTTTATAGATTACATTTCTATATCGTTGTCCTGTTTTATTGTGAAAGGTGAAGGAAGGATGAGTATTAGCTCACATCCTGTCTGAAGCCACAGCGCCATCTGGTGGCCGTTTCATGCATTACAGCCTCACACACACGCTCGATGGAGCGATTGATCACAACAGTTATCAGGTCATGATGATCATCTTTGTTTCAATCAGCTGATCGATAATCGTTGTTTTCAGGCTGCTGCTTCCTGCTGATTTCACCGTGTTTACGTACAGAGAGAACGGATCAGTGCTGAGCTCCACACCTGCTGTACAGGTAACACACACACACACACACACACACCTTGCTGTACAGGTAATACACACACACACACACACCTGCTGTACAGGTAACACACACACACACACACACACCTGCTGTACAGGTAACACACACACACACACCTGCTGTACAGGTAATACACACACACACACACCTGCTGTACAGGTAACACACATATACACGTTACAGTGGAGCAAAAGAGTATTTAGTGAGCCACCAATTGTCCAAGTTCTCCCACTTAAACAGATGAGAGGCCTGTAATTTTCATCATCGGTATACCTCAACTATGAGAGACAGAATGAGAAAAAAAAAATCCAGAAAATCACATTGTCTAATTTTTAAAGAATTTATTTGCAAATTATGGTTGAAAATAAGTATTTGGTCAATAACAAAAGTTCATCTCAGTACTTTGTTATATACCCTTTGTTGGCAATGACAGAGGTCAAACGTTTTCTGTAAGTCTTCACAAGGTTTTCACACTGTTGCTGGTATTTTGGCCCATTCCTCCACGCAGATCTCCTCTAGAGCGGTGATGTTTTGGCCCATTCCTCCATGCAGATCTCCTCTAGAGCGGTGATGTTTTGGCCCATTCCTCCATGCAGATCTCCTCTAGAGCAGTGATGTTTTGGCCCATTCCTCCACGCAGATCTCCTCTAGAGCGGTTGATGTTTTGGCCCATTCCTCCATGCAGATCTCCTCAAGAGCAGTGATGTTTTGGCCCATTCCTCCATGCAGATCTCCTCTAGAGCAGTGATGTTTTGGCCCATTCCTCCATGCAGATCTCCTCTAGAGCGGTAATGTTTTGGCCCATTCCTCCATGCAGATCTCCTCTAGAGCAGTGATGTTTTGGCCCATTCCTCCATGCAGATCTCCTCTAGAGCAGTGATGTTTTGGGGCTGTCGCTGGGCAACACAGACTTTCAACTCCCTCCAAAAATGTTCTATGGGGTTGAGATCTGGAGACTGGCTAGGCCACTCCAGGACTTCGTTGCCCGGGCGGTGTGTTTGGGATCATTGTCGTGCTGAAAGACCCAGCCACGTTTCATCTTCTCTTGCTGATGGAAGGAGGTTTTCACTCAAAATCTCACGATACATGGCCCCATTCATTCTTTCCTTTACACGGATCAGTCGTCCTGGTCCCCAAAGCATGATGTTTCCACCCCCATGCTTCACAGTAGGTATGGTGTTCTTTGGATGCAACTCAGCATTCTTTCTCCTCCAAACACGACAAGTTGAGTTTTACCAAAAAGTTCTATTTTGGTTTCATCTGACATTCTCCCAATCCTCTTCTGGATCATCCAAATGCTCTCTAGCAAACTTCAGACGGGTCTGGACATGTACTGGTTTTAAGCAGGAGGACACGTCTGGCACTGCAGGATTTGAGTCCCTGGCGGCGTAGTGTGTTACTGATGGTAGCCTTTGTTACTTTGGTCCCAGCTCTCTGCAGGTCATTCACTCGGTCCCCCCTTGTGGTTCTGGGATCAGGCTCACCGTTCTTGTGATCATTTTGACCCCACGGGGTGAGATCTTGTGTGGAGCCCCAGATCGAGGGAGATTATCAGTGGTCTTGTATGTCTTCCATTTTCTAATAATTGCTCCCACAGTTGATTTCTTCACACCAAGCTGCTTACCTATTGCAGATTCAGGCTTCCCAGCCTGGTGCAGGTCTACAGTTTCTGGTGTCCTTTGACAGCTCTTTGGTCTTGGCCATGGTGGAGTTTGGAGTGTGACTGTTTGAGGTTGTGGACAGGTGTCTTTTATACTGAAAGAGTTCAAACAGGTGCCATTAATACAGGTAGCGAGTGGAGGACAGAGGAGCCTCTTAAAGAAGAAGTTACAGGTCTGTGAGGTGACCAAATACTTATTTTACCCTCGGTATAATTTACCAATTAATTCATTAAAAATCCTACAATGTGATTTCCTGGATTCTTTCCCCCCATTCTGTCTCTCATAGTTGAAGTGTACCTATGATGAAAAGTACAGGCCTCTCTCTTCTTATTAAGTGGGAGAACTTAAACAATTGGTGGCTGACTAAATAATTTTTTGCCACACTGTATATACACAC
>JAJDFG010000483.1:0-22500 GCA_021039105.1 Scomber colias
TTTCCTTCCTCCTTTCCTTCCTTCCTCTCTCCTTTCCTTCTTCTTCCTTCTTTCCTTCCTCCCCTCCTTCTCTCTTTCTTTCCTCCCTCCTTTCCCTCCTTTCCTCCCTCCTTTCCTTCCTTCCTCTCTCCTTTCCTTCCTTCTTCTTCTTTCCTTCCTCCCCTCCTTCTCTCTTTCTTTCCTCCCTCCTTTCCCTCCTTTCCTCCCCTCCTTTTCCTTCCTTCCTCCCTCCTTTCCTCCCCTCCTTTCCTCCCTTCCTTCTTTCCTTCCTCCCTCCTTCTTCCTTATTTCCTCCCTCCTTTCCTTCCCTCCTTTCCTTCCTCCCTCCTTCCCTTCCTTCTTCCCTTCCTTCTTCCCTCCCTCCTTCTTTTTCTTCTATGCCTTCAAGGTACGAGCTAAAGTCGCTGTGACTATTGAGTATTACTACAGTGAAAAATGTAAACTATTAATGGGTGCTTGAAATAGAGCGAGCCTTGTGTATTTATATTAAATAGGCTAATAGAGAGCTGATGTAGAGTTATGACTTCATGCTTCACCCACACATAATGGGTGAGGTTAGGTTAGCATCCAAACTGTTACTGTAATATAAGGCGGTGGGTTAGCAGTGTGTAGCCGTTTATTTAGAGAGGCTGCAATTAAATAAATGACATTATCAAAATTCACTGAATCCTTTCCTTCCTCCCTCCTTTCCTTCCTTCTTCCCTCCTTCCTTCCTCCCTCCTTTCCTCCCCTCCTTTCCTTCCTTCCTCTCTCCTTTCCTTCCTTCTTCCTCCTTTCTTCCTCCCCTCCTTCTCTCTTTCTTTCCTCCCTCCTTTTCTTCCCTCCTTTCCTTCCTCACTCCTTTCCTTCCTTCCATCCTTCTTTCTTTTTTTCCTCCCTCCTGTCCTTCCTTCTTCCCTCCTTCCTTCCTCCCTCCTTTCCTCCCCTCCTTTCCTTCCTTCCTCTCTCCTTTCCTTCCTTCTTCCTTCTTTCCTTCCTCCCCTCCTTCTCTCTTTCTTTCCTCCCTCCTTTTTTTCCCTCCTTTCCTTCCTCACTCCTTTCCTTCCTTCCATCCTTCTCTCTTTCTTTCCTCCCTCCTTTCCTTCCTTCCTCCCTCCTTCCTTCCTCCCTCCTTTCCTCCCCTCCTTTCCTTCCTTCCTCTCTCCTTTCCTTCCTTCTTCTTCTTTCCTTCCTCCCCTCCTTCTCTCTTTCTTTCCTCCCTCCTTTTCTTCCCTCCTTTCCTTCCTCCACTCCTTTCCTTCCTTCCATCCTTCTTTCTTTTTTTCCTCCCTCCTTTCCTTCCTTCTTCCCTCCTTCCTTCCTCCCTCCTTTCCTCCCCTCCTTTCCTTCCTTCCTCTCTCCTTTCCTTCCTTCTTCCTTCTTTCCTTCCTCCCCTCCTTCTCTCTTTCTTTCCTCCCTCCTTTCCTTCCTCCCTCCTTTCCTTCCTTCCATCCTTCTCTCTTTCTTTCCTCCCTCCTTTCCTCCCTCCCTCCTCCTTCCTTCCCCCCTCCTTTCCTCCCCTCCTTTCCCTTCATTTCCTCTCTCCTTGGTGAGAGGTTAGCATCCAAACTGTTACTGTAATATAAAGGCGGTGGGTTAGCAGTGTGTAGCCCGTTTATTAAGAGAGGCTTGCAATTAAAAAAATGACATTATCAAAATTCACTGAATGCTTGTTTATGTATTTATGCTGCTCTCTCTCTCTTTTTCACTTTGTCTTTCACTTCAAGACCCGCAACGTCCCGGCCAATTTTAATGAGGCGAAGTACATTGCCTTTACGATGTATACCACCTGTATAATCTGGCTCGCCTTTGTGCCCATCTACTTTGGCTCCAACTACAAAATTATCACCATGTGCTTCAGTGTCAGCCTCAGCGCTACTGTTGCCCTCTGCTGTATGTTCGTACCCAAGGTAAGGCTGAAGCTAACGTCACTCACACTTTCACTGCTTATTGGTTTCCTTAACACTCCTGTTGTCCTCAGGTCAAGGAAGGGAGGGAGGAAGGAAGCTAGGAAGGAAGGAAAGGAGTATGGAAGGAAGGAAAGGAGTAAGGAGGGAGGGAGGAAGGAATGAGAGTAAGGAGGGAGAGAGGAAGGAAAGGAGTACGGAGGGAGGAAGGGAGGGAAGAAGGAAAGGAGTAAGGAGGGAGGAAGGAAGGAAAGGAGTAAGTAGGGAGGAAGGAAAGGAGGGAGGGAGGAAGGCAGGAAGAAAGGAAGGACAGGAGCAAGGAGGGAGAGAGGAAAGGAGGAAGAAAGGAAGGAAAGAAGGAAGGAAGGAAAGAAGGAAAGGAGTAAGGATGAAAAGAGGAAGGAATTTAGGAGAGAAGGAAGGAAGGAAGGAAGGAAGGAAGGAAGGAAGGAAGGAAGGAAGGAAGGAAAGGAGTAAGGATGAAAAGAGGAAGGAAGGAAAGGAGTAAGGACGAAAAGAGGAAGGAATTTAAGAGAGAAGGAAGGAAAGAAAGGAGTAAGGAGGGAGGGAGGAAGGAAAGGAAGAAGGAAGGAAGGATGGAAGGAGGAGGGAGCAAAGAAAGAAGGGTGGAGGGGAAGAAGGAAGGACAAATTAAAGAAAGAGGGAAGAAGTGAGGAAAGAAGGAACAGAGATGGGGTCAATTTGACCCGGGAGGACGACACAAGGGTTAAAAAGGCCTTTATCATTACTTTAAACAGTTTCATGTAGCTGTGCCAAACAAAGCTCTTTCAATACATTATTCTGTCTTCTTGTCATGAATTGTTTCGGTCATTTTTAAATAAGACATTGCGTTTGGTTTCATATTTCATATCAGGTGTACATCATTCTGGCCAAACCAGAGCGAAACGTGCGCAGTGCCTTCACCACGAGCACGGTGGTGCGCATGCACGTGGGTGACGGCAAATCCTCCTCAGCTGCCAGCCGCTCTTCTAGTCTGGTGAACCTGTGGAAACGCAGAGGCTCGACTGGAGAGACACTGAGGTAAGTGTGTGTGTGTGTGTGTGTGTGTGTGTGTGAGGCTTGTTGGCCAGGTTAATGCCAGGCTAGTCCTTAGTTACAGTCCAAGGCACAATTTCTGTAATGGCCCCACTCTGAGACTACTTATGAGGTGTGTAGGTGTGTGTGTGTGTGTGTGTGTGTGTGTGTGTGTCTCCGTCCGTGTGTGTGTGTGTGTGTGTGAGCTCTCTGACAGATTGATTCCCTGAACTCCCCTGAGTCTGCCTGACTGTTCTTCTGACCCAAACATGAACTGCAGACAATTTCCTAATGGAGATATGGCAAAGAAGGAGAGAGGAATGAAGGAGAGAGGAAAGGGAGCAAAAAAAAAAAAAAAAATAGAAATCCATACCCATAGAAAGAAGGATGGAGGTAACAAATAGAGAGCTGAAGAGCAGAAATGATGGTAAGATAGTAATGAAAAGGCCAAAAGGAAATAGCTTTCATACCCAGCTTAAGGGCATCCACAAGTCATCTTCGGTGACAAGGAACCGATCAAAGGACACAAAGGGAGTGACGTACAGCCACTTGCCCAGAATGAAAAGAGTGGAGAAAAAAAAAAGAGAGACAAGAACACATTTTCGTTTGTCAGCAGGTTACTCCATCTCACCCGCTTGGCAAGCAAGATTTCAATCACACTCTTATTGGAAATGTCAGGAGTGTTTCCATCTTCGTTTCTTTTATTCGTCTCTCCCCCCCCCCCCCCCCTCTCTCCATCTCTTTGGGTTCTATCTGCCTCGGTGGGTGGTGGTAATTGGCAAGGCTGTCTATCTCCTCAGTGCTGGAAGCTGGAAGCTGCTGTCACAGACAGAGCGGGGTGGGGGCAGGGGGAGAAAATACATACTGTAACCCTACTGTCGTCCTCCCGGGTCAAATTGACCCCGTCCGTTTTGACTGTCCCTTCCTTCTTTCCATCCTCCTTCCCTCCTTTCCTTCCTTCCTTCCTTCTTTTCTTCCTTCCTCTCTCCTTTCCTTCCTTCTTCCTTCTTTCCTTCCTCCCCTCCTTTTCTTCCTTCCTCTCTGCTTTCCTTCCTTCTTCCTACTTTCCTTCCTCCCCTCCTTCTCTCTTTCTTTCCTCTCTCCTTTCCTTCCTCCCTCCCTCCCTCCTTCCTTCCTTCCTTCCTTCCTTCCTTCCTTCCTTCCTTCCTTCCTTCCTTTCTTCCTTCCTTCCTTCCTTCTTTCCTTCCTACCCTCCTTCTCTTTCTCTCCTCCCTCCTTTCCTTCCTTCCCTCCTTCTCTCTTTCTTTCCTCCCTCCTTTCCTTCCTTCCTCCCTCCTTTCCTCCCCTCCTTTCCTTCGTTCCTCTCTCCTTTCCTTCCTTCTTCCTTCTTTCCTTCCTTTTCTTTCTTCTTTCCTTCCTCCTTTCCTTCCATCCCTCCTTCTCTCTTTCTTTCCTCCCTCCTTTCCTTCACTCCTTCCCTCCTTCCCTCCTTCCCTCTTTCCCTTTTTTTCTTCCTCCCTCTCTCCCTTCCTTCCTTGACTCAAGGACAACAGGTGGGTTAAAAAAGAAGAGATATTTGACTGATGTTTGAGCTAAATCTTTGAGTGTTTGGTTTTTACCCCTGACCAGACGTTAAAATCAGCCTTAGAGCTCGATATGAGATACGTAAGATAAGATCAGTAGAGCTGTGCATCGTGTACTGTATCTGCTAGTTGCTTACACAGCCTTCTGTAAGAGACTCTTCCTATGGTATCAAGGGAGTACTGCACTTGGTATGCGTAGGTGAAGGTTGGTATCTGTGTGTGTGTGTGTGTGTGTGTGTGGTTGTGAGTATCACACAGTCTATGTACACCTACAGTAGGTGTGTGTGTGTGTGTGTGTGTGTGTGTCTCCAGGGCGATTTGAGCTCTCTTCATCCCCAGCCACCGTGGTGTGAGGTTTAATCAGAAGTTCCACTATAGATTAATCACACTAATTAACCTGACAAAATGATGAGAGGAAGAAAGCAGGGGACAGAGTGCTGCGCTGTGACTGATGTGAAGTGGAGAAAGGTGGAAAAAATTGCAAAGGAAGCGGAAGGAGAGGACCTGACAAAGAGAGATGAAGAATATACCCTTTGGGGTGAAAATAGAACAGAAAATTAATTGTAATGAAATTACTCAGCATATGAAGTCCGAAATGATTTTCTGAGGTTAAGTCAAGGCTTCATTTCAATACATTTGTGTCTGTTAAATGACTCATCAAAGATAATACAGTGAATCAGTACAGAGCATTGATTATGTAATGTTTTTATTATTAATATTGTCCTTATATTGTACTACCAATAGTCTTTTGGCTCATAATAGCTCATTTTAACAACTAGAGCTTTTAGATTTGCTTCATGAAGTAAATGTAATTGTAATCAGCTTTTTCATTATATAGAAATCTAATTAGTTAGTTAAATAAAAATGTAACTTTTAAGACATAAAATGACAACAAACAGCACAACAAGATCACATTTATTGGAGAAACCAGCATGAAAGTATAGATTTACAAGCTGCACACTCTTAATTACAATGAAATCAATTATGATAAATATATCTGCATTTGATACTTCATGATACAAACAAACCCAAAGAGTAGAATATGAACAAAAAACACTGAATATTTTAATTGAAAGTTTATTTACATTCATTAATTTTCTAGTATTTCCAAATCAAACTACTTTAAACTACTCCAAACGCTTAAAACAACCCCTTCCTCCTTTCATTCTTTCTTCCTTCCTTTCTTTCTCTCTTTCCTTTTCACTTCCTTCCTGTTCTTCAGCTCCAACGGGAAGTCAGTGTCTTGGGCGCAGACGGAGCGCAGCGGTTCCCGCGGCAACCACCTGTGGCAGCGGCTGTCCTTCCACATCAAAAAGAAGGAGAACAACCAAACCGCCGTCATCAAGCCCTTCTCCAAAACCTCTGAGGAGCGTTACTCCGGAGGGGGGGACCTGCCTCCTCATGTCCCTCTGCCCTCCCTCCCCTCCATGTCCTCCCTGCCCTCTCATCACGACACCGGCACCGACAAAACCCTGTACGAGCTCTCCGAAGCCGAGGAGCGGTACTCCATCACGTATCGGCCGCAGACGCCTTCCCCGATCAGCACGGTGAGCCAAAGACTCGGAGCCGGTTTAGGGGCGGAGCAGCAGATGAGCGGCATGCCGATGTACCAGAGCAGCATCTGCAGCGGAGGCAGCGGCAGCAGTTGCGGTCGAGCCAGCAGCGGCTCCGTCGTAACCGGGAGCGACGGCCGCTTGATCATCGTGGACGATCACCCGGGAGAGTGCCAAAGCTCGCTGATGGACCAGATCAGCTGCGTGGTGAACCGCTTCACCGCCAACATCACCGAGCTCAACAGCATGATGTTGTCGACCTCGCCGACTCACTCCGTCACGCACAAACACACGCCTCCGTCGCCGCACCCCACCGACCCGTACCTGCTGCCCCGCGAAATCCAGATGCCTCCGACCCACCTCACCACCTACGCCGACGTGCAGCCCCTCCCCTTGGTCGAATCGGGCTTGGCGAGTCGAGGTGGCTGTCTCGTTCACCCGGTTCCTCCTCATTCGCCTTACCCCCTGCCGCCTCCTCACCCCCAGGCCCCCTCCCCCTCTCTATCCCCCATGCGAGGAGGCTTGGTCACCTGCCTCGCCGACTCCCCGCTGAGAAGGGCGGATTTGGAAGACGAGCTTATTGCTTTGACTCCTCCGTCACCTTTCCGCGACTCTCTGGCGTCCAGCAGCGGCTCACCCGTCTCAGAGACAGATCTGTGTCTACCCCCAGTTCCTTCCCATCCTCCCCCGTCCCCTCCGTCGCCGAGGTACAGCAGACTGACGCTCAGAAACTACAGCCAGAGTTCCTCCTCGCTGTGAAGCAGAGATGAATGACGAGTAAAGAAAAGGCAGAAGAAGAAATTAACACAGGTCAATATAAGAGAGAGAGAGAGAGGATGGATAGACTGAAATCCATTTGTACCTACATGGAGAACAAAAAAAAAGGGAGGACTGGTTTGTGAAGACATCAAACAGCAACCGTGTGCTGTGTTTGTGTTTACATGTTTGCAGTGAGATGCAAGTGTAAGGAGCTTGCCAACATCGTATTTTGTTAGTGCTTGTCCTTCGAAAGTGAGAGGAGAGGAAGGAATTGCAAAAAAATGGCCACCACTATGGCTTTTCCATTGTTTCGGTGTCTGTAAAGCCACAAATCATTCCCGGAAGGTCTAGAGCTATGTTTTTTAGGTTTTTTGGGTAGTGGCCTTAAGGTAACACGGCTATCAACTAATTAGAGATTGTGAATGTGTGTGTGTGTGTGTGTGTGTTTGTGTGCATGAGTGTGATTTTGCTGTATCTTAGTTAAAGGAGGGAGTAAAGCAAAGAGGATCGGAGAGTCATTCGCTCATACACACACACACACACACACACACACACACACACACACACACATAAAAGGGATAAACTGTAAATAGATGAGAGGTTATGGATTTTTTCTCTGGTGATGAAATCCATCATGCTTCTGACAAAAGTGCATTTGTGTTAACATACCAGCCAGTATGTTACTCTGAAGAACTTTCTCACAAAAGCATCTTTTTATTCATTCAGCTCTCTCAACCTTGTTCAACCCTTCATCATAGCATTTATTTTTTCCTCAGTCCCTCTTTCTCTAGCTGCTTTCTTTAATCCTGTTAGTGTTTCTGTTTTTTCTACTCTTCCAGTTTGTTTTCTTCAGATGTTTGAATGTATATTTTCTACATGATTCCTGAAGCATTTGGGACCAAACTTTTTGTACCTCTCTATGTCTACGACTTGAGAAAGAGGGAGAGGAGGGATTGACAAGACCCAGGCCTCATTTGAACTCGAAACATCTTAGTCATTAATTCTTTTTCAGGTCGATTATTAGCAGAAATATGACCTCAAAGCTTATTGTGCTGCTTGGTGTGTGACATTTAACAGAGCATTATGTAAGGCTTAGCTGGATCCCAGTCATGACTTTTTCACCATACAATGAGTCAGCAGGACATAAGTGTCATTCTGTCTCATCAAAGACGAGGCTCTGAATGGGATTCATTACAATCACAACCATCTCTTATGTCAGTGGGTGCAGATTGATAGAGTCAAGCAGGGAGAGAGTCACCCCCCCTCTGCAGCCTCAGCCTCCGCCAGTGTCTGTTACAAAGGTGCTAAGACCTTTTCGACTGTATTCACTCATTTCAGACAAAAAAAAAGGAGGCAGACCCCAAAAAAAGTTTCACAAATCAAAATCAAACATTAGGTGGGACTCCTGACAAGACCGGCCTGCTAGAAGATGTTGACTTACATCCAGTTCAGCCAATTAAAATATAAGAGAAAGAGGAAAAAGTAGAATTTACCCAAGACTCAAGTCATATTGACTTAGAGGAATAGTTTAATCTTTTGGGGAAATATGCTTATATTTGCATTCTTGCCAGGGAGTTTAATGAAACGTCTGATACCACTTTCATTTCTATATGGTAGATATATGAAGTCTGGCTGCTTGTTGCCTGGCAACCTCAAAGTGATGACTAAACTTCAAGTAGCCATGGCCAAGAAACAGTCTGGCTCATAAAAAATCAAAACGTGTCAGATTTAAAATTACACCTCAGTTTTTGTACAGATTAAATAAACAAGATGTAATTTGTTAATTTAGTGAGTTTTGTTTTGCAGGTGTTGCTATGGAGATTTTTGACAGTGCCAGGCTAGCAGTTTCCCCTTGTTTCCAGTCTTTATGCTAAACTATGCCGAGCATTTGCTGGCTGTGACTTGGACAAATATGAGAGTCGGAATTGAATGTTTTATCTGTGTTTACATATCTAGACAGAGCTGACCTTCCAAACACTACAAAAACTCAAATATCAAATTTTGATTTCAATGTTTTTGGGTTATAAAAGCAAATGCCTTTTTAAATGGAATACCGTACTTATTCTATTTGTACGAACACTTAAACAGAATTTATATATATAGAGAGAGTACCCGAGATATAAAATGTGCCCATGAATGCATTTACTAAGATGCTTTTGAGAAATGGGGCCTTGGCTCTGTGTCAACTCCTTCAGCCGAGGAAAACATCAAGAAAAAAAAAAAAATTCTCAGAAGTCAGAACAAACATTTTTTTAGACGTTTTGCAGCACATGGGGAATGTTATCTGCAACAAGGACAGGGATTTCTATAGATGACTAAAAAGATAATTGGACTGTTGGTATCAAAACAAAAAATCACTGGTGTGTATTATTGTCCATCGTCATCAATCATCATCTCCACGGTCTGATTTCTCCTCACAAGTGTTTTTATTTCTTTTATTTCTCCTGTTCTATAGTAGCCAGCAAGAACAAACTCAGACAAAGTGATTCTGTAAATAATAAGGGCATGCAAAGACAGTTGTTTTGTTTCAAGATGAAAGTAAAAATTATTTACATATCAACAATGGTGAAAAAAAAGGAAAAAAAAGTACTTCAAGAGATGTTTTTTGAACTATGTTATAACATCATACAGTACCAATATGTGTTATACGACTACAGAAACTGTGTTACTACTCTCAACGTGTGAGTGACCATTCCTATTCAAATGTCTTGTAATTCAACAATATAATAATTAATATTAATATGATTAATTGTGCCAAAGGGGTTCGGGAGGGTCTATAGCTTACTAGCTTTGTGGGGTAAAAATAAGTGGTTTCATAAAAAAAGAGAAAAAAATGTAAATGTAAAACTGTTTCTATTGTTTTTGGATATTTTCTATATAAATATTCCACATTTTCCAGTGTAAAAGCAATATTCTCCATACGTATCCAAGGTGCACATCTGAGGGGGTTTTCTTCAATGGTACATTTTTAGATTGTTTTTCATCTTTCTGTTTTCTCTGGTGGACGATTCGACAAAAGAGGATGGCTGAGAGATGAGTTGACTTCATTTTTTGCTTTTTCTCTACATCTATATTTAAGGAGAGGAACACATTTAGTCATTTCTAGTATCAAAGACTGTGATTCTTCTCACTTTGAGCCTGTAATTCCACTTTTTTTTCTCCACTTCTCCAACTGTGTATTACCCTGGTTCAGTCTCTGATCTACACTTTTAGTCAGAGTCCAATCTACTGGCAAAGCTGCAGTGTGAGATAGATAGGAAGACGACTTTGTGTGTGTGTGCCGTTAATTGCCTGTATTTGTACTTTTTTTTTTTTTTTTTTTCAAGAAGTGCACTGGTTAATTAAGATGCAAACGTGGTCTGGTTTCTTTAAGGTATCATGTTTTGATCTTTATACTGTCATAATGTCAGATGAATATGTTAAACATGGTCAAAAATACTAAATAATCCTCCATAAAAGTCAAAAGCCCAGACTTCAGCCTGCTCTGAACCAGGCGGGGAGTTCTGGTCCTCTGAAATGAGGCCAACCTGGAAGTAACTTAGAACTGCATTCTATCAAAAGGCCACCAGGGGGCGACCGTCTCTATACAAGTCAATGGAGAATTCACCAACTTCTCACTTGATTTCTAACCTCAGTAAACGTTTTCAAAATGTGTTTATGGTCTCAATCGCTAGTTTAAAGTCTTCTTCAATGCAGTATGATGTTCATTTGGGACATTTTGGCCTCCCTGATTTTATATTTGACGATAAAGCAGGGTATGCATTAGGGCGTGGCTACGTCCTGATTGACAGGTTGATTGCTTTATGTCCTCGAGATCCAGCCCTCGCAACCATAGCAACCTCCTCGCTCCACCCACGTGTTTTTATTTTTCCCAGCATGCACCTGAAATTTTCAAGATGGCGCTGCCCAGATTCGAAACTATTGACTTCCGAGCAGCAGTCCACAAACCAATGGGTGACGTCACGGATGTTACGTCCATTTCTTTTATACAGTGTATGCTCTGAACCCTTCATTTACAATGTTACTCCTACTTTCTCCTTGCAATGACATCAGATTGTTTTCCACATGCCCACACAAACAGTCGTCTGTTTTGTCGCTATTGTTGCTAAGGTTGTTGCTAAGGTTCTTTCATGGGTTGTTGCATTGTTCACACACATATTTTGGATTTTGAACATGTGCAGATGTGTTTTTTAGAGTTTTCCATTTCGAGTAAAGAAATAGAAAAAGAAGTGAAATCCTGCTATTGTTTGTTTATGTGGCCTTCTGAGTCTACTGACCAATCAGACACGGTGGGCTCATCAGGAGCCTTAAAGGTACAGGAGCTAAAACGGCCCGTCACAGACAGAGGTTGGACTAAGGGGGTTGCATAAAGGCCACGTTTTCTTAACTGTAGTACAAAGATATTCCTGTAGGACCCCAGAATGTATGAAACATAGACCTGGAAATGTGCATGATGAGTCCTCTTTGAAGAACGGTGCATATCAGAGCAATGAGAAAAACAATAATACGAATAATATGAAATCTATATCTGAGATCATTCGTTGGATACTTTTGCTTATGATGGAGATAAAAATGAAGATACAGGCAATGAGAAACAGAACAATTAAAAATAGTGTTGTTCATAACTCATCTAAAAGTGCTGCCAGTGCATCATTCCCATCTACTATTAAACCGGACGCTGGCCTGTTCGTTAAACAATTAACCAGTGCTATTGTGGAGACGTTATTGGGGAGGAGCTGGTTTATGTGCTGCTGTCACTGACAGCGTTTATAATGTGCTGAGAGAGTAACAGGCGTGCTTGCTTCAGCACTTCAGCTGCGTGTTATCAGCCCCCTGGGTCAGGATCCACAGTTGTGTGCTGCCTCTGCAGAAAAAGACAGGATCAGTGCTTACATCTTCAGCTATCTTATTCTCTGTAAGGGCTCAGTTCTTTGACATCACCCTCTATTAAAACCACACATGACTAATGATAAGAAGTCATTAGGAAGATATTGGTTGTAAGAGTATAACAAAGACTCATTTTTCTAACTGCAGGAAAGGTTAAAATACCATTCAGAGAGCCTCATATGTATTTTGCATAAAAGAATAATGCAGGTTTTGGCTTGTGAACGCACTGAGCCACAGCAAGATGAAAATGAATCTGTCATCTATTGTAGCATTTTCACAAAATAGGATTTCAGGCCCTCATGCTTTTGAATTCAATTTCTTTAGTTGTCGGGGGAATTTTTCTGGGGACTTTCTCATGTTTTTCATGACAAATGCAGTTTGTTATCGACCCTGCATGGCGAATTAAAGAAGAGAAACTACAGAGGGATTGCAGACAGGATGTTTGTGAGAGATCATTTTAGCCCTTCCTCAAGAATCACAGAAAGCTACCACTCACACTAATCTGGGGTGATTTCAGCTAAAGTGATATCTCCCCCTCATTCTGTAGCCAAAACACGATGACTATGATGATGAGTAAAATCTTCTGCGTGCCAGGAAGTTGATCTCCTGATGACGTTTAACCAAAATGCTGTTGCATGACTTATTTTTGTAAATGCACTCTAAAGAATTGGATTGATAATCCCTGAGCTCAAAAATACTTTTAATCCAGATGTGCTCATCTGCTGTTCAGAGGAAAAACACAACCAAGGTCATTTATTTTATACCATTTGATTCAAAATACTGTATGAATAGGGCTTTAACCGGTCCGCTGACTATCAACAGGTCGCTCAATACGGCATTTTCCTCATTTAGCGTTGAATAATTTGGCCACACAGTGATGAGAGAGACCTTGTTCATCATTTATATCAGAGATGCTGCTGAATTGAATGCTGAATCTAGAAGAGAGGAGCACTTCAGCTGACCATTGATCTGTCTGTAGAGGGAAGCAGTTGAAAAGCAGGAAATATCTCTTCGGGATCTATAGAGAATCACTAAACTGGTAATTAAGGGTTTAATCAATGAACCTAGCTGTCCCAAGAGGCCTCCGCTGTGAGACGGAGCAGCCTCCTCCTGCTGCCCTGCCTGATTATGTATTTAATTTGATGGATGTTTACTGTGTAAACACCTCACAGACATTATGGTAAAGCAGTCTCTGCCAGTGCAGGTTAGGGCAAGTTCACTCTATCAACTCACTGTCTTTCACATCGTCATCAGGAAATCATGAAACACCTTTTGTGAGTGTTATTTAGCAGACACCACAAGTTGTTATCTTTAAATAGTGTTTGTGGAATTAGTAAATCACAAACACTTACGCAAGCTGAAACTACACTTAGAAAGGTGCTGAGACCCATCCAACTATTTTCCAAATCATCTGATGAACATTATTTGCAGACTGAGGCTGAAAAGCAAATTTTTTGTAGAAATGCACTCTATATGCAGTACATGACAGTTTGCATTTTCAGGATAAACTGAAGACATTAAGACTCTAAACTGCACTGTATAAAGCATTATTATACCTGACCTGAATAATACCTGAGAGGATAGATGAATTCACTTTAGCTGCAGCTGGTGTAATGAACCTGTGGCCTCGGGGGGTTCCAACTATAAATGTCTTAACAACAACAGTATTTTTGTAAGTTTATCTGAAGCTACTGATTTGAATGTTGCTTTTTATAACGGAGTAAAGAGCATGTGTGTTTTTATTACGAGGTTGTTTACTCAGCCGGTTAGAATAAAGCGATTGATTTTTAAGTGTAGGTTATAACAGAATATAGAGCAGAGGATATTAAGATGTGTTCTGTATTTTATTGATAAGAAGTAAGAGAAGAGTTTAAGTATTTATGTACGAGAAAGCAGAATAACTTATTAAGCGGGTCCGTCGCTGTTTTACATACAGAGCAGGATCATTTCCAGTATTGTTCATCGATGGTTTGTGTAATATCTTTAGTTAACCTTCCTGTTGTCCTCTAGTCAAGGAAGGGAGGGAGGGAGGGAGTAAGGAGGGAAGGAAGGAAGGACGGATGGACGGAGGAAATAAGGAGGGAACGAGGGAGGGAGAAAGGAAAAGAGGAAGGAAGGAAGGAAGGGAGGAAGGTTGGGGGGAGGAAAGAAAGAGAGAAAGAGGGAGGAAAGGAGGAAGGAAGGAAGGACGGAGGAAAGAAAGAAGGAAGGAAGGAGGGAGGGAGAAAGGAAAAGAGGAAGAGAGGAAAGAAAGAAGGGAGGAAAGAAGAAAGGGAGGAAGGAAGGAAGGAAAGAAGGAAGGGAGGAAGGTAGGGGGGATGGAAGAAGGAAAGAAGGAAGGGGGGATGGAAGAAGGAAATAAGGAAGGGAGGAAGGGAGAGAGGAAGGAAGGAAGGTAGGAGGGAGGAAGGAAGGAGGGAGACAGAAAGTAAAAGAGGAAGGAAGGAAGGAAGGAAGGAAGGAAGGAAGGAAGGAAGGAAGGAAGGAAGGAAGGGGGATGGAGGAAGGAAGGAAGGAAGAAAGGAACAGTCAAAACAGATGGGGTCAATTTGACCCGGGAGGACGACAGGAAGGTTAAACGAACTCCTCCCATCACGTGTTTTTTAAAAGAGAATCAAATCAAACTCAACTGTGAAATGTCCTCCATATGAAACAGAGAGGTATGTCAGCAGGGCATGGTGGGTGTCACAGGAACACGGAGGCGGGTGTAGAGAACACGGTTTAACGCTGTGTGCTTTTTATATTCCTCATAGATGCCGTTGTTTGGATTACAAAGAGAAACCCCCTCCCCACCCCCCTCATTACTATCTCCGCTTTAAACTCCAATGAGATTCTATTTTGTGTAGAGTGTTTGACGGTAGAGCGTTAAGAGAAATCAATAAGAAGATGAATGTTGCCTATAGAAGAAGTGATGTTTACATTCTTACCGCTCGCTTGAGCTAATCAAGATTAATGTGATCACAGTGACATTTTTACAAGCTTGGAAAGCAAAATGTTTCGTGTTTTTTTTTTTTTTTTTTTCTGCAACACTGATGTGGATGATCTGAGTAGACAACATGTTTCACTTATTCTAAACAAAGCATCTCATCTGCATTTAAATGAAGTCGCTGTGTTGCGTTCAAGATTGATTGAAACCTTAATTCAGATTTTCTTTTTACAAACAGAGCAGGATCATTTCCAGTATTGTGCACTGATGGTTTGTGTAATATCAGTTAACCCTCCTGTTGTCCTCTAGTCAATGAAGGAAGGAAGGGAGGGAGGAAGGGGAGGAGGGAAAGGAGGGAGGGAGGAAGGAAGGAGGGAAGGCAGGAAGGGAGGAAAGGAGGGAGGAAGATGGAAGGAAAGGAGGAAGGAAGGAAGGAAGAAGGAAGGAAAGGGGCAGGAAGGGAGGAAGGAAGGGAGGAAATGAGGGGTGGATGGGAGGAAGAAGGAAAAACAGGAGGGAAACGAGGGAGGAAGATGGAAGGAAAGGAGGGAGGAAGGAAGGAAAGGGGGAGGAGGGAGGAAGGAAGAAAAGAAGGGAGGAGGAAGGAAAGAAAGAAGGAACAGTCAAAAGAGATGTATCCCCAGACCCCAGTGGTGTTTTATCATGCTGTTGTTAACATTAAGCTTCTCCACTTCAGTGCCAACTTTCTCTCATCTTTTTATTTATTTATTTTTATTTATTTCAAGTGCTGCTGCATTTCTAATCAAGGGTGGATAAACACTACAGACATGTGATTAGATTGGAGTACAATCTTCATGAGCTTCCTGGTGGAGAAAAATCTATCAAATAACAAAAAAAGAAAGAAAAAAAATCGATGATATATTTCTTTCTTATATCTGTTTAATGGTGTCCACTTCTTGTAATAAAGATGGCTTACATCCATAATATTCTAAATTCCTACAATTCTAAATTCTAAATTCTAAATTCTGAATTCTGAATTCCTACAATTCTAAATTCTAAATTCCTACAATTCTAAATTCTAAATTCTAAATTCCTACAATTCTAAATTCTAAATTCTAAATTCTAAAAATTCATAATATTCTAAAGGAAATCGTGTAGTGTCTATCTACCCTTATGGACATTTGATGGTTAGTGGATTAACTTCAATGAACCTTTTTTTTTTTTAAACTTGGTTGTTTGTTTGCTTTTTTCTTCTTCTGATGTTCAGAATTGTAGAATGTAATTTGATCCTATATATTAGTGTGATAATGGAAGATGGTTTTTATATTTGGATATTTGAATATCTATTTAAATATTTTCACTCAGCTTTGTAAAGTGTGAAATGTAAGAATATATGGTTTTAGCTGTTTGGAAAAAAACAGTATGTTTCTAAGTGGCTTTGTTGGGGGGGTAATAAGAGGGTGGGGGGGTAATGGGGGGGGTTAATGCTGGGGTGAGTTTGGGGATTTATGGATATCAAGCGGAGTTAAAGTTCTGTAGTTTCTTTATTAATGCCCATAAACAATCTTAAACTGTCAAACTGAGATAAGATAACAGACTCACAGCCAAATTTGATATTTAAAAATGTGTCCTTAAATCATGCTTGGAAATCGTTCGTCACTCTCTCAGACTTTTAGACTTTTTGAAAGCTCACAACAACAAAACTTTGGTTCTTCTCAACTCCCAGTTAATAAATCTTTATCTCCTAATCCTAAATTGGCTCAAGGGGAAAGCACTTAACTGTGGTCAGTGGGAACAGTGATATGAAATGAAAGTAGAGACAGTGACAACATGAGGCTCTCTAGACTTCCAATATAACTTTATATTGTTTGTGTTTATCAGAGGACACAAGGAAGCAGGAGGAAGGAGCTCACAAGGAAGTTATTTAGAGCATGCATGCTACAAAACACATGCATGCTACATGGATGTGTTTTATCTGTCTTTATGAGGGGGCAGAGTTTAATTTAATTTAATTGATTGTACATAAAAGAACAAAATACATTATATAAGAAATATACAGATTAAGGGTTGCAGTATTAACCCTCCTGTTGTCCTCAGGTCAAGGAAGGAAGGGAGGAGGAAGGAAGGAAGGGATGGAGGGAGAAGGAAGGAAAGGAGGAAGGAGTGAAATAAGGACAGCAAAGAAGGAAGGGAGGAAGGAAGGAAGAAAAGAAGGAAGGAAGGGAGGAAGAAGGAAGGAAAGGAGGGAGGGAGGGAGGAAGGAAGGAAGAAGGAAGGAAAGGAAGAAGGGAGGAAGGAAGGAAGGAAGGAAGGAAGGAAGGAAGGGAGGGAGGGAGAAAGGAGGGAAGGAAGGAAGGAAGGAAGGGAGGAAGGAAAAGGAAGGAAGGAAGGACAGACGGGGTCAATTTGACCCGGGAGGACAACACAAAGGTTAACAAGTGAATTTACTTTTTATCCACTATAAATAAAAATGCAGGTACACCGATCCTTAATATATTCATAGATTCATTTAAAACCCATCAGCTGGTCAACAAAAAAAGCTAAATATCTCATATCTTCCCATCGTGTTGCAAATACATGTTGATCTCACGCAGGCATTTCTCTTGTGTGTCATAAAGTAGTAAAAGCAGAGGAGCCCAGATGAGAAGCCAGGAGGGAAGTACAGAAGCATTAACGGGATCTGAGAAGAACCAAGAGTCTCATGAGCCAGTGTAAAACTCAAAAGCAGTCAGTTATAAGGCAGCTTTAGCCTGGTGAGCTGCACATCCACATCCTGGGGGGGGCGACTGTGTTTGTTCAGGAAACACTTGTATCTGTTTATGAGCCCCCCCCCCCCCCCCCCCCCCCCTCCCTCCCTCCCTCCTCTCTGCAGAAACACTGTGCTGGATTTAATCCTTTTTAAATTGTGATGGACACCACAGTTTGACTCACACCCACCCCGCTGAGCACCAGGCAGGCGCTAGAGTAGCCAAAATGTACAGGGCATTCATTAAGTCTAACTTACACCTCTACGTGATGATGTGGCACTCGTTCTGTTTTCTTAGTGGGATGTAACTTCAGTCAGTGTGAGTCTCAGACAGGAGATGGGATAAGGTGTGTGGAAAAAAACAGGAAAAAAAGGGTTTTGCTTTTGATTTATTTGCCATTGATAAATCATTGTGTAAGTGTACTACCAAGTACCTTTGAATCATTATTGAAACCATTATTAAAAAAACTATGATTGACCTCCTTGCTGCCTTCCTTTTTTTGATTAATAGGGGTCCTGGTGTGATTTGATTTGAAGAACACATAATAAAAAATGAAAACCAGATAACGAGATAACGGGCATTATAGCAACTAAACATATAGACCATCCTGATGCTTTTTCCAGGCTTCAGTTACATATTTAGCCAACTTAAAAACATTAGAGTTTAACAGCCAGTCCATTCTGTCATTATCAGAGCACCAAAACATTTCTGGGTTTTTAACAGACATTTCAGTAAATATAGGAGTTCTCAATTCATCATACAAGGGACAGTATAAAAGAAAGTGTGATTCATTTTCAACTTCATTGAGTTCACATAATTCACATAACCTTTCATCTTCCAACATATTTTTAAATCTACCGACTTCAAGGTTCAAGGGAAGGATTCCTGTTCTCAGCTGAGCCACTAAGGACCTTTGATTTCTTGATAAGTTTGCTTTAACATAAGGCTGAGGGCAATAATTATGCTTAATTTGAATATATGTTCATAATTTGGGCTTTAATAAAATATCATTTAACCATTTTGTCTCAAATAAAGCAAATAGTTTCTCACTAAATGAAGCTATTGAACAAGTTAAATTATTACTGTACATATACTGTAAACCAACCTCTTCAAATAAAGTGAATATTTCTTTAGCCCACGGAGAGCCATTTAATTTACTCCAAATAAAAACGTTCTTATTGACCCTGTCTTCTGACATATTGAGTAAACGATTCCATAGTCTGATCATCTAACATTTACGTCTTATAGAACCAGGAAGCCAGCCCATGTCACCAAGCCACCATTATCCTCATTTCCTTTTTGTTGCACCCATTAGTTGGAAAAACTCCAATTTTAGCAGCAGCGGCAGTAAATGAACTCAGTCTGCAGGTTTCAGGCCATCACAGGAAGCTGACAACACCTTGACAGCTCTTGTGATATTTGCTTCCTCCTCTTCCATCTCCTTCACTCACAGTGACAGAGTGACACGGCTCGGCGAAGAATATCAGCCCCAAAAACATTTCATTCATTTAACCTGAAGACGTGCAGGTCATGAGAATGAAATTACAGTGCCATCTTTCATTCACCTCCTCCTCCTCCTCCTGGTCTCTCTCTGCTTTATTTCTCCTCTTTCACTCTCTCACTCTTCTCCGCTGTCCTTTCTTTTCCATGTCCCCACCTCTCAATGCAGCAATGCTCTCTCTCCAAATTGTTGCAAATGGCCCTCAGTTTAAATAAATGGAGAGGATGGGAAGGCTATAAGCAAATCAAATTGGAGGAATACAAAAAAATAAGAGAAGAAACAGAGAAAAAAAAAGAAGATAACTCAGCGGGAATTGTTATTTCAGTGGATACACACGCATGTAATATGTTCACACACACACACACACATACACACCAGCTATGCTCAGTCACTGCTGGGGTTTATTCTACTATATTGACTACATCAGTATAATGTGTCTCCTGTGGGAAGCCCGTGTGTGTGTGTGTGTGTGTGTGTGTGTGTGTCTCTAGAGGCATTATGTATTGATTTATGCTCTTCTGACTTTAATGTTTCAAACAGCCCATTTAAATATTTCAAACATGGAGGAAATATATTTAAATATCATAATAATTATACTGAACTCATCTTCAGTAAAGCTGCAGCATTCTTACTCTTCATAATGTTGAGACATCACTGATGGAAAACAACAACTAATGAGGTTGTGTATCGATAAAGTTGTTTTTCAGTGAGTAATCAATACTTATTGATACTGAAGTTAAAACTGGAGAAGAAATCAATGAAGGATAATAAATCAAACTGGAAGATGAAGTGATGTGTTAAAGAAAAGATGTTAAATCATTACAAAACCAAACCACTGACACACCTGACACCAAACAGTCTTTTTAAACCTTAAACTGTTTAAACTTTGGTTCATCACAGTTTTATGAAAGGCAGCGGGTTAAGACAACTGCTAACTGTCTCATCTGCAAGAAGGACGTTGCTTAAGGAATAACTAAACTTAAAGGGAAGGAAAACAGGTATGGAGACAAGTTGCTTGCATTTAAAAACTTGTTTAGTGGTCGAGTGCCCCGGAGCAGAGGATGACTGGACAAGTGGCCGCCGGTGATTTGACTTTAAGACTCCTTTTGTCTTTATTATAGTTTAGCTTCCTTCCTTCCTTCCTTCCTTCCTTCCTTCCTTCCTTCCTTCCTTCCTTCCTTCCTTCATTCCTTCCTTCCTTCCTTCATTCATTCCTTCCTTCCTTCCTTCCTTCCTCCCTCCCTCCCTCCCTCCTTCTTTCCTTCCCTCCTTCCCTTTCCTTTCTCCCTTCCTTCTTTCCTCCCTTCCTCCTTTCCTTTCTCCCTCCCTCCCTGCTTCCTTACCTTCTTTCTTTCCTTTCCTCCCTTCTTCCTTCCTCCTTTCCTTACTCCTTTCCTTCTTTCTTCCTCCTTTCCTTCCTTCTTCCTTCCTTCTTTCCTTCCTTCTTCCTACCTTCCTTATTCCCTCCATCCTTCCTTCTCTCCTGTCCTTCTTTCCTGTCCTTCTTTCTTCCCTCCTTCTTTCCTTCTTTCCTTCCTTCCTTCCTTCCTTCCTTCCTTCCTTTACTCCCTTCCTTCCTCCCTCCTTTCCTTCCTTCTTTCCTTTCCTCCTTTCCTTCCTTCTTCCCTCCTTTCCTTCCTTCTTCCTTCCTCCCTCCTTTCCTTCCTTCTTTCCTTTCCTCCCTTCCTCCCTCCTTCTTTCCCTTCCTTCTTCCTCCTTTCTTTCTTTCTCCCTTCCTTCCTTCCTTGACTCGAGGACAACAGGATGGTTAAGGATGTTATGATCATAGAACCCTTATCAGTGCACATAAATCCCCAAATTTGACATACCACATTTGTAAATGCATAACTACTGTAATGCTTGCAGTGAGAAGCTGACTTGTGGCACATCATTCAGAAGAATAGAATAAAACCAGACAAAGCAGTGAGTAATCCTCATACAGTGCCTTTCTTCCTTTCTTCCCTCCTTCTTTCCTGTCCTTCTTTCCTCCCTCCCTCCTAACTTCCTTCCTTCATTCTTTCTTTTCCTTTCCTCCCTTCCTTCCTCTCGCCTTCCTTCCTTCTCCCTCCCTCCTTCTTTCCTTCCCTCCTTCCTTCTTTCCTGTTCTTCTTTCCTCCCTCCCTCCTAACTTCCTTCCTTCATTCTTTCTTTTCCTTTCCTCCCTTCCTTCCTCTCTCCTTTCCTTCCTTCCTTCCTTCCTTCCTTCCTTCCTTCCTTTACTCCCTTCCTTCCTCCCTCCTTTCCTTCCTTCTTCCTTCCTCTCTCCCTTCCTTCCTCCCTCCTTTCCTTCCTTCTTTCCTTTCCTCCCTTCCTCCCTCTTTCTTTCCCTTCCTTCTTCCTCCTTTCTTTCTCCCTTCCTTCCTTCCTTGACTCGAGGACAACAGGAGGGTTAAGGATGTTATGATCATAGAACCCTTATAAGTGCACATAAACCCCCAAATTTGACATACCACATTTGTAAATGCATAAATACTGTAATGCTTGCAGTGAGACGCTGACTTGTGGCACATCATTCAGAAGAATAGAATAAAACCAGACAAAGCAGTGAGTAATCCTCATAGTGTCTAAATGCCCACACTGTACATTTATTCAGTGCTGAGTGTTGATTCCATGTAAATGACATGTTGTGAATTCAGAGCAGTCAGATGGCCACTAAATATAACGTCTGTGTGGGCAAGAGGTGCCATGGCAGCATGTGGTTAACAATGAGTGTTATCCAGTGTGTGTGTGTGTGTGTGTGTGTGTGTGTGTGTGTGTGTCTGTGGACTGTATAGACTCACTGTGTGTATATGGCTTATATACAGTCGGCCTACTATGTGTGGGCATGGACATATGTACGAGGAATGTGAAAGCGTTTCCCTCCACAGCTCTGGGCTCTGGTGTGTGTAGGTGTAGGTGTGTATGCGTATGGCTGAGGTAACTGACCGCGAAGCTGCTCCACACGACTTCATTTAAATGTGAAGGATGAAGCATTAGCACCACAAGGCTGGAGAGGCTGAACTCCACTCTGTGATGGAGAGGCTCCACCCACACCTCCAACTTAATGACATGCTTTATGTTCTTCCTTTTTGATCGATGCAGAGCAACAATGATGCGGAAAGGCAAATGAACAGCCTATCAGGAGCTAAAATCACCTCATCAAGTATAATATATAATATATAAGTTCCTTCCTTCCTTCCTTCCTTCCTTCCTTCCTTCCTTCCTTCCTTCCTTCCTCATTCCTTCCTTCCTTCCTTCCTCCCTCCTTCCTTCCTTCCTTCCTCATTCCTTCCTTCCTTCCTTCCTTTCTTCCTTCATTCTTTCCTTCCTTCCCTCCTTCCTTGCTGCCTTCATTCCTTCCTTCCTTCCTTCCTTCCTTTAATTTTAACCCTCCTGTTGTCCTCGAGTCAAGGAAGGAAGAAAGGAGGGAAGGAAGGAAGGAAGGATGGAAGGGAGGTGGAAGGGAAGAAGGAAGGAAGGAAGGAAGGAAGGAAGGAAGGAAGGATGGAAGGGAGGTGGAAGGGAAGAAGGAAGGAAAGGAGGGAGGAAGGGAAGAAGCAAGGAAAGGAGGGAGGAAGGAAGGAAGGGAGGAAGAAGGTAGGAAAGGAGGGAGTAAGGAATGGAGGAAGAATGATGGAAGGAAGGAATGAAGGAAGGAAGGAAAGAAGGAAGGGATGGAGGAAGAAAGGAAGGAAGGAAGGAAGGAAGGAAGGAAGGAAGGA
>JAJDFG010000483.1:25000-123643 GCA_021039105.1 Scomber colias
GTATTGAAATGTCTCCCATCAAACCATACCTGCAATCGATCCTTCATGCACCTAGAGCTAGAAAATATTGCTATTTAGCTAATTAACAAATAACAAAAAGGTCTTGGGAAATAAAGAAATAAGTAAATGAATGAATGAAAAAATAAATAAATTAATTAATGAATGAATAAATAAATAAATAAATAAATATTTGTATTTTCATTGACGTAAAACTGCTAAGATTATAGAATTTACACTCATCAGTATAGCAATAAATAAATAAATAAATGAATGAATGAATGAATGACTAAATAAATAATTTAATTAATTAATTAATATATAATTTAGGAATATATCTCACTGTGTCATTGCGTAGTTTTTTTTTGTTTTTGTTTTGTTTTTAACAAAAATGTATTTATTTTTCGTCTCGCTGTTCGTATCTATTGCGCATGCGCTGGCCGGTCACATGACCAGAGGAAACCGAAACCACAGAACAGACAAAGGACCGCGGAGCGTGAGACGTTCACTGACCTTTGTTTCCGTGTTCGTCTTAATCTCCGTCGACAGAATAGATGAGAAACTCATATAGACGGCTCACAGCTCTCATATATATCATTAACTACAAAACACGAGCTTATATGTTGATAATATTCTCTCATTATATCTTAAAATAATCTGGTGTATGTGTATTTTGAGTGTTTAGATAACTGCTAGTGTCGGCGCACGGATACTTATCTTGACCTTTGAAGTTGCACTCTTCGTATAAAAGTTTCAGCTTGTATAAATACCGGGCAGAGGGGAAACAGTGAAGTTAAAGTGGACAAGCTGGGGTCAAACTTTTAGACCTTTTTGGGGAAGATATAAAAGCTGGGTGTGTAACTCTCAAAGTGTGTGTAGGTAAGCTAAGCCGTCTGTGGATCAAGATGAAGCTTAGCGGCGTGCTGGTGTGTGTGTTATTCATTTGGGTTGAAGGGTCCTGGGCTGACACACCTGCCAACTGCACCTATGAGGACCTGCAGGGGACCTGGGTGTTTAAGGTGTCCAAAGGTGGGCACGACAAGACCATTGACTGCTCAACTCAAGGTAAAGACTCATGTTTGTTTATACCAATTTAGCTCAGTAGTGTTGCAGTTGAGAGTCATGTGACATGAAGGGCCTGCAGAGTGTGTGTGAAGGTTTTCAGTCCAGACAATAACTACAGTAAGTGATTCACTTATTAGTTCATTTTGGTGCAGTCTGGTGTAATATATGACCATGTATATCACATATTATTAATCACAATCAATGGGAATGACTGGCTATTTGTAGATCCTTGAATAATGCACTTATATTATTTGGATCTTACAGTCTTTTTAGTGTCAAAGTCCCTCTTTTTGTTATTACACTTCTCCCCCAGCTCAACAAGGAAACACAAAGAGGGAATTTTATGCTGCAAAGACTGTAAATGACTCCGATATCCACTTTATATGACTCAGACTTGCATTGAAAGCTCATTCGAAGGGGATTTTTTTTAATAACCAGTATAAACAGGAGGAATGTTTACAGAGAGGAAAACTGTCCCTCTTTATGAGTTGGATCTTTTGTAGCTGATGACTGAAAATCCAAGTTAATCTGAAAGCTGTTTCTTTCATGTGATGTCGTGATGTTGTTCTTCCTCCTCAGCCACAGATGCGAGCACAGTGACGGTGACCCTGCAGAAACTATCGGTAGCCACAGACGAGCTGGGGAACACTGGCTTCTTCACCCTCATCTACAACCAGGGCTTTGAAGTGGTCATCAATGGGTATAAATGGTTCGCCTTCTTCAAGGTAAAAGATGGTGACTTAAAAACATTCATATTTTCTTTTTTTAAAAACTGAAAATGCCTGCTGCATCCAATCTGTATAATATAACCCATAACCCATAACTTGTATTGTGCAATATTCATTAAACTTTTACAGCTCATCATATGATTGCTGTAGTTAAAGTTCAACTTGTCACTTTTAGTTTGGATATGATGTGTAAAGGAAGTGGCTTTGTGGGTTTTCTGTCGTCCGCGTATATATATGATATATATTTAAACACTGCCTGTCATTAAAGGCTTACTTTCTTCATCAATTTCCTCGACATTCATCAGATAAGATGCTATCTGGAAAATGTTCTGTAGACTTTACTGAAACCATGCACTTTAGATGTAAGATTAATCAGCATTTTCTTTTCCAGTCATGAGTTATTATTTCTCACCATTCACATGACGCTTAGAAGAGGGAAGTGTTATATGACCCACACGTCTTTTCCGGCATGCACATCTTGTTCAACTTCCTCAGTGTCTGCAATTCATTCAAACTTGTGGTTATATAATGACAATGGGACTTTTACTCATGCAGAACCGTGTGGTCCCTCTCAAACTCAAACGCTATTTAAAGTTTTAATAGTGGACTGAAACTAAAGAGTTTACCTCTTTACAGAATGAAACTTTGTATTTGCATTATATGACATGACATAGGGCTGGGCCATATGGATAAAATCAAAAAACACAATATTTTTGACCGAATACTTCGATATCAATATCACAACGATATTGTAGATATTTACACAATGCAATTATTGATATATATAATCATTAGTAATGTGGATGTAGTGACAAAGTTGGTAAAAGGCAAAAGGCAAATAATAGAACAGCTAGAACAGTTTGGTAAGTTCAGACCTTTTTTAAAACCAGGAAAAGACTCACAAGACGCCACATCACATTATTACAACATTATTACATTATTACATTACGACAATGGGACTTTTACTCATACAGGATCTTGTGAATCCCTCTCAAACTCAAAAGCTATGACTGTTTTAATAGTGCACTGAAAATGAAGACTTTACCTTTACAGAATAAATCTTTGTATTTGCGTTATATGACATGATATTTCTGACCGAATACCTCGATATCAATATCACAATGATATTGTAGAAATTAACACAACCTTTTTAAAACCAGGAAAAGACTCTTATGCCACTTTACATTATTACAATATGCCAAACTAACCTAAGGAGGGCAGAATAATGACAAAGTGGGTAAAAGGCAAATAATAGAACAGCTATAACACCAGGGAAAAACACCAGGAAAAGACTCACAAGACGGCACATCACATTATTACAACCAGTCAGTTAAAGCTAGGGAGGGCAGAATAATGACAAAGTGGGTAAAAACAGCTATAACACCAGGGAAAAAAACACAGCTGTATCTCAATATTACGATATCTGAATTCTAAGATGATATCTAGTCTCATATATGAGTTGTATGTCAGCTAGAACAGTTTGGTAAGTTCAGAAAATGACCTTTTTAAAACCAGGAAAAGACTCTTATGCCACATCACATTATTACAATATGCCAAACTAGCCAGTCAGTTAAACCTAAGGAGGGCAGAACAATGACAAAGTGGGTAAAGGGTAAATAATAGAACAGCTATAACACCAGGGAAAAACACCAGGAAAAGACTCACAAGACGCCACATCACATTATTACAACCAGTCAGTTAAAGCTAGGGAGGGCAGAATAATGACAAAGTGGGTAAAAACAGCTATAACACCAGGGGGAAAAAAACACAGCTGTATCTCAATATTACGATATCCGAATTCTAAGATGATTTCTAGTCTCATATATGAGTTGTGTCAGCTAGAACAGTTTGGTAAGTTCAGAAAATTACCTTTTTAAAACCAGGAAAAGACTCTTATGCCACATCACATTATTGCAATATGCCAAACTAGCCAGTCAGTTTAACCTAAGGAGGGCAGAATAATGACAAAGTGGGTAAAAGGCAAATAATAGAACAGCTATAACACCATAGCTGTATCTCAATATTACAATATCCGAATTCTAAGACGATATCTAGTCTCATATATGTGTTTATATGTCATCTCTCCACACTTTCAGTACACTCAGGATGGCGAGAAGGTTACCAGCTATTGTGACCAGACCATGACCGGATGGGTCCACGATGTCCTGGGAAACAACTGGGCCTGTTTCGTTGGGAAGAAAACAACGCCAGTAGCACCCCGAACTGACTCCAAACCAGTCTACAACAGCAGGTTAATGGCTTGAGTGCATGATTATAAACTTTATTTTTATATTGGTTGTTTGTGTCATGATGGTGGTGAAATGGGAACTAACGAGCAAGACACCCGTGAACTGAGAGAGTCGATTTGTTCACAGGATCACGTGCAGGTGGTGGTTTGATCCCTGCTTTCTGTGTACTGTGCACTTTTTTACATCTCTTGCTTTAATCTACTCCCCTTTTTTCTTCTCTGCCTCATCTCTTCTTTTGATGTGAACTGAGTTACTCTCACTCACTCTCGGGAAATGGGGTGCCTGGAAACTGAATCCACATCAGAGAAGTCCTAACATGAAAGCGCAACACGTCCACAGGCGATACACAAAATGCTTGATTGAGAAATTTAGTTAACTTCTTGACTCAGTTACCAGCAATAAAAATCTATTTCCTGGAGTCTTTGGCTCCATTTTTAAAATTAGTGTTATGTTACAGATGTTTAGTAGAGTCAAGTTGAGTTTTTCATTTCAACTATAAAGATAAATGCTAGAGCAATATCGTGTCTCTCAGCACTAGTGGGATTTAAGTAGTTGACTTTAATTGATTTAATCATTGTTATCTATCATGTACAACCAAGTATCCCAGGCATGCAGCTCACATGTGTGTACGCTATAGATTATGGGTCCTAAAGTCCATGTTTAACCATAGACTGTATAAAAGAAATGGACGTAACATCCATGACGTCACCCATTGGTTTGTGGACTGCTGCTCAGAAGCCAGTAGTTTTTCAAATCTAGGCAGCGCCATCTTGAAAATTTCAGGTGCATGCTGGGAAAAATAAAAACACTGATTCTACTTATATGGGCATGAGGCGGAGCCATGGATGGAGCGGGGAGGTTGCTATGGTTGCGAGGGCTGGATCTCGAGGACATTGGGCAATCAACCTGTCAATCAGGACGTAGCCACGCCCTAATGCATACCCTGCTTTATCGTCACATATAAAATCAGGGAGGCCAAAATGTCCCAAATGAACATCATACTGCATTGAAGAAGGCTTTAAACTAGCGATTGAGACCATAAACACATTTTGAAAACGATCTTGATTTTAATTAGGCAGCCCATACATCAATGGAGAGAGTAGACAGGAGTCCAGGATGTCTTGTATTGAAAAGGTTTATTTACTTGGCCAAGGAGAAGTGAAAGATTGATCGGTACACGTTATGTTCTGATGCTTCCTTCAATTCTGAAGTTTCTCTCCTCCGGGGATAGACTTTAAACCACACAGATAATGCCCAAGGTTGAGCCATGCCCGAATATGGTCATATCCAACACATCTACAATATACAGAATTTAGTCTACTGGTCTATAGACAAAACATTGCTCAGACCTCACTCAGGACCTTTGTCCTACATCCAACACTTTATCAAACCTCTGACTCCAGCTGCCTCTACCCCATTCAGGGACAACAGTCAAACACATATCTGACCTTGGCTGCTATAGCAACCCTATCAGAAGGCCTCTTGTTTTCCCCAAAAGGAGCAGACTCACTGCTTACCACTATCTCAGGTTTAGACACTGTCTCCCCTTATCATTTGGTGAGGCCTTGTTTGACCCAGTGCATATTAATGATGGAAAATCCCCTAACATTACTGAGGTTAGAAATCAAGTGAGAAGTTGGTGAATTCTCCATTGACTTGTATAGAGACGGAAGTCCTTTTGACACCAAAACAGTCGCCCCCTGGTGGCCTTTTGCTAGAATGCAGCTCTAAGTTACTTCCGTGTCGGCCTCATTTCTCCCCGCCTGTGTTTAACCTAAAAAAATGTTATTTATCACAATTTTTTTAAAGTAGTGATCTTGGAAGGAATGCGTTTACTCAGTCAAAATCTTTCTGTTGTTGCATAATGAGAGGAGTCCACATTATTCCCATTTCCCTTTTGAGAGTATGCAAAGAAAAAAATATTGATTTTAAAAAGGAATATTTCTTTTGCTTAGTGTGGAATTATTGGTAAGAAACTCAGGAATATGCAAAACATCTCGACCCCTTTCGCACTTTAAACTGTATTGTGCTTTGTTTACTCACACAGAAGGAAAAACCAGGGCTTTTCACACTGCACTTTGCCTTCTTATCTGCAGGCTAAGAAAGCTTTCTCACTGGCACAATGTGAACCACAACTTTATCCTAAGGCTTGCTGGCACCTGCTCCGGAGCCGAGTTAGCCCCGAGCATGCAGGTTGATCCTCTCAAAATCGACTTAACACACGCTAAAAGGTGCCAGTGTGAAATAAGGCTAAAGTAAACAAAGGAGTAGTTACATGTTGTTGTAGATTGTAAACGTGTGTTGCAACGGATATTTAACCAGAGCTGGTAGATGTGTAGTGTGTAGTGTGAATCGTACAGCTCTGGGCTTAAGTTGGCCTGTGTGTGTGTGTGTGTGTGTGTGTGTGTGTGTGTGTGTGTGTGTGTGTGTGTGTGTGTGTGTGTGTGTGTGTGTGTGTGTGTGTGAAGTTGTCCCAGTCCGTAGTTCTCATTTACACTTTTGGTTGGAGTTGGATATTTTCTCCACATGCTTCTCCTTCCTTCCTTCCTTCCTCCCTCCTTCTCTCTTTCTTTCCTTCCCTTCCTGCCTCCCTCCTTCTTTTCTTCCCTCCTTCCCTTTCCTTTCTCCCTTCCTTCTTTCCTCCCTCCCTCCTTCTCTCTTTCATTCCTCCCCCCTTCCTTCCTCCCTTCCTCCTTTCCTTTCTCCACCCCTCCCTTCCTCCTTTCCTTTCTCCATCCCTCCCTTCCTCCTTTCCTTCCTTCCTTCCTTCCTTCCTCCCTTCCTTCCTTCCTTCCTTCCTTCCTTACTTCATTCCTTCCTTCCTCCCTCCCTCCTACCTTCCTTATTCCCTCCATCCTCCCTTCCTTAGTGTAGTGTGTAGTGTGAATCGTACAGCTCTGGGCTTAGGTTGGCCTGATTTAACAATATGTCTGTGTGTCTGTGTGTCTGTGTGTGTGTGTGTGTGTGTGTGTGTGTGTGTGTGTGTGTGTGTGTGTGTGTGTGTGTGTGTGTGTGTGTGTGTGTGTGTGTGTGTGTGTGTGAAGGTGACAAGTTGTCCCAGTCCGTAGTTCTCATTTACACTTTTGGTTAGAGTTGGATATTTTCTCCACATGCTCCTTCACTGTACTATTTGGTCACTGCAGGTGTGCTTTGTGTCATTTTGGCTAAAATTGACATGTTTTTGTGACTTTGTACTAAACTTTTATGCTTTTATGTTTCTTATTAAAATATTTCTGCTGTAATCAAGGGAGCAGTTTAGTCTTTACAGAGTTGTTTTAGTAGAAGCTGTGATACATTGAGGACTGAAAGAGCATGTAGTCCTAATTATTGAAAGAACAAAACATATCACACTGTATATTTTTTTTAAAATGATCCAGTCTGTTTTCACTGTTCCTTCCTTCCTTCCTTCCTTCCTTCCTTCCTTGCGTCTGTCTGTCCTTCCTTCCTCCCTCCCTCCCTCCTTCTCTCTTTCTTTCTTTCTTTCCTCCTTCACCCTTTCTCCCCTCCTTCTGTCCTTTCTTCCTCCATCACCCTTTCTCCCCTCCTTCTGTCCTTCCTTCCTCCCTCCCTCCTTCTTTCTTTCCCTCCTTACCTTTCCTTTCTCCTTTCTTTCTTTCTTTCCTCCCTCCCTCCTCCTCCCTCCCTCCCTCCTTCTTTCCTCCCTCCCTCCTACCTTCCTTATTTCCTTCCTTCCTTCCTTCCATCTGTCCATCCTTCCTTTTTTCCTCCCTCCCTCGTACCTTCCTTATTGCCTCCTTCCTTCCTTCCTTCCTTCCTTCCTTCTTCCTCCCTTTCTCCCCCCCCCTCCTACTTTCCTTATTCCTTCCATCCATCCTTCCTTCCTCCCTCCTACCTTCCTTATTCCCTACATCCTTCCTTTCTCCCCTTCCTTCCTGGCATCTTCCTCCATTCCTTCCTCCTTCCTCCTTTCCATCCTTGACTCGAGGACAACAGGAGGTTTAACATTTTAAAGAATGAATGATATATAGCATTGCATTTTACTGTTCAGAGCTTCACAAATGTATTTAATTATATTGTATTGCACTATATTATCATGCATGTCCATTTGGTCACAGCTGAATACGACAGCCAGCGAACATTAGCAGTATGTTATGATGCAACATAACAGATCATTTCTTGTTTGTGTCTTTGCTGAGGGAGACAGCCCCCCCCCCCACCCCCCACCCCCTTGTCCCCACCATGACATCTATTATTTATTAACTCCCCCAGGCTGCTGCAGATGCCATACAAACACAACCTGGACATCATAGACGCCATCAACTCAGTTCAGCGCTCCTGGAAAGCTGTGCCTTACCCAGAGCATGAGACGTACACTCTGCAGGAGCTGCACCAGAGAGGCAGGAGGGCCGGCTTCTCGTATTCCCAAGTGAGTATTTGCTCATATTTCTCAAACTGCCCTGTGGAGCTTGGCAGGTGAAGATAACCAAAAACAATTTATATAAAGAAATTAATCATCTGTGCTCTCGGATTAAAGTATTCCCCCCCCCCCCCCCCCCCCCCCTTCCCTGATAGCTACCACCCTGCCTAAAATTCAGAAGGTTGGAAAGTGCATGAAAGCTTGAATAGTACAAAACCTCCTCACTAGATGGTTCACTTCCAATATAAACTATCATATTCCCACTTTTTTGTTGTGTGTGTTACAGGCTCCAAATTCATATTGCTATCTTTTGCATCAGTCTTTGCAAGCACATATAAGAGGGAGATTTTTTGGAGGAGGATTGTACGAGTTAGTTATTCCTACCTACAGTATAGCAGATTTGGGGTCGGCACACTCCAAGTTTGGGAGAAGCAGAGTATCGGCACAGAAGTTAAGCGATGTACTGCAACAGACGAGGCCTGCAGCAAAATGTATCTTCAGCCAACCCGCTTCAGAATATCCATACTATCCCTTTTTAACATCTGCTTGAACTGTAATTTGTTAACTGTTCCCATGAAATTTGCCTAACTCAACTGCAATCTACACTCATAAAATCTCCATAGTGATATTGTTACATGCTCTCTAACAATAATGTCTAAAGTAAAATACACTTGTGATTCAAATATTGATCCTTACTGTACGTCAGGCGCGTTCGTCCCATGCCTGTGAACGCCGATTGTAGCCAAGATGGCGGCAGCTCTACCGGAGCGCTGGGACTGGAGAAACATGGATGGCGTCAGCTTTGTCAGCCCGGTGAGAAACCAAGGTGAGATTCATTTAACGTCCTGCAAAACACCCATAAAACATATTGACGATGGATCAAAATGTTGTAGTTAGTCTTGTGGAATCGGAGGAAGACAAAGCGACACCTCACTGCTTTACTTCACAGCTGTTGGAAAGGCCAATGAGCAGCAGCATGCCACCTTCTTTGCTTTCCTCTTGGCAGGCCCGGGTCTGCTTTCTTCTCTCCTCCTGCGTTTCTGTACAGCATAGTGTGTGTTTTTGTGTGTGTGTGTGTGTGTGTGTGTGTGTGTGTGTGTGTGTGAGTGGAGAGATTATGTGTGCTGAGTAGTTTGAGTGTCTGAGAGGGCCTCTGCAGGGCTGGGTTTAAGGATCTGGAGAGGGCTGGAGTGTTTCAATACAAGCTCTTTAAGCCACTGTGCAGTACTGTGGAGCCTATTATGTTTCAACCCTGGATTTCTTTTTTTTTTTTTTTAGGTTACATATCACTTCACAAAAAAATCAGAATAAATTGGTGTTGGCTGTCCTTGAGATCTAAGATGACAAACTTGTGTCATCACACTGTTTTCTCCTCAAACTGGTATCTATTAGCATGGCTAACACCAGACCGCATCTCAGTCTCATTTGAGGAGCCGTTCATTTCCTCGTATTTGAGGCGGGATCAATAAATGTCAATCAAGTGCTTCTGTATGCTACTGGACAAACTTACAGCCAATCATATCAACGATAGGCGATGACGTATTCAGAGCCTGTAGGGAGCAGCGTGAACACTTCCTGTTTATGAAGGAAAAATCATGCATAGTAGTAATAATAGTGCAAGTTTTTGTTCTATTTTCAAAGTGAACTTGCCTTCCAATATATTTAGCACACAATCTACTGCTGCTTCAGACAGTTGCTGCACCTCCGTGGCCGCCATGCTGGATGTGAACAGAGTCGCTCTACGGTCGTCATCACCTTAAGCCCCGCCTCCCCTGTTCTGTGATTGGTTCCCTATCTCAGGCAAAGATTTTGTCTTGGTGGCCATGCTAACTTTCTGAGCAAAGTAGAATCTCGACATGGGTTTACCCAGGTTAGATATATCTATATGAAACGTTATGAAACGTGCTGTAATGACGTAGATTTAAATAGATGTAGATGTAATTTAAATGAGTGGTTGTTTCATCCAACTTGTCTTCAACTCAATTGAAAACTGTTCTCAGTGTCACCCAAACTGTAATCGTTACACTTACTATCACAGGAGGTAGAGCAGTCATCCACCAATCAGAAGATCAGAGGTTCAATTCCCAGTTCCTCCACTCTACATATCAATTTGTCCTTGGGCAAGATATCCCAGATAGCATGCGAATGTGGGCCACTTGAGGCAATGATCCGGCACTGTAGGCATTCTTCTGGCCCGGACAAAACAGACGTGAACCTAAACTGGCCCATACATTTGGGCCAAATATCACAAAACGAATATGGCCCATCTTTGGCCGAAATATGGCAAGTATGGCAATGACTAATCCGGATGTGAGCCTAAAGAGGCCCACATATAAGGAAACATACTTTTTTTTTTTTGAAACATATTTGGGCCAGTCTTGGCCGAACTGGTTTATTTGGTGTGTTTTTGGTTGACATCTGGCATTGTGATGGCCTGGTTATGGCCCGCCCAAGTGCCATCATTCCATGCTGTATGTGGGCCGGATGAACATGTCAGGTGTGGGCCAGATATGGGCCAAAAGAATTTTGCTATCTGGGATATAACCCCAAATTGCTGCACCAATGATGAATGAATGTTAGTTAGCACTGTGCGTAGTGGCCCCTACCATCAGTGTATTTATCAGTGTTTAAAAGTGCTTCGAGTGGTCAAAAGACAAGTTAAGTCCAATTACCATTTACTATTAAACCACCCTGCAAATCCCTGCAGCCTCTGTTCTCTGACCTCATTTGTTTCTGCAGCGTAGTATCTCACACTGTGGACGGTAACCAGTGACTTTAATCGGTGTCTGTCTCTCCACCTTGCTCCATCATCATCATCATCATGCATGATACTGGAGTACTGCAGTAACATCTGTACTGTGCTCTTGAACATATGTACCACTAGAGTCCTCTGAGGTACCAATTTATTAGATTTGATTTCAGGGCTGTTGTTTTGGATTGCATCATGTTGTGCAGACAAGGCAACACTGTTTCATAATGAACATTTTTTGCCATTACATCAGGTGTTTAAAACTTATTAATGATGTGCAGTATATTTAAACCTTTTTGCCTACTCATTATACTTCAGGACAAAATGTAAGGATCATTTTCTTAATATGCAATGCAGTGGAAATCCTTTCAAAAGCCAAAAATATGGACCTCATGGTGGCACTAGATGAAAAGCCAGGAGATGACAAATGTTCACAGCAGTCTGTCTAATAGCCGTTAGATGTTTCAGTCGGGACCAAAGTGATGGATCGACCTGCAGACATTACCGAAATGTCGAGAGTTGAACCTTTTGGACAAAGTCAAACAGAACATTTTAAACTTCACAAAGCATAAAGGCTATTGTGACCCAGCTGTACCTATAAGCTATTATTATGGCTACCGCTACATGATGGGCACAGTGGTTATTGACCTGTAGCAATAGAAATAAAACATCTGCTTTCTCTCTTTCTCTCTTTCAGCCTCATGTGGTAGCTGCTACTCCTTTGCCTCCATGGGAATGCTGGAGGCTCGTCTCCGAATCCTCTCTAACAACACTGAGGCTCCTGTCCTCAGCCCACAACAGGTGGTCTCCTGCTCTGAATATTCTCAAGGTAACACACTTTGATTTTATTATTTTATTTATTTTTATCTGCAGTGAACTGTTTCTGGTGGTCGATGTGGAAACTCAACACTACATAACCATTTATGATTATAGTGGTTAATACAGAGTGAGAAAGTATCATATTGCCAAACATAATAATCATAGAAAAGCACTTTACTGCTGCTGCATGTGTAAATGTCTGCCCTCCCATGCCAATCAGAACAAGTGTTTTTTGGAAAGTTGTGTCCTAACTGCATGTAGAAAGTCAAGCATTTCATAACTGCCTCGATTAATTCATCTTATTATTTTTTAAGGGTTACATTTTCCATTTTGTACCAGAAAAGAAATGTCACCCTTTGTTAAGAAAATCCAAATAACCTCCAAATATTCTATTCTTCTGTTTTAACCCTATAAAGCCTGAACCATCAAATAATTGCCAGAAAATTAAAATTCTTTGAAACTAGAGTTTATTGGACCTTCTGACAAGTAATTTAAAAAAGATTAATTGATTTTATATTTAATGATAAAGCAGGGTATGCATTAAGGCGTGGCTACGTCGTGATTGACAGGTTGATTGACCAATGTCCTCGAGATCCAGCCCTCGTAACCATAGTAACCTCATTTATCCAATATGAGACTCTTGGCGATACAGGGTTGAATGTATTGATCAAACCAGATTTGATACCCAGCTTCTCTCCTCCTCTTTTAAAGGTTGCGACGGTGGCTTCCCGTACCTGATTGGGAAGTACATCCAGGATTTCGGCATTGTGGATGAGTCATGCTTTCCATATATCGCGAAGGACTCTCCCTGTGGCGTTCCTAAAAACTGCGGCCGCATTTACACCGCAGAATACAACTACGTGGGTGGATTTTATGGCGGCTGCAGTGAGAGTGCCATGATGTTGGAGCTGGTCAAGAATGGACCCATGGCCGTGGCGTTTGAGGTAACAGCTGTTCTTATACGTGTAGTATGTGTTGACTAAACAAGCGGGTCTGCTGCTGCTCTGTCAAAGGCATGTGATCTTTAAAACCTGACTGCTATGTGATTTTTATCTGAGGTTTAAGTTCAATCTGCTGCACTTCATAGTAGGCATGCTCAATATTGACTTTCCTGCCGATATACGATATTCCGATATTGTCCAACTCTTAATTTCTTATACCGATACATGCAGGCTTTGTACACCAAAACTGTCACCATCTCCTATTGTGGAATTAACACATTATGCCTGATTTTATTGTGATGCGTTCATGCAGGCTCGGAAATGCTGAAGCCTACAGAACAAACATCGGTTTTATAAACTCGATACCAATACTTCCTGATATTACTATTTTTATTGTTATTATTTAAGTAAATATCCGTACTCAATAGTTAACTGAGGTTTAACCAAAGAAACGATGGGATTGAAACATTCTTGCTTAACCCTCCTGTTGTCCTTGAGTCAAGGAAGGGAGGGATGAAGAAGGGAGAATGGAAAGAAAGGAAGGAAGGAAAGGAGGGAGGGATGGGATGGGATGGGATGGAAGGAAAGGAGGGAGGGAGGGATGGGATGGAAGGAAGGAAAGGAGGAAGGGAGGAAGAAGGGAAGGATGGAAGGTAAGGAGGAAGGAAGGAAGGATGGAAGAAAGAAGGGAAGGAAGGTATGAGAGAGGGAGGATGGAAGGGAGGAAGAAAGAAGGAAAGGATGGAAGGAAGGTACGAGGGAGGGAGGAAGGAAGGAAGGAAGGAAGGAAGGAAAGGAAGGAAGGAGGGAGGGAGGAAAGAAGGAACAGTCAAAACAAACGGGGTCAATTTGACCCGGGAAGACGACACAAAGCTTAATATCGCGTGCTACCTTTTTATGCAGAATCCAGAGTAACTCGTTCCAATCTTCTCCGCAGGTTTATCCCGACTTCATGCACTACAAGGAGGGCATCTATCACCACACAGGCCTCGGTGACCCCTTCAACCCCTTCGAGCTGACCAACCACGCCGTGCTGCTGGTGGGGTACGGCCGCTGCCACATGACCGGACAGAAGTTCTGGATCGTCAAGAACAGCTGGGGTACCACCTGGGGCGAGGACGGCTACTTCCGAATCCGCCGCGGAAGTGACGAATGTGCCATTGAGAGCATTGCAGTCGCGGCCAAACCCATCCCCAAACTGTAGAGGGGGTAAACTCGGGACAGGAGAGGAGGGAGAGGAGATGTGCTGAATGAGTCTCAATGCAATTCAAATTAATTTTTTTTTTTTTTTTTTTTGCCATACCTAGCTTAGCGGTTGTCAATGTATGCTTGAGAGTTTTTTTTAAAATTGAAAGCTGCAACAGAGCATTGAAGAGCAAATCCAAAGTCTTTAGGGCAGCCCTTTTTTTTATATTGGGAGGAGAATTTGGGGCAGAAAGCATAACTCCCATGCATTCAGAAAAATCCCCCAGATTTCAGCAGGCAAAGATCTCCTATCGTCTGATATTGAGAGACTACTTCCTCCCCAATCCAACGAGTAAAGTTAGCAGTATTTCAAATTTCCATATGAATGTGAAATGAACTTTAAAAAGGGAAATATACCAAAATTTAAAAGTAAACAAGTTATTCCTTCAATCAAATAACATGCACATTTTCTTATTGAAGATTGCCAAAACTAGGGAATTTGAAATCTGATATATGTAAAATGAGCTGTTAAATGTTTACAGTAGCGGAGCCAAATCATTTCATTGGATGGCCTTTAAACTGATAGATTGATTGAAAAACCCTCAAGTGTAGGAGTTTGCTTTTTGTTGGCAGCCAAAGCCTCACCTACGCTGCGTCTGTGCTTGCTCAGTGAAGCCGAGAGGGAATTGGGATTAATGTTAACGAGGGGCAGGACCCAGTGAAAGGTTTTTATTAACACCCAGTCAGACATATAGGCTAATGTAGTCCTACAGTAGTTTGAAGTTTTTAAAAAAAGGGACATTTGAGTCAAATTTTAAGTACTGGTAGTTTACAGATGAATCCGAGGGAAGCAGTTTTAATGCCTTTTATTCTTATTTTATTATCACATCTGTCTAGCTGAATTTTACCATATCAGTTCACTTGCTTTAATTTCTTTCATTTGTCCTCCATTTTTCTTTTTTTTTTTTCTTTTTCTTGACATGCACTGATTATTTGTTTATGAACAGTTAAGTTCAGGCTGGAGCTGCCGATATAAACGTGGAAATCAAATGGTTTGGTACGTGCTGTGCTGTGCTGTGACAAATTGTAAAAAAAATCTCATTGTTACATTTTAACCCTTAAACAGACGACGTGCACCAGGAGATACAGACTCTTTGACTTTCCTGTTGTCCTCCCGGGTCCTTCCTCTGTCCTTCCTTCCTTCCTTCCTTCCTTCCTTCCTTCCTTCCTTCCTTCCTTCCTTCCTTCCTTCCTTCCTTCCTCAGATCTAAGTTCAGCTGTTAGGGTAAATGTTCCCTCCTTCCTTCTTTCCTTCCTTCCTTTCTCCCCTCCTTCCTTCCTTCCCTCCTTCCTTCCTTCCTTCCATCTGTCCTTCCTTCTGTCTGTTCTTCCTCCCTCCTTCCTTCCTCCCCTCCTCCCTCCTTTCCCTCCTTTCTTTCCTTCCTTCCTTCTCCCTCCCTCCTTCCTTTCCTTCCCTCTTCCTCCCTTGCTTTCCTTCCTTTCTCCTTTCCTTCCTTCTTCTCTCCTTTCCTTCCTTCCTTCCTTCTTCTCTCCTTTCCTTCCTTCCTTCCTTCTTCCCTCCTTTCCTTCCTTCTTCCTCCCTTCCATCCTTTCCTTCCTTCTTCCTCCCTTCCATCCTTTCCTTCCTTCTTCCCTCCTTTCCTTCCTTCCTTCCTTACTTTAGGTGCAAATGACATAACTAGTAAGGATTTTTTACATCTAATTTTCCACTCCTGCCTGTTTAAGGGTTAAAAAGGGAATTTGGAAACTGAAGAATCATGTTTCTGTGTTTTTGTGTTGCAGGACCTTGATTCTTTGTCTCAGGGAAGAACCGTGAAAAATTGTAATATCTTCTGTCGTCACAACAAGATTAAGACTTAACTGCCACGCTCCTCTATGAGGGAATTATCTATATTCCTGTAGAGGGTTTGAATCAAGTAATAAAGGGATGAAACTGATTGTTGTGCCTTTTTATTCTGCCTCCCATCCTTTTACCCGTATGATGTCATGATGTCTTTTTCCCTCCTTACTCCGTTCCTTCCTTCCTTCCTCCTTTCCTCCCTCCCTCCTTCCTTCCTTCTCTCCTAAATTCCTTCTTCTTTTCATCCTTACTCCTTTCCTCCTTCCTTCCTTCCTTCCTTCCTTCCTTCTCTCCTAAATTCCTTCTTCTTTTCATCCTTACTCCTTTCCTTCCTTCCTTCCTCCTTTCCTCCCTCCCTCCCTCCTTTCTCCGTTCCTTCCTTCCTTCCTTCCTTCTCTCCTAAATTCCTTCTTCTTTTCATCCTTACTCCTTTCCTTCCTTCTTCCCCTCCACCCTTCTTTCTTTGCTCCCTCCTCCTTCCATCCTTTCTTCCTTCTTCCTTTCCTCCCTCCCTCCCTCCCTCCCTCCTTACTCCTTTCTTTCCTTCCTTCCTCCTTTCCTCCCTCCCTCCCTCCTTACTCCGTTCCTTCCTTCCTTCCTTCCTTCTCTCCTAAATTCCTTCTTCTTTTCATCCTTACTCCTTTCCTTCCTTCCTTCCTCCTTTCCTCCCTCCCTCCCTCCCTCCTTCCTTCCTTCTCTCCTAAATTCCTTCTTCTTTTCATCCTTACTCCTTTCCTTCCTTCCTTCCTCCTTTCCTCCCTCCCTCCCTCCTTCCTTCCTTCTCTCCTAAATTCCTTCTTCTTTTCATCCTTACTCCTTTCCTCCTTCCTTCCTTCCTTCCTTCCTTCCTTCTCTCCTAAATTCCTTCTTCTTTTCATCCTTACTCCTTTCCTTCCTTCCTTCCTCCTTTCCTCCCTCCCTCCCTCCTTTCTCCGTTCCTTCCTTCCTTCCTTCCTTCCTTCCTTCTCTCCTAAATTCCTTCTTCTTTTCATCCTTACTCCTTTCCTTCCTTCTTCCCCTCCACCCTTCTTTCTTTGCTCCCTCCTCCTTCCATCCTTTCTTCCTTCTTCCTTTCCTCCCTCCCTCCCTCCTTACTCCTTTCTTTCCTTCCTTCCTCCTTTCCTCCCTCCCTCCCTCCTTACTCCGTTCCTTCCTTCCTTCCTTCCTTCTCTCCTAAATTCCTTCTTCTTTTCATCCTTACTCCTTTCCTTCCTTCCTTCCTCCTTTCCTCCCTCCCTCCCTCCCTCCTTCCTTCCTTCTCTCCTAAATTCCTTCTTCTTTTCATCCTTACTCCTTTCCTTCCTTCCTTCCTCCTTTCCTCCCTCCCTCCTTCCTTCCTTCCTTCTCTCCTAAATTCCTTCTTCTTTTCATCCTTACTCCTTTCCTCCTGATTGTTGTGCCTTTTTATTCTGCCTCCCATCCTTTTACTCGTATGATGTCATGATGTCTTTTTAATGAGAGAAATAAAAGATTTTAAAAATGACTGTGTGTTTGGTCTTATGTGTTTAAGAAGAGGGAGAATTTAAATCTGTATTTCGGATTGGTTTTCTCTTAACCCTTGTCGTCCTCCCAGGTCAAATTAACCCTGTCTCTCTTTTGACTGTTCCTTCTTTCCCTCCTTCTTCCCTCTTTCTTTAATTTTTCCTTCCTTCTTCCCCTCCACCCTTCTTTCTTTGCTCCCTCCTCCTTCCATCCTTCCTTCCTTCCTTCCTCCTTTCCTCCCTCCCTCCTTACTCCTTTCTTTCCATCCTTCCTCCTTTCCTCCTTCCCTCCCTCCTTACTCCGTTCCTTCCTTCCTTCCTTCCTTCCTTCCTCCCTCCCTTCTTACTCCCTTCCTACCTTCTCTCCTAAATTCCTTCTTCTTTTCATCCTCACTCCTTTCCTTCCTTCCTTCCTTCCTTCCTTCCTCCTTTCCTCCCTCCCACCCTCCTTACTCCTTTCCTTCCTCTTTTCCTCCTTACTCCCTTCCTTCCTTCCTCCTTTCCTCCCTCCCTCCCTCCTTACTCTGTTCATTCCTTCCTTCCTCCCTCCCTTCTTACTCCCTTCCTTCCTTCCTCCCTCCTTTTCTTCCTTCCTTCCTTCCCTCCTTACTCCTTTCTTTCCTTCCTTCCTTCCTTCCTTCCTTCCTTCCTTCCTTTCTTTCCTTCCTTCCTCCTTTCCTCCCTCCCTCCCTCCTTACTCCGTTCCTTCCTTCCTTTCTTCCTTCCTTCCTTCCTTCCTTCTCTCCTAAATTCCTTCTTCTTTTCATCCTTACTCCTTTCCTTCCTTCCTTCCTCCTTTCCTCCTTCCCTCCCTCCCTCCTTCCTTCCTTCCTTCTCTCCTAAATTCCTTCTTCTTTTCATCCTTACTCCTTTCCTTCCTTCCTTCCTCCTTTCCTCCTTCCCTCCCTCCCTCCTTACTCCCTTCCTTCTCTCCTAAATTCCTTCTTCTTTTCATCCTTCCTTCCTTCCTTCCTTCTCTCCTTTCCTCCCTCCCTCCCTCCTTACTCATTTCCTTCCTTCCTTCTCTCCTTCCTTGACCTGAGGACAACAGGAGGGTTAAACAAAGTTGCAAAAAAGGTTAACTCAAAAACCACAATAGGGTGAAACAATACAACTTATACTGAGATGATGACAAAAAGATAGATTCATTGTAAAAGCTATTATTGTTATTATAGTTCTTATTGTTCTTGTACTTATTATTTATTGTTCTTTATTATTTGTCTTATTGCTGCTCTTCTATATTTTACTATCCACTTGCTGCTGTAATAATGCAATAGTGGGACTAATAAAGGAATATCTTTTCTACTTATTTAAAAATTTTAAAGTTGTAATGATTTTTTCTGCTGTAGTAAATAATCTTTATACTTCTTCCACCACTGTTGACCAGTATAGTTTTTAAATTTTAATTACTTTTTTAAAATTTCAGTTTAGTTTTACTGAGTTTAACAAGTGATTAAGTAGTTTTAGTTTAGTTTTTATTTAGTTTTAGTCTTAAGTTTATGTTTTTCAGGTATTAGGAGGAAAGTCTTGATTAGTAGAAGCTGTAAATGAATAAATTAAATTAAATTAATGCCTGACACTGAAGTAAAATTAGCTGTGTTTGTAGTCTTCTTAATGGTACCAGTCCGTTATCTCAAGAAGTCAAACTGAACAGAAAACAGTAAAAATGGAGAAAAAGAAAAGAAAAACTAAAACGAAGCTGATTTGATCTGCAATTCATTGTGGTTTTTACGTTTCCCTTTTTTTTCTTCTTCAGTTAACTAAATTATTTTTTCACTTATATTTTTAGTTTTAGTTAACTATGCTGACTTATCTCACATTAAGTATTTATTAACTGCTGTTTTGTTTTTTTTTTAATTTTGGGTGGGGGGGGCTTTAAATACATCCAGGCCCTTTTTAGCACCAGCTCTCCTGCGTCAAGTCACAAGGTCCAGACGTCTCTGCTCCACTTCCCTGTGTGGGCCAGCCAGGGCGTGCTTTACTTTACCTCCCCCTTTCTGCCCCTTTCTGCCCCTTTCTTCTGTTCCGCCACCCAACTCTCTTTTACTTCTCCCTCCTGCGCCGTCCTGTGCTTCTCCTCTTCTCCTCTTTCATCCCCTCGGTCCTTCTCCATTACGGTGGATTCATGCTTAGCTCTCGCCCTCACCGGTCGCCATGCAGAACAACCACAATAAGGAACATCTCTATAAAATCCTTGTGATAGGAGACCTCGGTGTCGGTAAGACCAGCATCATCAAGCGGTATGTGCATCACAACTTTAGCCCCAACTACAGAGCCACCATCGGGGTCGACTTCGCCCTCAAAGTGCTCAACTGGGACCAGGAGACGGTGCGCCTTCAGCTGTGGGACATTGCAGGTACGGTGCGTCACTTTTTACGCACGGCTGGTGTGAAAATGAAAATGACAGGAGAGGGGGGAAAAAACAAACAAACAAACAAACAAACAGAAAGAGAGAGTTATGTAAAATGTTAAAATGTAAAATGACGCACACACAGAGGATGATTTGTGTCACCTGCTTTTTCTTTCAATTAAACTTTACGCATGGTTTCTAAACTGAGCCACAACTCATTTCACTTTTTTGGTGAGTTTTAAAGTGGTGAAACATTTTATTTGACACCCCTTAGTTTAAATCTTTGAAATTAATTAAGCAGGAGAAAATGTGTTTTTTTCCCCCCCCAGATTAAGCTGAAAATGGAAAATGCTCTGCTCTGCTAATAAAGAAATGCAGCCACTCTAATGATAAGTTATAGCTGAAGGCTGCATTTGGAAATTCATTAATGCCAGTGGCGATTTATCATGGCGGGCAAAATTATGTTGACAATTATATTCTGTTTTTTTCTTTAAATGAGTTTCACAGTCACATTATGAGGGGCCTGCTCCTATACACATAAATAATAATCAAAAAATTTGGGCCCAGCCAAATGGAAACTTTAGAGTTTTTCCTTCAGTGAGTGCAATAAGTTATACTTTGCGTGGCTTAAAAATGAAGAGATTTATAATTACAATTTAAAAAACAACAACTTTAAAATACTTTTAGAGTCTGCTGTGTTTCTGTAAACACAACGTTTGAGTTTAGGGATGAAAACGAGCTCGTGACCATGTCGTCACACTTGATATTTCACTTTGTGTGTGTGTGTGTGTGTGTGTGTGTGTGTGTGTGTGTGTGTGTGTGTGTGTGAAAGGTTGATGTTTAGGGTTATATCGGGTTAATTTTCCTCATGTGTACCAGCTGACTTGTTGGCATAACTCACTTCTAATCACTTGGCTTCGCATTTCTGCAATTACATGTTTCTCTTTATTTACACACGAATCTGGACTGGAGGAGTCATGAAACAGAGAAAGGGCCACAGGTGCTACAGTAAAGTCACAGTTTGTACAAAAAGAGTCCTGCATATAGCCTCTATGCATATATGTTGTTTTGTTATAATTGTTTATTTTTAAATCAAAACCATACCTCTGACCTTTGACCTCTCCTAAACACAAATGCAGTTACAGTACAGTTGTGATATCTAAGCTTTCAAAGGTATTTAAAGGGTTAAGATTAAATTCATATCACAATTTAGACTTAATAATTAGCCTTAATTTCCATTGTGAGTGACATCACATGACTATTTGACACCTCATGACGTCACAGAAAGCCGTCATGACAGCAGTCAGCCATTATGATTATTATTTCTAGTCAGTCAGGCTGAAAACAGAAAGGTTTTAATCTAGTTTAGAGCCAAATGAAATGTTCTGGCCTATCACTGAATATATACACAGTTTTAATTATACAGTGTCATGGTTATGATTTAATAACCAATAAATCATCATGTTACTTACTTTTCTTTATCTAAGTAACTTAATCACATATTCACTCATTCATTCATACATTCCACAGACATTTATCATATTATACGCATTATATGTAGTAAAAATGATCTTTTCTTGCCCCTAGTGGCCACTCACAGGTACTGCAGAACGGTATGGCACTGTTCACATCTATATTATTTGTACATTTTGTATTTTGAATACATTTAAAGGGATCCAGATGTTACTCAGTCACTCAGATTCGGTCCGTTTGGTAAGTTAATAGAGAATATCTTTCCCTGTCTGCTATGAAAATGAGTCATTCTTATATCTCAGTTGGTATTTAATGCTTCGATAGTCTTCGGTGAACACAGAACTCAGAAATAATAAAAAGGCTTTTGACTGGGATGCTGTTGGGTGGGTGGGGGTGTGGAGACAACAAACCTAAAGGCTACAGCAGTCTCATCTCACATGAGTGTCGGCTGAGGTTCAGAAGAATCCTCTGACCTGCTGCTCTCGCCCCCTCCTGTGCGCCCTCTCCAGTGAGCGCAAGCAGTCATGTGTCTCAAACTCATGTGAGTGAGATTTGAGGCCCGAGTACTTGTATACAGAAAGCTTTTTATTGTGGGTCTGAGGATGAGTGGATATCCCTCTGAGAAAAACTGCATGTGCTCCCTGCAGGCTGCAAAAGTTACGATAGCCTTTAGACTTGAACACTGAATTGTTAATATTGTTTTAACTCATAGATATGGTATTGATTTCAGTATGTTTTAACACCTCTTTTAAAATAATGTTTCCATCTTGCATTTATAAGGCACATTAATTATATCTTGCTCATGGGTTTGTTTGGGATTTGATGATGTGCTGAAGGTTTCTCATGCCACAGATGTAATAAATCACACACTGTTTCTGTACATTCTCCAAAGCAAACAACCTCAGCCGGTCTATTTCTGTGTGCTTGGGGTAACGGGGCTAGCTGCATATGCTTATAGCAAAAAGATGAGTTAGGTTCAGGGCTTATTGGAAGAGCTTTTCATATATTTCAACCTTATTATTTCTCACAATATACATAAGTTGAGCTGTCAAAGTCTGTGGTTGCAGAAGAAGATGTTTGGTTTGAATTGTGATGGCTTAATACCCTTAATAGGTTTCATGTTGTCACTTGATTGTTTAATATTCTCTGAACCTTAGTCTGTGACACATTTCCCCTCTGAGACAATAGTTAGTTGAAACTTTGATAGAAAAATAATAATAACACAATTCATAGAAGAATTACAGACTTTTTTGGCCTCTTCTCTTCTTCAAAATTATTGCCACCTTACAGACGGTAACCTTAAATATTCTCTATAGAATAATAAACACAGTATGATTACCTCAGCTAATGCAGAAAGCTATGAGTACAGTTTGCCACGTAATATACTGTACTGTATACTATACTATACTGTAGTACTATACTGTACTATACTATACTGAACTATACTGTACTATACTGTAGTACTATACTGTACTATACTATACTATACTGTATACTATACTATACTGTAGTACTATACTATACTGTATACTATACTATACTATACTGTAGTACTATACTGTACTATACTGTATACTATACTATACTGTAGTACTATAGTGTATACTATACTGTAGTACTGTAGTGTACTGTACTATACTATACTACTATACTGTAGTACTATACTGTATACGATGCTATATTGTAGTACTATACTGTACTATACTGTATACTATACTATATTGTAGTACTATACTGTATACTATACTATATTGTAGTACTATACTGTACTATACTGTACTGTACTATATATAGTATAGTACAGTACAGTATAGTACAGTACAGTATAGTCTAGTACTATACTGTACTGTACTATACTATACCATATTATATATAGTACAGTATAGTACTACAATATAGTATAGTATACAGTATAGTACTACAATATAGTATAGTATACAGTATAGTACAGTATAGTACTACAATATAGTATAGTATACAGTATAGTGCTACAGTATAGTCCAGTACTACAGTATAGTCTAGTACTACAGTACTACAGTATACTGTAGTACTAGACTATACTATACTATACTATACTAGACGTAGGCCTGCAGAATTCAGATGACATTTCCGCAGATTTGCCGCATATTTCTGCCGATTTTCCACCAATAAACATGATACTTGTGAAATTCAAAATGACCTTTTCCCACTTTAAATCCTGTGTCCCTATGTTGATTGCTTATTGATCCCTTATTATATTAATCATAATGTGCTTAGAGGCGTTTACAAAAGTTCACCCAATCAAATGTGGCTTTGTGTGAATAGTAGCCGGTCACACTGGACGCTTAAAACGGCACGTCACTATCTGTGAGTCACAGTAGCAAACAGAGCAGTATGAACAACGACAGGAAGAGATATGTGTTTCCATTCCCAGAACAATGTAGCTGGGCTCTTATTCACTGAAAACCAGCTTTCTTATCCTAAATGAATATTGCCTATTGCTCTGCTCCACCCGACCTCAAAGCAGGTGAGAATGAAAATGTCCCTGCTTTATATTCAGAGCTCCTCTTTGCAGAAAGGTGTTGAGGAGGATCAGTTTAGGTTATATGATTAGGTGGCGGTGTTAAAATGTCTTGCCTGCAAACTGATTGTATTTTTACATCAGTATGGTTAGCATTCTGCAACTATACGGAGCTCTAGCTGAAGTCATGGATGGGAAAATCAGCATGAATATGACATTCCAACAGAGCTTATCGAATTAATTTTACCCTCAGGAATTTTTACAGACAGGCTGGCACACACACACACACACACACACACACACACACACACACACACACACACACCAAAGACACCTCTCTCCTTCACATTCTGCATCTATCCGTGTCTGCATCTTATCGCTGTGTGAGCATTTTTAACAGCAAAATCATGCATGGTAATTGTGCGTGTGTGAGAGGAAGGAGGTGTGTGTTTGTCGGGAATGCGTGCATAAAAGCAAGTGTGACCGAATGAGTAACTTGGATGACTCATATTCAAGCATCTATATCAGAAAGTGTCACATCACCTGCTCTGCAAACAAGCATGTACAAGTTTTACCCAGGCGGGGAGTTCTGGTCCTCTGAAATGAGGTCAACGAGGAAGTAACTTAGAGCTGCATTCTATCAAAAGGCCACCAGGGGGCGACCGTCTCTATACAAGTCAATGGAGAATTCACCAACTTCTCACTTGATTTCTAACCACAGTAAACGTTTTCAAAATGTGTTTATGGTCTCAATCGCTAGTTTAAAGCCTTCTTCAATGCAGTATGATGTTCATTTGTGACATTTTGGCCTCCCTGATTTTATATGTGACGATAAAGCAGGGTATGCATTAGGGCGTGGCTACGTCCTGATTGACAGGTTGATTGACCAATGTCCTCGAGATCCAGCCCTCGCAACCATAGCAACCTCCCCGCTCCGCCCATGGCCCCGCCTCATGCCCATATAAGTAGAATCCGTGTTTTTATTTTTCCCAGCATGCACCTGAAATTTTCAAGATGGCGCTGCCCAGATTCGAAACTATTGGCTTCCGAGCAGCAGTCCACAAACCAATGGGTGACGTCTTTTATACAGTCTGTGGTTCAAAATCCTTAACATTTGTGTGTGTGTGTGTGTTTGTGTGTTTTCTGTCTTCTAGGTCAGGAGAGGTTTGGCAACATGACCCGTGTGTACTACCGCGAGGCCATGGGTGCCTTCATTGTGTTCGATGTCACAAGGCCCGCTTCGTTTGAGGCCATCACCAAATGGAAAGAGGACTTGGATTCCAAACTGAGTCTTGCCAACGGGAAACATGTAGCCACTGTGCTCTTGGCTAACAAATGTGACCAGGGTCGGGACGTACTGACCAATAACGGAATAAAGATGGAGCAGTTCTGCCAGGAGAACGGCTTCGTGGGATGGTTCGAGACGTCTGCTAAGGTGAGAGTGACACACACACACACACACACACACACACACACACACACACACTTACACACACAGCAGTAATACAAGCAGCGGGATGGTGCCATGAATACAAAACCATCCTTCAGTGGGAGCTCTGAGGTTCAAGCAGGCGTGTCCTTCCTGTTCAGATGTCCTCGAGAGCCGGCTGACTCCCCACCAGCTCGGCTGTATCAGACCCAGCACCCGATCACTCTGTGGAAGCAGTCACGACAGCGGCACATTTAAGGATGTGAAGAAATCTTTAAAAAGTGCTGAGTTTAACAGACTCCCAGTCTATTCATTATTTGCATATGAATGAAGCCTCAATCATTGAGCTCTGCTGCTTCTTCACGGAGCTCGGTCGCACAGCAGACATTCCTCCTGTGTTATTCCAGGTCAACAGCGCTGGTATCAGGTGCTCTGCCATGCGGAGAGGATGTCCAGGAATGTGGATTTCATTCCACACCGTCTTCTACTTACCGGTACTTGTCTCAATGTGATGGTGATTAAAAAATAAACAGCCCTCTGAGCGTCACTGAGCAATCCTCACACACATGACAAGAGTTATATTTATGTGTGTTCTCATGCTTCCTGCCGAGATAGCTGCGGAGATATGTGACTATCACTACTGATAATGAAATGATTTGAAGTGAAAGAAAAAGTTAAAGCACATAAATGAACATTTAACTATTACATGTGTGAATTCAGCTGTTACAAGTTTAGTTTAGTTTAGTTTATTTGGATCCCCATTAGCTGTTACCCAGGCAACAACCCAATTATTATTACAGTGGTATGTTTATGTTCCTTCCTTCCTTCCTTCCTTCCTTCCTTCCTTCCTCCCTCCCTCCCTCCCTCCCTCCCTCCCTCCCTCCCTCCTAACTCCTTTCCTTCCTTCCTTCCTTCCTTCCTTCCTTCCTTCCTTCCTTCCTTCCTTCCTTCCTTCCTTCCTTCCTTCTTTCCTTCCTCCCTTCCTTCTCTCCTAAATTCCTTCCTCTTTTCGTCCTTTCCTTCCTTCCTTCCTTCCTTCCTTCTTTCCTTCCTTCCTCCCTCCCTCCTTACTCCTTTCCCTCATTCCTTCATTCCTTCCTTCCTTCCTTCCTTCCTTCCTTCCTTCCTCCATCCCCCTTTCTTCCTTGCTTTCCTCCCTCCCTCCTTACTCCCTCCTTCCTTCTCTCCTTTCCTTCCCTCCTTCCTTCCTTCCTTCCTTCCTTCTCTCCTTCCTTCCTTCCTCTTTTCGTCCTTTTCGTCCTTTCCTTCCCTCCTTCCATCCTTTCTTCCTTCCTTCCTTCCTTCCTTCCTTCATTCCTTCCTTCCTTCCTTCCTTCCTTCCTTCCTCCATCCCCCTTTCTTCCTTGCTTTCCTCCCTCCCTCCCTCCCTCCTAACTCCTTTCCTTCCTTCCTTCCTTCCTTCCTCCCTTCCTTCTCTCCTAAATTCCTTCCTCTTTTCGTCCTTTCCTTCCTTCCTTCCTTCCTTCCTTCCTTCCTCCGTCCTTCCTCCCTCCCTCCTTACTCCTTTCCTTCCTTCCTTCCTTTACTCCTTACTTCCCTCCTTCCTTCTCTCCTTACTTCCTTCCTCTTTTCCTCCTTTCCTTCCTTCCTTCTTTCCCTCCTTCCTTCTCTCCTTACTTCCCTCCTTAATTCCCTCCTTCCTTCTCTCCTTACTTCCCTCCTTCCTTCCCTCCTTCCTCCTGTCCTTCCTATTTACCCACTTATTATTACAGTGGTATGTTTATGTTTAACTTTTTCAGTCTGACACAAAGTATTTAATAGAGCAACAAAGAGCACATGAGAAACAGAGGAAATATTTAACACAAACAAAACAAACCACAGTCAATGCACAGCGTATAATTCAAGATTCATTCATGCAGACAGAACTGAGAGAATGTAGTGAGGAGCTTGTGACTATGAAATGAGCTGCGGATTCACCCACCTACACACTAACACACTGACACACCAGCACAAGCCCTCAATATAGCAGCTAGTGGCCAACAGGAATCTCACAGCTGGATGGTGAGGCAAGAGAATAGACTGAGACGTGCATGTAGACACGCACGCACGCACGCACGCACGCACGCACGCACGCACGCACGCACGCACGCACACACACACACACACACACACATACTGTTTTGACTGTTCCTCCCTCCCTCCTTACTCCCTCCGTCCTTCCTCCTTTCCTTCCTTCCTTCCTTCCTTCCTTCCTTCCTTCCTTCCTTCCTCCCTCCTTACTCCTTTCCTTCCTTCCTCCCTTCCTTCCGTCTGTCCTTCCTTCCTCCCTTCCTTCTTTCCTTCCTTCCTTCCTTCCTCCCTCCTTTCCTGCCTTCCTTCCTCCCTCCCTTCTTTCCTTCCTTCCTTCCTTCCTTCCTTCTTCCTCCCTTCATTCCTCCTTCTCTCTTTCTTTCCTCCCCTACCTTCCTCCCTTCCTTCTTTCCTCCCTTCCTCTTTTCCTCCCTCCCTCCCTCCTTCTCTCTTTCTTTCCTTCCTCTCTCTTTCCTCCCTTCCTTCCTCCCTCCTTCTCTTTATTTTCTCCCCCCTACCGTCCCCCCCCTTTCTTTCCTTCCTTCCTTCCTTCCTTCCTTCCTTCCTCACTCCCTCCTTTCCTTTTTCCTTTTTCCCTTCCTTCCTTGACTCGAGGACAACAGGGGGTTAAGCATCCATTTACAGCATGAAGACTCTTAATCACAGCTTTAGCTATAGAAGATGCACAATTACAACAAACAGACAACAGAAAGTACTCAAAGAATGGCCAATTAAGTTATTTTATTAATGGAAAATGTTTAGAAATCTTAACCTGTATCTGATCTCTATCAAACTACACAGACATTCATGCCAATACAGTACATGTATAAGTTTTTTTTCTTTTCATTTAAGTAAGTGCAGTGGTTTAATCCCAAGAAATGCTGCAAAAAAAAATCTGGATCTACACCAAAAACTACTTTATTATTATACTTTGGCTCAAAACCTAACTTTACATTAAATGTCATTTGAAACATCCATCAGCACAACAAAGAAAAAAGATGGAGGTGACGGAGGCTCTTATTATGGACAATAACGGCCGCTATGTAAAGAATGCTAATGAAGGCAAAGATGAATTGAGGATTTAAGCTGCTTGAAAAAAAAGAAATGTAAACCTTATATAAGATTGAGAGGCTTTACCTCAAAGCAACACAACCAGTCATGTGATGTTTTCCAACAAACAGTGGGAGCTGGTGTGTGAGCTGTGTAGCTTCTTTCCTCTGTCCTTCTTTCCTTCCCTCCTTCCTTCCTTGCTTTCCTTCCTCCCTCCCTTCCTTCTTTCCTTTCCTCCCTTCCTTCCTCCCTACTTTCCTTCCTTCCTTCCATCCTTCCTTCTTCCCTCCTTTCCTTCCTTCTTCCCTCCTCTCTTTCTAATTCCTTCCTCCCTTCCTTCCTTCTTTCCTTCTTCCTCCCTTCCTTCTTCCCTACTTTCCTTCCTTCTTTCCCTCATTTCCTTCTTTCTTCCTCCCTTCCTTCCTCCTTTCCTTCCTTCTACTCTCCTTTTGGAACCAGTCATGTGATATTTTCCAACAAACAGTGGGAGCTGGTGTGTGAGCTGTGTAGCTTCTTTCCTCTGTCCTTCTTTCCTTCCCTCCTTCCTTCCTTGCTTTCCTTCCTCCCTCCCTTCCTTCTTTCCTTTCCTCCCTTCCTTCCTCCCTACTTTCCTTCCTTCCTTCCATCCTTCCTTCTTCCCTCCTTTCCCTCCTTCTTCCCTCCTCTCTTTCTAATTCCTTCCTCCCTTCCTTCCTTCCTTCTTCCTCCCTTCCTTCTTCCCTACTTTCCTTCCTTCTTTCCCTCATTTCCTTCTTTCTTCCTCCCTTCCTTCCTCCTTTCCTTCCTTCTACTCTCCTTTTGGAACCAGTCATGTGATGTTTTCCAACAAACAGTGGGAGCTGGTGTGTGAGCTGTGTAGCTTCTTTCCTCTGTCCTTCTTTCCTTCCCTCCTTCCTTCCTTGCTTTCCTTCCTCCCTCCCTTCCTTCTTTCCTTTCCTCCCTTCCTTCCTCCCTACTTTTCTTCCTTCCTTCCATCCTTCCTTCTTCCCTCCTTTCCTTCCTTCTTCCCTCCTCTCTTTCTAATTCCTTCCTCCCTTCCTTCCTTCCTTCCTTCTTCCTCCCTTCCTTCTTCCCTACTTTCCTTCCTTCTTTCCCTCATTTCCTTCTTTCTTCCTCCCTTCCTTCCTCCTTTCCTTCCTTCTACTCTCCTTTTGGAACCAGTCATGTGATATTTTCCAACAAACAGTCGGAGCTGGTGTGTGAGCTGTGTAGCTTCTTTCCTCTGTCCTTCTTTCCTTCCCTCCTTCCTTCCTTGCTTTCCTTCCTTCCTCCCTCCCTTCCTTCTTTCCTTTCCTCCCTTCCTTCCTCCCTACTTTCCTTCCTTCCTTCCATCCTTCCTTCTTCCTCCTTTCCTTCCTTCTTCCCTCCTCTCTTTCTAATTCCTTCCTCCCTTCCTTCCTTCCTTCCTTCTTCCTCCCTTCCTTCTTCCCTACTTTCCTTCCTTCTTTCCCTCATTTCCTTCTTTCTTCCTCCCTTCCTTCCTCCTTTCCTTCCTTCTACTCTCCTTTTGGAACCAGTCATGTGATGTTTTCCAACAAACAGTGGGAGCTGGTGTGTGAGCTGTGTAGCTTCTTTCCTCTGTCCTTCTTTCCTTCCCTCCTTCCTTCCCTGCTTTCCTTCCTCCCTCCCTTCCTTCTTTCCTTTCCTCCCTTCCTTCCTCCCTACTTTTCTTCCTTCCTTCCATCCTTCCTTCTTCCCTCCTTTCCTTCCTTCTTCCCTCCTCTCTTTCTAATTCCTTCCTCCCTTCCTTCCTTCCTTCTTCCTCCCTTCCTCCCTTCCTTCTTCCCTACTTTCCTTCCTTCTTTCCCTCATTTCCTTCTTTCTTCCTCCCTTCCTTCCTCCTTTCCTTCCTTCTACTCTCCTTTTGGAACCAGTCATGTGATGTTTTCCAACAAACAGTGGGAGCTGGTGTGTGTGAGCTGGGGGGCAACAAGTCAATGTATGCCGAAGAGCTCAAATCCATACGGCTCTTTGTTCTGTGTTTGTTTCTCAGCGGTTATTATGCAGCTGGAATCATCACACATGTAGTATCAGTAAATATGAAAAGAGATACACCATGAATAATGTGCATACTGATGTAGTATACAGTCTGTAATACATCAGCTGGCTCACTGCCTGAATCACCTGCCAGAGGAATTATTACTTACTTTTATCTAGGGAAGGAAGTGAAGCTCTTTTTTTTAACCCTTTGTGTCGTCCTCCCAGGTCAAATTGACTGTTCCTTCTTTCCTTCCTTCCTTCCTTCCTTCCTCCTTTCCTTCCTTCCTTCCTTCCTTTCTTCCATCCTTCCTTCCTTCCTCCCTCCCTCCTTCCTAACTCCTTTCCTTCCTTCCTTCCTTCCTTCCTTCCTTTCTTCCATCCTTCCTTCCTTCCTCCCTCCCTCCCTCCTAACTCCTTTCCTTCCTTCCCTCCCTCCTTACTCCTTTCCTTCCTTCCTTCCTTCCTTCCTTCCATCCTTCCCTCCTTACTCCTTTCCTTCCTCCCTTCCTCCCTCCTTCCTCCTTTCCTTCCTTCCTTCCTTCCTCCCTCCCTCCCTCCCTCCCAACTACTTTCCTTCCCTCCTTTTTTCCTTCCTTCCTTCCTCTTTTCCTTCCTTCCTCCCTCCGTATAATTCAAGCGTATAATTCACTTCCTCTTTTCCTCCTTCCTCCTGTCCTTCCTCCTGTCCTTCCTTCTGTCCTTCCTCCTGTCCTTCCTTGACCCTGAGGACAACAGGAGGGTTAAAGACTATTTTTTTTGACATTTATGCCTTTATTAGTTATTAGTTAGCGGGCAGACAGGAAACATGGGATGCGAGAGAGGAGCGTATGAAATGCAGAAAGGGCCCTGGCTGGAATTAAACCAGGCACGTTGTGGTTATGTGGCATTCACAGTAATTACTCAGCTGTCAGGGCACTCGGTGAAGTTAAGCATGCATGGTGGTAGTGAAGATGTTTTATTGTATTTTATTTATATATTAAAATAAGTAAGAATAAGTATGATCACCACAGGGAGTCAGGCCGCTGCAGACGACACCACGTCACATCCTACTGAGCACACTTGTTACATCTGCTAGTTTCTACTGCTCCTGCATGACTTTTTACATATTAGGAAAATGTGTGTGTGTGTGTGTGTGTGTGTGTGTGTGTCTTTTTCATCAATATTCACTGCTAGTCCTCTCCCCATGTGAACTTCACTTTAACACTCAGAGCCATTACTTTAGTTCTTTTCCAAGTCGCTCTAAATCCTTTTTTATGGGTGCTGTCTAATCTCTGGCAGCTGTTGAGAACGCTCTTGTTTTTCATTTTGATGGATATGGAAAGGTTTGTGAATTAGGCACAACCGTATTCTGAGGATTATCTGTTAGCTCTTTATGTGTTGACTGTAATAACGGCACAAATGTGTATCACCTGGTGGCCAAGTGCTGTGTGATGCTTGGACGATTTGCAATGTTCTTGGATTGACTTTTGTTGCTGAATTACTCACCTCCCTGGCTCTGGTTTCCCATCCTGTATCTGTTCTGTGAATATTTAATAACGGCACAATTTCCACAAAGTAATCTCAAATAATGACCTCATAAAAACAGGGCAAATGACTGAGTCTGAGTGGTGGGAAAATATTGCATGTGATCCAGACTTGCAGCTTGTGAAGCACTTGAGATAAAAAAGACACACTGACCTGCACCGATCCTGTTTATTTAAAACATTACACAGCTTTCATTTTCTCATTTTTAAAGTCACATCCCTGCTGCTCTCACTATCACAGAATATTGATACTTTCCCGTTAGACACAGGTGTAGATTATTAAAGAGTGATTTTAACCCTCCTGTTGTCCTCGAGTCAAGGAAGGAAGGGAGGAAAGAAGGAAAGGAGGGAGGAAAGAAGGAAGGGAGGGAGGAAGGAAAGAAGAAGGAAGGATGGGAAGGAAGGAAGGAAGGGAGGAAAGAAGGAAGGAATGAAGGTAGGAGGGAGGAAGGGAGAAAGGAAAAGAGGAAAGAAGGAAGGGAGGAAGGTAGTGGGAAGGAAAGAGAGAAGGAGGAGGGAAGGAAGGAAGGAAAGAAAGAAGCAAGGAAGAAAGGGGGATGGCGGAAGGGAGGAAAGAGAGAGGAAGGAAAGAATGAAGGGAGGAAGGTAGAGGGGAGGAAAGAAAGAGAGAAGGAGGAAGGAAGGAAGGAAGGAAGGAAGGAAGGAAGGAAGGAAGGAAGGAAGAAAGGAAAGAAGCAAGGAAGAAAGGGGGATGGAGGAAGGAAGGAAGGGAGGAAAGAGAGAGGAAGAAAAGAAAGAGAGGAAGAGGAAAGGAGGAAGGACAGATGGAAGAAAGGAAGGAAGGAAGGAAGGAAAGAAGCAAGAAAGAAAGGGGGATGGAGGAAGGAAGGAGGGAAGGAAAGAAAGAGAGAAGGAAAGAAAGAGAGAAGGAGGGAGGGTGGAAGGAGGGAAGGAAGGAAGGAAGGAGGGAAGGAAGGAAGGAAGGAAGGGGGGAAAGAAGGAACAGTCAAAACAGACAGGGTCAATTTATCGCCTTCATAAAAATGTTTGCATTAACTAATGTAACCTTCTTTTTGTCCTCTCTTCTCTTCTCCTCTTCACCTTATCTTCCTTCCTTCCCTTATTTTTTCTTCCTCTTTCCCCATTTTTTTTTCCTCTCAGGAAAACATCAACATCGACGAAGCGGCGAACTGCTTGGTGAAACACATCATTGCCAGTGAGAATGATATGCTCCAATCCGAAGTCCCGGACACCATCAGCCCCCAATTAGAGAAGGACAAAGGCGGGACATGCTCCTCCTGCTTCAGATCCCAGTAACAGTTCCTGACACTTTGGACGTCCTTTTGTATCTCATTACACTCAAAGTCGAGTTTGTCTGTGAGCGAAAAAAAAAAGAGGGAGAACTACTTTAGGTGAGGTGGAGGGAGAGTTAGAGAAGGAAGGAGAGAGAGGGGGGGGGGGCAGGGGAGCTCAAGAAATGGTTGGATTGAAACAGAGATGGATGGATGCTGCATGTGCCTGTCAAAAGGCAAGGTCATCCTCTGGGCCGACTTCAAGCCTTATAGCTCTGTCACTTCGGTAACCATGGCGACACAGTTAATGAACACATGCACAGAAAGAGTGCAGCAAATCACAGTAAATCTTGCACCAAAGGTTTCAGGAAGGTAATCTCTGTTTATTAACCGATGTAGATGTCTCGTGCCCACTCTTTTAATCTGTCTTTGAGTTTTAGTAGTATTTTATTTTACAGGTCCTTTAAGTCTATATACTCCTCACCGTCAAATTTGAGTACATTGCAGGTATTTAATGCAGCAAGCAAATGTGCTGATTATATATATGAGATTATTTAAGGTGCAGTGTGGAGAACTTAGTGGCATCCAGCAGAACAGACTTCATAGCTATGCTTTTTATTAGTGTATAACCACCTGAAAATTAAAAATCAGTGTGTGTTTGTTGCCTTAGAATGAGCCCTTTATATCTGCGGAGGAAGTGGGTCGTGTTTGACTGCCATGGTGCTACGGTAGCCCAGAACAGACAAACCAGACACTGGATCTATCATATAATCTAGAGAGGGCCGTTGGTAGTTTTGCAGGAACCGTAGATTCTTCTGCACACTTGGAAAACCTCTCTGCTACCAACAAACATGCTACTATGTAGTTTGACATGCACACTGAAACCAATATTTTAAGTGTAATTTATTCTAATTGAGTGAATATTTCTTTTATTTATTTATTTATTTGACAAATTATAAACTACATATAAACATAGGAACCCAGATATAATAAATATAATAGATTAAATTAAATTATTTGTACCTAATTGCACCACTTTCTTTGGAAAATAACCTTAAAAATGAAATATTCAACATCTGAATATATTTTGGAAATTTGTATCGAATCAAAGGACCTGTAAAATAAAGTGTTACCCAAAAAAAAGAAACATATTCTTCCAAAGCAGTTCTCCCTCAGCCCCAATAACGCCGCAGTAACAAACCTAGCTATGGTTTCTCCAGATCTGGCTTTATTTTATTTCACATACATTTTGTGGAATGGGGCCAGTCCTTTTCTTGTCTCTCCTCATGTATAACTTCTGGCTCCATTAATGTAATGTATATCAGAGTATATTGATGTAATTAAAAAAGTGCCTTTTCTAATACAAACTCATGTTATTTAATTCCTTCCACTAGATAATGTTCACTATATATTTTATTTATAAGTGCACTAAAAAAACATATGTAATGACCTTATTTCACTTTTCATCACTGTTTTATACACTGAAGTAGGATTTAACCTGTTTCCATGGCAACGTTTTCAAAAATTGTATGACATACATTGTGCATGTTTCAAATAAGGATAATGTCTATTGTTTCCATTTTGATTTTAATTAAATGGTTTTATATTACATTTCTATTCCACTGTTCATAATTTGTAATATTTGTAATTATGGAATAAATGCAGATATATATACAAACATGTACATATTATATACAGTATACTAAAAACAGATTACAGGACTGAAGATGTATCCAGTTTTCAACACGTTCTTATTGAATAAACCATAGCTCTCCTGACTGACTTGACTATAATTGAAATGTTTGTATCTTAGCATCAGTTTCACTCACAAATAATAATTTATCACATTTTACCTCAAGAAAAATCACTTCTCTTAACCCTCCCGTTGTCCTCTAGTCAAGGAAGGAAGGGGGGGAGGGAGGAAGGAGGGAAGGCAGGAAGGGAGGGAAGGCAGGAAGGAAGGAAGGACAGGAGGGAAAGGAGGGAAGGAAGAAGGGAGGAAAGAAGGAAAGGAGTGAGGAAGGAAGGAGGGAAGGCAGGAAGGGAAGAAAGGAGGGAGGAAGACAGAAGGAAGGAAAGGAGGGAGGGAGGAAGAAGGAAGGAAGGAAAGGATGGAGGAAGGAAGGAAGGAGGGAAGGCAGGAAAGAAGGAAGGAAAGGAGGGAGGGAGAAGGAAGAATGAAGGAAGAAGGAAGGAAGGAAGGAAGAAGGAAAGAAGGAAAGGACGGAGGAAGGAAGGCAGGAAAGAAGGAAGGAAAGGGGGAGGAAGGAAGGAAAGGAGGGAAGAAGGAAGGAAAGGAGGGAGGAAGGAAGGAAAGAAGGAACAGTCAAACCATCTTGATGCTGCAGAATTATTATAAATCACATTTTCAAAAACTAAAGGGGAAAGTTTTATCATATGAGAGCTTCACAGTCGCTGTTTGTTGAAGACGTGGTTAATTAATATACATACCATCATCGTATCAGTTCAGCAATCAGCTAACATATAAAACACCTTCATCTTAATTGTTGGATATACATGATGAATTATCTTAAGATATAAAGCTTGCTGAAATCAGACAGCCTCAGATTCTTTTAGATTCTTCTGGTACAAGAACTGCATTCATACATTTATTCCCACATATTTTCTCACAGTGCGTGTTACCGGTAATTCCTGCTAATTAGCTGAAAATCTGGTTTCACTGAGGAAAGGTTTAGATTGTACCATAAAAGTTTTTTTTTCCGTCTGCGACCTGCGTCTGACCTGTCATGTGATTTCAACCAGAGAGCACACACAGACGACTTCAGAGCCTTTACTTATTTTATTTGTACCAAAGGCTTCCAGTGTATCTGAAAATATACTAAGAGACCTAAAAACTTATCTTTTTATATGTTCTCTTTTAACCTTTTTTTTTTCTACTCTGTAGCACTTTGAGATTGTTGAAATGTAAAGTGCAAAACAAATTAAATGTATTATTATTATTATTATTATTATTATCTGCAAAGACACTGAAGTTCACAATATACTACATGAAGAATTGATTGCTATTGATGTTCAGATGTTCATTTCTTTAAGACCAAAAACTAAAAAAAACAAGAAGCAATCACAGTTAATCTTGCATTAGGACTGTGTTAGGTATGAATTTAACCCTCCTGTTGTCCTCGGGTCAAGGAAGGAAGGAAGGAAAGGAGGGAGGAAGGGAGGAAGAAGGAAGGAAAGGAGGGGAGGAGGAAGGAAGGGAGGAAGGAAGGAAGGAAGGGAGGAAGAAGGAAAGGAGGGAGGGGAGGAAGGAAGGGAGGAAGGAAGGAAGGAAGGAAGGAAGGCAGGGAGGAGGAAGGAAGGGAGGAAGAAGGAAGAAGGAAAGAAAGGAGGAAGGGAGAGAAGGGAGGAAAGAAGGAACAGTCAAAACAGATGGGGTCAATTTGACCCGGGAGGACGACGGGAGGGTTAAACAAAAGCTGCACCAAAAACATCATTTTTCACTCTTGTACCTCCACCAGTCGTCTCTTCTCTCCTCTCTCAGACACATTCGGTCTAATTATTGCCTTACAAAGACAACATTTTGTGCCTGGTGTAACACCCGCGGTGGCTTCTTTTCATCCTCGGAGACAAAGACACATCTATGGTTTTGAAGTCTCTGTTGGATATTGGTTTAGAAGTTTAGGTCATGAACCAGAGAAAGACGGTGTCACTCTCTAATTGGCAATAATGGATTTGATTTTCAGCACTGATTTAGCAATTTGTGAGAGAAAACACAGAGCAGACTGTAGATATGTGTGGGAATTTTTCTTCTGCTGTGTGTCAGAAGCCGACCCCCCTGCTCTGCACATCTACACACACACACACACACACACACACACACACACTGAAACACGCTCCTGTCTCTATGTCTCCCGCTCTTTGCTTGTCTCTAAGGCAACAAGCTGCAGAGAGAGTGATAGTTTGGTTTCTCTTTACTTACAGACCCTGTCCTTGTAGTTCTCCTTGATTTCTTTAACAGGGAGAGACATGAGAAAGAGAAGAGGAGAGAGAGAGAGAGAGAGAGAGAGAGAGAGAGGAGAGAGAGAGAGAGAGAGAGAGAGAGAGAAGGGAACCATAACAAGGGACTGTAATCACAAGACTTCTCAGTCATACAGGATAAGAAGAAAATAAGCTGCACGTGATTTCAGGATGACTTCAAGTCCTTTTTATTCTCTCTCTCTCTTTTTCACATGCACACTGACTTAAGTACACACACACACACACACACACACACACACACACACACACACACACACACATACACATTTACGCACCAATATACTGTGCCAACGGTTTTTGCAGTAAAACAGCTTCAATGCTCCTCAGTACACCTGCACAGTGTTTAAAGGTTGTTTCAAACACCTTGGAGATGTTGCCACGGTAATTCTTTAGATTTAAGCTTCTCAAGTTGCTTCTGTCTCTTCGTGTAATCCCAGACGGACTCCACGATGTGAAGATCAGGGCTCTATGGGGCCAAACCATCTGCTGAAGGACTCCTTGTTCTTCTTGTTGCTAAAAATAGTTCTTTATGACTTTGGCTCTGTCTGTTTGGGGTCATTGTCACGTTGAGACCAATCAGATGCCCTCTCTGATGGTATTGCATTATGGACAAGAATCTAAGCCAATCTAAACTTTTGCACAGTACTGTATATAATAATTGTATTGGCTGCAATGGCTGTTGAGCTGAATCTCAAGAAATGGGTCTCACTCAGGGGAACTACACTTCCAGAGTGCATCAGCAGCAGCAAACTGGCTGCTTGTCACCTGATTGTCGCTGATTCGGAGCACCTGTGAAGAGATGGAGGGTCGCTCATTCACAAAAACAAACTTCAAAGAGAAGGAGCTCCAAGCCAAGTTCAATCCAATGACGTCAGTGGTCAGTGAAATGTTTATTTTCTTTCATGATGTTTGAAATGCTGCCCAATATGTTCTAGATTGTGTTTAACTGCTGTGTAGATTGATCAGGGAACACATTGCAGCATTGATTTTGGGGTAAATGAGTTTGTGCTAAAGATATTTCATTTTGAGTTTGAAACATTGAAAGTATAAAATATGAAAGGTTAAAATTCTGTTAAAATGAAAAGAAAGGAGGGAAAGGATGGAGGAAGGAAGGAAGGAAAGGAGGGAGGACGGAAGGAAGGAAGGAAAGAAGGAACAGTCAAAACAGACGGGGTCAATTTGACCTGGGAGGACGACACAAAGGTTAACGATGATCCTATCCTGAATCCAGATATTTAGGTGATTCTGTTAAAAATTTTGGAAATAGATTTATCTTTATTCCATTTAAAATGCTTAAGTGGATAATTAATTTAAAATTCATTAAAGTTGTTTAATTAAAATGTTATTTTTGTTTCTCTGTCTTTTTAAAGGTTTACAACCTAATTTAATGAAAAGACCAATCAACTGACAAAGCCAAAAGGAAAAAATAAAAGTGATTGAGTCAAACATTTGAGTTGTCCTTGTGTCCTTTGGAAGGTGAACAAGAGGAGGACTTGACGACGGCTTTCAAGTGGAACCTCCTCATTGCATCGCTGAAGTTTACACAAAGAGACATATTCACATTCTCTGTAAATCCAACTACTTGTCCTCGAGTAGAAAAATTACCCATTGCAGATAATGGATCTTGCAGCAGTGACAGGTAAGTTAAGTAGAAATAATAAAACGTTATGAGCGCTGATGTGGTGCTACTATATGGTCGATAAACGGTGAGAGAAGTGTTGGGTAGTGGAGGCTGTGGCAGCAGGAATACTCTGGCTGTGAATTAAACACACAGTAAAAGAGAATCAATAACAGTAGCTGAGGGAGACTCCGGATGAATGAAAATAGCGGCTGTACCTCCAACTTTGATCGATAAGTGCGAGTGTTTGTCTGTGTGTGTGTGACCTCACAGCAGCAGAGGTCCCAGTGAGTTTTAAATCGAGTACTATGTGGAATATCAAAGGCCTACTTTCAATGACTCATCATTCATAGCCAGTGCGGTCGGAGAAAGAGAATCCATCGCAGTACCAGACCCGAGTACCATGCATGCCCACACACATACACACACACACCTCTTTTATATCGTTTTGTCATCAATAACAGCTTGAACAGTTTGGCATTTTCAGATTTAATGGGAATTACAAGCTTGTTGTGTAAGTGGAAGTATTTTGTTTGTTTTTCATAAGGCCATTGGCGTGTCAATGCAAATTAGTAATATTCCCTCTGAAAGATGGTAATTTGTGTTGCAATTAGGCTTCGTATTGGATTCATTTAGTGTGGAAATTAGTCTGAAATTATCAAATGATTCAAGCATTTGTGGAGACTGTCTGTGGAAACATACAGGATGTAATAGAGTTTTTATAGAGTCATTTTATCGCTTTGAGCACATCTGTTGCCCCTCAGACTTTTTATATTGTTTAAGCTGGTCATCGCTCAGGATCCTGATGAGTTGTGTGTGGCTGCAAGAATCATACATAACACACTGGATCAAGACTGCTGGCCTGAATGTAAGGCCCATACTCACACCTGGAGTTCCTTCAGGTAACATTTACATCTTCTTTGGTTCTTTTTCTGTCCTCTGATGGACTGAAGGACGGATAAAACAGCTGCAAACGACCTTGAATGATGTGATGTGCTCCCAGCTGGCCCAGCTTCTGACAAGGAAAACCAGCCCACCTTCAAAAAACATACATCACTGCCTTAGCCAGACAGTGCTCCCACTTCAAATGAGCCTAAAGAATCAGAAGTGATTACTGTAAAAAGGCAGAGACAGAGGGCTGCTGATGAAGTTTGACTTTGTTATAAATGCTCCAGGATTAAGATGTAACTTTGTAATTTCTCAAGTTTTAGATTACCTTATTGTTGATGCTTATGTGATGATTGTCATGGAGGCGAACAGTATTAAACTAGCTTCACCTGCATGACGGTAATGTCAAACATATTTTTCTTTGAGAGGAAACACAGCTCACATCTAACTACCATTCAAAGCCTACAACATCTGCCTGTTTGTTTATGATAACTGTGTGTTTGAAGAAGACTTCATGAAAGGAACCGGAGATGAATCAGAGTGAGTTCAGTGGATTGTTAGTATAGTTTCCTTGCATGCCGCCTTAGAGTTTGGCTTAAGATTTTGTGCAAATAAAATGAATTTGTATCTAGAGCAAATACTATATTCTCTGTCTTGAAATAAAAAAAATACTCAGTCTGTACTTATCATATTTACTACAGACTGTCTGCATACACAAGGTGACACATTGGCTCAGTGATCAGCAATACCAACTCACAGCGAGAACAATTCATTTAATCAAATTCACAAAATTAATTTACTTGCTGCGCTGCGGAGTGGAGTAGACTGCCCAAAGGCATGTGTGTGTGTAATTGTCTGTTTAAACCTTTTTCCTCTTGTTTACGTTTCTAGGTTTTGATTTTTTTTCATACTGGGAGAGACACAAGTCATCCATCATGCTAAACTAGAAACATTTGGCCATTTGTTTCTCATTCAGATCTAGTGGAAAATGATATGTATGATGTATCTTTCGCTGCAGGGAGATATTACAGTTGGCCTTTATTTAAAAAATGAAGAGTAATAGAAAAGGACACAGACCTATATGCTTTACACTAGAATTCAAATATGGTACACATATTGAGTGTGTCTTCATATATTTCCTGTAATATATCAGCACCTATTTTGAGTCACATTATCATATAAATTCATGCTTTGTATTGTTGACAAAGGAGCTAGTAAAATGTCAGTGTAATTTATACCAGTATGGATTTAATGGTTTGACTACTTTAACAACAAGTGTATCTCTGCACAGGAAGTTGATTGCTGCAGCAGAGCATTTGTCCCTGGGCTGGGTCTTTCTGGCCAAGGCCATTGTGTGTGTGTGTGTGTGTGTGTGTGTGTGTGTGTTTGTAATGATGGCAGAGTGTTTGCTGGCTCTTTGCATTGGCAGGGGAAAAGGCTACATAGCTACAATGGCTACAATGCCCTTCCCCTCTGTGCCAAATGCCTCTCCTCTTGTGCTTGTGTATCGGACACCATGTGTTAATGTTAATGTGACCTTGTGCCGAGTGTGTTCTCGCCATGCAATTATTAAAAGCCAGATCATTTCCACTGTGCATCTGTGTGTGTGGATGTGGTTTTTTTTATACACATGCAAAAAAACATGTGCATTAATTTGCACTCTGGAGTCAGTGTGAGTGTCTGTGGATTCAGCTCAACAGCTGTGGCCCTCTCTGCGGTGCCTTACAGCGCTATCTAGCAGCGCATGTGTAGCATTGCACACATACACACACTGCATTCCAACACACTCCCACCTCCCTGTTAATACCACATAATCTTGTTGCACAAATTCATTGATATCCATGGGAAACAATTTTAATAAGTAACTAGAGATAAAAATGGTAAAAAAGTAAGAATCCAAGACTGCAATACCTAAAAACTTTTGTTCATCTCTATATCGAAGTTTTCAATATTCAGTAAAGTTGGCAAATGCTTATGTCTCTGGTAACTCAAAAGAAACTCCTAAAGGTTGGAAACTGCATGCTGGATATGTGTATGGGTGGAAGGTGGAAGATGAAAAAAAACAGGGAAACACGGATTGGTGATGTGATATGACATAGACTTAATGGATGGACGGTTGGACGGAGAGTGGGAGGTTTGGAGGAGGAGGGAGGAAGTGGGTGGATGAGAGGTAGCAGCCAGGCAGCGTGGGAGTTTAAGGGCACATTCAAGAGTTGTGTCTTTGAGTTATGTGTGTGTGTGTGTGCCGGTCTGTGTGGGCGAGCGAGTATGGGACCGAACGATCGCTCACATGGAGGCAGTTGTCATGGCAACAGAGGATGTCGTCTTGTTCCGTAAGATCTCAGCTGCCTCTTCACTCGTCTGTCTTGGTCCTTTTTTTAGTCTCTTTCTACATTTTCTCCTCTTCTCATATTCTCTCTCTCTCTCTCACTCTCTCTCTCTCTCTCTCACTCACTCTCCCCCTCCCCCTCCCTCCCTCCCTCCCTCCCCTGCCGTTCTCTGTACCTCTTTCTCTCCAGGTCTTGCCCCATTTTCCTGCATCTTCCAATCCTCAGGCCTCATCTTACTCCCTCTTGCCCTGCTGCAGCTCTAACAGATATAAATAGAGGTAATAAATTACAGTGAGTGACACTATATTTATGTGTGTGTACGTATGTTTGGATTCTCGCTCTAATGACCTGTATAGACTCAGTGGTGGGATATCCCTACATAAGGGAGCTGTAAGTCACCATACCTCCCTCCGTCTCTCTACACACACACACACATGGCCATTAATTCACAGCTTTACTGCTTAAGCATCAAAACACCGAGACTGCTTAACTCAATCAGGCTTGTGACCCTCAGGCATTTCAAGTATCCCACTGGTGCTTAAGGTTGTTTCAAAGCTAGATAAAATAGACCGGCAACCTTGTAAACAAAGGATCAAAATACTGTGATAAATCCTCCATCTGCCTGATTTGTCTGTGTGCACCAGAGGGCAACACATGAAAACAAATACTAGTGACAGCACATGAATATTCATTGAAGAGTCTAATGTCAAAGAGATTTCTAGAAAACGTTAAATCGGATTTGAAGCTTCATTAATCAGTATTTTATAGTAACAATGGCTGAAATGACTGTGGACAATATGAAAGGGCTTGTTTGATGAACTCACATAATTACCACCTGACTCTGCAGTTCCCATCAGTCCTTTGGCTTTAATATCTTTCATCTCATTGTTGTGGTCTACCCTATAACCACGACTTAACTGTTCTTCACCAACCTTGTTTCCTGTAAGCAGCTATTTTTCTCCTCAGAAATGCTCTGATAAACTCAGCCCAGCACCACAGGACAAAGATTACAAATAGCTGGTGAACTTAGTGGCGTATCCAGCTGCGAAATAGTCTGATTGTCTCAGGAGCAGGAAGAGATCAGAGGAGATTGACTAATGGACATGTTTAGACAATCATGACTCTAATGGCGCTTTTCCACTACACAGTTCCAGCACGACTCGACTCGACTCGACTCGACTCGGTTTTTTTGTGTGTCCACTAGGGATAGTACCTGGTACCTGGTACTTTTTTAGTACCTGCTCTGCTGAGGTTCCAAGCGAGCCGAGCCGATACTAAATGTGACGTCATCAGACTGCTGGCCACTGATTGATCAGAAGAGTTGTCGCTGGAAGAGTCATGAGCCGTCCCACACAAGAATCAAACCCGCCATTTTTAAATACCGGCAACAGCGTTACAGCCATACGGCTCAATGTTCTTGCTTTGTGTGTGACAGAAAGCCACATACAGCAGCAAGTACACCATCGCCTCCATGTCCTCCATTGTTTATGTGTTTGTGTCGCGTATAAAACAAAGTCACAGCAGTTTCGCAGAGCCGTTGCTATGACGACCCTGCCCACATTGAGTAGGTACTTTTTTGAACAGGTCGTTCCTGGAACTGTGTCGAGTCGAGTCGAGCCGAGTCGGGCCGAGTAGTGCTGGAACTGTGTAGTGGAAAAGGGCCATAAATGAATAATGTTCTTATGTGTACTATAACAACTTTATAATATGTCAGTATTGTGATTACAGCTTGTTCTGCTGCCACCAAATGGCCAACAAAGTTGATTAATGTTGATTTAATATCATGCTAAAACTGTAAAAAAAAAAAAAAAAAAAAAAAAATCATCTGACTGATTAACTGTATTTGTGCTTGTTTGGCTGTTTAGTTGTGAAAGCATGTGACATCTTTTTCTACCTAAGACTAAAACCGGAGCATAACGTTGACCCAGCCGTTATAGTAACACCCACAGGACCAAGCGCAGATTATAACCTTATTATCAATGCTACACATCACATGCAAGGTTAAGGAATGTGACCTGTATGGGTCAAAACATCTAATCTCCAAACCAAAGTCTGTAATAAGAGATTAACAGACACGACGGCATGTTTACATTTACACTCAGTCAGCTGACACTCTTATCCAGATCACACTCCAGTAAATTACTACATTTGGGTTTGGTATGGTTGAGCACTTTGGTTGGTACCGCTGATGAAACAGTGGCTGGACATTTGTGGTTACAGTATCTTCCTAAAAGACAGAAGGGCAGGAGGAGCTGAGGATCAAACCACCAATGATGTGATTAATGGCCAACCTGATGCACCACCAGAGCTACAGCCTCACCTTAAAATGGAAACTGACTTGTGTAAGAATCCAGATAAAAGCCTCTTATTCAAATATCTATGAGATAAATAAAGATAAAACTCTGTGTGCTGACAGGTTGGTACATTTATACGTTGATAAAATGTCATGACAGCTTATCTGTGAAAACAATAAAATGATCTGTCTAAGAAGTAAATCTGAGACCGCAGGGAAAGATTTCCATTTTTTTCCTCAACAACGGGACTCAATTTTCATTTAAATCTTCTCTCTGAATGCCAAGACTGTAAATTGTGTCATGGATTAGCATCGCAGTAGCCCATTACATCCTGGGAATGTTGCAAAAGCAATGCAAACTGGATTTTCAACCTCTGTTTGTCACACCGTTACCATCTCTCTGTGTCTTCACCTTTGCTTTACTCTGCTCCTTAATCATGTCTCTCTCTCTCCTTCTCCCCCCTCTCTCCCTCTCCCTCTCTCTCCCTCTCTCTCTCTTTCTCTCTCTCTCTCTCTCTCTCCCCCTCTCCCTCTCTCTCTCCCCCCCCTCTCTCTCTCTTTCTCTCTCTCTCTCTCTCTTTTTCTCTCTCTCTCCCCCTCTCCCTCTCCCTCTCTCTCTGTCTCTCTCTTTCTCTCTCTCTCTGTCTCCCTCTCTCTCTCTCTCTCTCTCTCTCTCTCTCTCTCTCTCTCTCTCTCTCTCTCTCTCTCCCAAACACACACACACACACACACACACATACAAAATATGATTTATAGCTGTGTTAGCACCAATCTCTATCCCTGGGAGAGGGAATGAGGGAAAAGCAGGACAAACACATGAGACCATCTGAGACCTGATACCGTACTCATCTGTCCACATTTACAGAAAGCAGGCAGAGAGAAGTACATAATGAAGAAGAAACACACACATTCTGTGAAAACAAAATAATATCGAAGTCTATTTTGTAAATGTGATAATGGACAAAATTTTGAATTTGTTGCCTGATTAGGATCAGAATTTAGCCAGTGAATGAAAACCTATTTTAGAGGCGACTAAGAGGTTGAATTGATCCTTTTCATTTCTTCTGTACCGAGGATCTTTTATCATAAGTTTGGCCCTGTATAAAACAAACAGAATAACCTCATCCTATGAAAGCCCCCCTCTCCATTTAATAACAGTAATGAGAAATAAACAGAAATATACACATAACAGTTTATCATCTTATAGGAAGTTGCATGCTGGAATTATTATCTCTGAATAACTTAAGAAAGCAGCGAAAAGAGAAACGTCGAGAGAAGAGATGCCCGAGTATATATGAGCAACTGTGGAGCAAAGTGCCGCATTGATGATGATGATGATGAGGAGATGTGGATTGGAGGAAAGGAGAAGTGAGAATATGATTAAAGGTTGGATGAGCTCCGAGAGTCCCAACGTGCCAGTGTGCCCTCTCTACACATCTGTCTGTTCATCCCAGGGGGGGGATTGCAATAGCTGACGCAACAGGACGTGTGTGCGCTCACCTCTCCCCTCCACACTGAAACATCTGTCTCCTCACACAGGCCATATGCCTTGTAACACAAGCCCTCTCTCGTCTCCATCCCCCTGTCTCGCTTTCATGTCTTTTTTTCTCTTTCTGTCCCCATCTTGTTGCCTTTGATGGAGTGCCGGGGGCTGGCAGAGGCTCCTGCATGCACGGCTTCATGGACACGCTGTCTCCTTCTGCTGCCCTTTGCAAACAAACACCTACTTATACACATACACTGGAGAGATACAGTACAGTGCAAAAGTCTTAGGCCACCGCCATCACACAAACAGAATATACAGGAACTATGTACACAAAATTTAACATGAATTATTAATTATTGTTATTAATTAAGGCTCCATTTAGGTTAAAGAGACCCAGGTTCCTGCTATTGCTCAAGTGTAAGGGGAGGTCTGAATACTTACACACATTAAACAATAGAAGATGTTTTTTTAATACAGCATACACCTTTCCTGTATTTTCTGGTTGTATTCTATTAAAGAGACTGATACATAATTATATATATAGTCATTATAGCATTGTTTAAAACATCTAATAGTGGCCTATAAGACTTTTGCACAGTACTGTATATCTGCGGACTATAAGCAATGTGATTAGGGACTTTGAGGTGTGTCAGCTGAAAAGGATGATGTGGAAATGTCATATTTTTAATTGATTTTGACAGATTTTCCTGCTATTTTTCAGATAATAGGGGCCAAAGACACACAGTCCTCTTTGACAAGTCTTAGATTTATTTTAATGATGCTCTAATGACCAAATATAATTATTTCTCAGTCTCAGAAAAGAGAAACAGCTTCTATAGGCTAAAGTGTGGAAGTATTAAGACCTCCCCTCTGGCTCTCCTAAACCTAAATGGAATGGAGCCTCAATTAATAATAATATTTAATAATTAATGTTAACTGTTGTGTAGATAGTTCCTGTATTTTCTGTTTGTATGAAGGTGGTGGCCTAAGACTTTTGCACAGTACTGTATGTGTTCATGAAATAGCAATGCTAAATGCTATGTTAAATACCATAACTGTCATAAATGTTTGAATATAAACACAAAATACACATTAATATTATACTGCTGCTTTTCTTTATTATTCCCAACAAGACCCATCAATCTTAAAAGATCTTTGCTGTGGCAGTCTGAAAGAAGTCATCAGTGAATTACTTTGCATTGATGGGCCGCCTTTTATTATTGGCTGTTGCTTTCACTCCTGTGGTTAACAGGAATGAGGAATCGGTTTATCAACAACAGGTATATGACATCAAATTAATAATTTCAACACAGTTACAATAGAGCTGTGGTCCCCATTTGTGATGGTTCTTAACCCATGCCCTAATTGCAATAGGGATCCACCAAAAAATCCATGGAGTAGTATGATCAACACAGTAATGAACGAATATAGCAGTAATAGGTTCTTTGTGCATTCAGTGCTCAAGTGCTCATAATGTCAAATGTTACATATTATACTTGCATTATTCGGTGTAATCTGGCAATTCTGGCTGTGAGATGTTGATGGTTGGGGATGAGGAGTTACTGGTGATAAAGAGAGGAATATCACAGCTGGCTCTGGATGAAGCTCCACGCATGGCTGGATTTCGCTCCATTCAATTAAATTAGTAAGTGCACATCTAAGCATCAAATCAGCAGGTGTAGAATAGGCCTTTTTCATTAACTTGATTACACATGTTTCATTTGATTCAGTCCTCATTAGTGTTATTTTTCAACATAATTGCTGCATGCATTAAAATGTTATATGACGCTGGCTGGGTGATGAAGCTCTGTATTTGTTCATCTGTGGCTGGTTGGCGTATCTGTTGTTATGATTCCTCTTTGGGATTGGTGGTGGAGTTTTATTTCCAGCAGCAAAACCTGAGATCACAAACAGACAAGGTCCATGAACAATGATCCAAAATTTTGTATTGTGTACCCTTTTTTTATATGTAAAACTTGCTGATGTTTGCTAAAAAGTGTTAAGACTTTCAGCTGGCATTATTATTTCTTAAGGCCCATTTATGCTAAACGTTAAATACGGATCCGGATACGGACGGAGCCTTCTGTCCATGCTCTACCTTCATTTCGTCCGTATTTCTGCACGTTTCCATGAAGCCTACAGATACGGACCAAACGGAGCAGTACCACCGGAAACCACGGGGGGGCAGTGTTGCTGTCACTACTCGATACGTACCTCTAGTGAGACACGAAGAAGAAATAACAATGGAGGAACTTTTTGAGGGAAAGGTTTTGCGAGTTGGTTAGAAACTTTAAACATATCGTTTTTATCTTTTATGCAAGAGGAACATTATCAATATCTCCTCCACAGTCGCCATGTCTGTTTTTGAGTTTGTTGTCGTCATAAACTTTTGACTCTGTGCTGCCCCCTGGTGGATGTATCGGTTAACATCCATGCCAACGTAAAGGACGCATGGAAGTATGTGAGCAGTGACGGTAACACCGTTTGAAACGGACGTATACATTTTCGTACGTCCGTTGAGCGTAAATGGACCCTTAAACCATGCACACACCTGACCTAATATGTCCATCCTGTTTTTTTCCCCTGTTGTTTTATTCATACAAGACACAATTATTTCTCTACTCCACCACAGGTCTCTCTGCTGACACTCCGCCCCTTATCATCTAACCTGACCTTGACGCTGGTATTTTCCTCTCATAACCATCCAAGCTATCTCATTTTGGTACACAGGATATCATCCATACCTGCTTTCCTCCCACCGACACCAGTTATCTTTCCACCACAGCGACCCTGGACTACTGGCTGGGTCTTTCCTCCTCCACAGCGATCTTCTGCTCTACCTAATCTTCAAATTATTACATTATGTTTCATCTCTTCTCTTACTGCATTTTAAAAAATAAAATAAAAAAGGAAAAAAGTGATCAATCAGTAAGTGCACTTTAAATCAGCAGGTGTGGAATAAACATACTTCATCCTAAACCCTTCATCTTAATCTCTAATAGAGCCATTATTAAATATAATTATCATTATGAGTATAATACAGGAAAGGTGAGAATTAAACACCTTAAAGCTTCTTTTTGAACTCAAGATTTTGCAAAATTTAAACAAAAGAATGAGAAAATGAATGATGCAATCTCCAAAAATGGCCTAAATATCACAGTGTATGGAGTCCTGATCATCATTTCTGAAAAGCTATCATCACTTTTTATGCTTAATGTCCAAAAACATGATGATATTTCCCGAGTGAGTGATCGGCTTCTGTATTTTTGTGTTTTACAGCCCTGACATCTTTCTTCAGTTGTCTTTTTTGTTGTTGTTTTGTAGCTTACAGAGACACAGTTAATTGGACAGTGAACTTCTTCAACTGAAATGTCTCTTAGTTGTGGCAGATTGAGCAGAGACTGAAATTAAAGAGTTTGTGCTTCTGTTGGGAAAATCTAGCCAATGGCTGTTGAAATTGGCCAGTGGACACCGCGATGGGCCAATTTGTGATTAGTTGTCTGCTCATTTTATCAGTTAATTGATTCCTCCTTGCAACAACATAGTCAGAAAATAGAGAAAATTGCTCATCACAGTTTCAAAAAGCCCAAATTGATGTCTTCAGATATCTTTACAGACAGTCCAACATCCAACATATTCAGTTTCTAATGACATAACACAGAGGAAAGCATAAATTATATCAATTGCAAAGCAGGAAGTTGTTTACTTAAAAATATCTTACATGTTTAATAACTTTTTTGAGCATTTAAGATTAACTTTCTGCTGCAAACAGGTTATAATTTCTTCTTTTCTTTCCTTTTAAGACCATAAATGGGGGATTAAAAAAGGGGCGATAACATTATGTGTTACTTGTAAGGTTAGCATTCTCATATCTTCACATAATGTATTTTAATTAAGCTGAAACCCACCCGGTGAGCATGTTAAGTGACACAAATCAAGCGCACCTGCAGCCAACAGGTGCATGCTGGGACTATTTAAATGTTTGCAGAGGGTTTTTGCCCTGGTTTCTTTCCTCAGGCTGTAATGTGTGGAGTCATGATACTTTTGACAAACCCTGGCACTAAGGAAGCAGTTTGATTAGAGCATATTATTTATAGATCAGGAGTGAAAGCTATGACCAAGAAACTGGATCTTCATGACAGACTGTGGAGGTTCAAACAGGTGAGTGCAACAACAAACTGGCTGACTGGGTTAAAGAGCTGTTAATGCATCATGTTGATGATTTATCCTGCTTTCATTGTTGTTTTATTAATGCATCTTGCATCTTGCATCTACCTTGATGTTTTGTTTTAGTTGTTTTTTTTGATTGTGCAAGTTTTCTGATTATCTTATAAGTGGTAGTTATTCGTATACACAGACCCGAATATGGGCAATTAATTGTTATTTGTTCTGGACTGGACATAAAGGCCTGGTGTGTCTGTTGGGTTATAAGTTTTAGGTTTCCTGTGAATCTAATAGTTTATAGGACTCTTGAGTCTACTAGTTGGTGTAAAGGCACTTACAGGACACACAGAGGAACAAACACAGATTTAACAACCACACATAGCTTTATTATGCGCAGATGTTAATGTGACATGTTGATGATTTATCCTGCTTTGATTGTTGTCTATTAATCTGCTTTGATATTTTGTTTGTTTTTGAATTTGGATTTTTTGATTGTGCAAGTTTTCTGATGATCTTATAATTGGTAGTTATTCGTATACACAGACCCAAATATGGGCAATTAATTGTTATTTGGTCTGGACTGGACATAAGGGCCTGGTTTTAGGTTTCCTGTGAATCTAATAGTTTATAGGACTCTTGAGTCTACTAGTTAGTGTAAAGGCTGTAAGAATACACATACGGGACACACAGAGGAACAAACACAGATTTAACAACCACGCATAACTTTATTATGCGCAGATGGACATGAGAAGTGAGCCACAGATGTGCTTGAGTGCCCCCATCTCTTAAACGTCTCAGGGATCGATCTAAACCATGTACCTGTCTAAAAGAGGATTTAGACTGGGAGTCTACAACAATCGATTGCACTGCCACGCACGCACGCACACACACACACAAAGTGACACACCTACCCCGTCTATTCTAATGCACATTCATACATAATGCATGCAGCCTCTGCACGGTTATTGGAAAGAGAGAGGGAGAGAGAAAGAGAGAGAGAGTGTGTGTGTGACAGAAACATGCAGCATAACAAGAATAGAGCTTCACTTGTCTTAAATGAAGGCCAGAGATCCCTTCCTATCTTCAGATGCTCTTCCATCTCTTTCTCTCTCACACACAAAACAATCTATCTAGCTTTCATTCATTCATAGCTGCCCTTTTGCCTGGTTGCTCCACGTGTCTCCTGTTGCCGTTTCCCTGTGGGCCCAATCAGTGAAGAGCACTGGAAGACAGATTATGGCCTTAAGCAGCGCTCAATAGGAAGCCTAGAGGTGGAGAGTGCCGGAGAGGGATGGTGAGGATGAACTGGAACGAGGGTAAGATGGAGGGACATGTGAGGATTACAAATGAGGAACAAGAGGTTGTGGGAAATTGGAGGTGATGTTGAAGGACAGGAGATTGGAGAGACGGGAAAAGATGAAAGATTTAAGGATAAAATGGGACTGATTACAGCGAAATTGTGGAGGGAGGAATGAGAGAAAAGGGTGAGATGGGATGAAAGAAAAATGGAAAGATATGAGTGAACAAGTCTGACCCTTGAAGCTACAGTTTCCATTATACCCATCAAAAGCTTGAAAGACATAGTACTCACTCTGTCCTGAGGGTGGCACTAGAGAACAGGCAATACACCCATCAAAACTGAAAAAACCTTGAAGGGATAGTTAAGATTTTTTGAAGTGTGGGTTGTATGAGATACTTATCCATAGTCAGTGTATTACCTGCAGTAGATTTGGGTTAGCACAGACCCATTTGGGATAATTAGGCATAAGTAGCTGCATGGAAGCTAAGTAATATACTGCTCTGGATGGGGCCAGCAGCACAATGTATATAGAGACAGAGTGCAGTTAAATCCTGCTCATCCTAGAAGAGAAAAATATTCATAGCTCTCTATTGACTTTGTATTGTGTGAAGGTGCCTCCTTGTCATTTCTGTCTTCTCGTAAACAACAGAAAAATACCTAAAAGCTGCTGAGTGGTGGGTTGAACTATAGCAACAGGGTAAAGAACTGAGATCAAAGTTTTTATAAGCTGCCAAACAGAAATACTGAGCCTTTAAGAAGATAAAAGTGGGTACGTGGCTGTGTGCTGTGTGGTGGAAAACACAGACCCGACCTGAGCTGAGCTGCCTTCAGTTGAAATGCTACCTGAGCCTGAATCGGGAATGATTGCATGTCTATGTGTAATTCTCCCACTTACGTTTACAAGCTGTAGCCCGAATTCATGGCTTGTGTAAATGCAGAGTGACGTCTCTCACCCAACGTACCTGACGTTAGAAAAGTATGGGGGGAAGAATTTTCAGAAGCAGACTGACTTCTTCAGGATTATGACAATACTCATCAAATTTCATGTCAGTCAACCTATCAGATTAGTTATCCTATTGTTTCCAAAGTTGGAACTTGAAATTGAACTTGAAGGCAGATCAAAGTTTGATTTTGTGGATATTTTGGCCTGATGATGATAACGTTACAGAAAAGAACATATGGAATCAACAGATGGAGGTATTAATAATTTAAATTGAATTAAATCGTTGCCAAAGGTTATTATGAGACTTTCAGACGATAGAACACGGGAATTGAGGAGAAATGTAAAAGAGAAGAGAACCAGATGAGCAAAGGCCTGTAGCTAGGTGTGCCAGTGTGTTTATCTTTGTGGAGCAACCTGGGAAGTGAGAGTGAGAGTGAATGTAGATTTCCTGACATTTTAGTTATACTGACATGTCTGACACGTCTTTGTCTGACATTTTAAATTCACCATTGATTTTGCGGACTGCTCCTCGGTCATGACTGTAGAATAAAACTGATCACCCACCTGAGCATCTGTATGACTGCACATACATATATGACGGTACTGAATATTCTTAGAGAGTGTCCTGTAAGTCTATGTGTATGCAGTTTCAGAAAACACTGACTCTATACTCGGGTTTCGTCTGTTACAGTAATTTCTCTCCGACTTGTCTGTGTGTGAATCCCTGTGTGGAGAACCTACTAGAGATATTTACCTCTTTGCACCACTGGATCCTGCGTACACTCCATAAATCCCCCAATTTCATCCAAGTCCATCCTTGCAGAGGGAGAAAAGACAATATTTGCTCAACGCTTGGGAGGTAAAGGGTGAGGACAATGTCTACAGGGCAGCAGTAGATGCACCAGAACGTGGCAATATAATCTGGCTCAGGGAGTCTGTGGTGCCATTTCTCCGGGGGCAAAGAGAGCTAGAGGTGGAAAGGGATATTAAGCACCAAATATACTGTACTCCTCCACTATCCAGAGCACATCATATACTCTTTGGACACACAGTGGTTTATAAGTACAATTAGTGCCAGAACTCCTCGGGGCTGGTGATTAACTTTGTAGTTAACAAGACCTGAAGCCATGCGTTGTGGACACCGTCATGGATCAATGGTAAAAATGTGCAGCGCTGCCCACTGATCACCCTCTGGTGGTGAGTTGGGTCAGACAGCGGCGAGGCTACTCAACAGGATCAAACCTTAATCTTAAAGTAATGAGCATTTTCATGTCTGATCCCCTGAGGTTCATTTATCTATGTGTGTTTCTGGAAGCAGACACCATGATACTGTCGATTTAAAATGTCTTATATACTAATTTTATAGACCTGAATTGCACGATGTGTTGTGTAAAACATATAATATTATAAACAAAAATGGAAAAAGAAGAAAGTTAGAGGCAACATCATTAAAACATAGCCTGTAGACGTCACAGTGTTTTCTCATGTAATTCAATACTCACGTAGTATGTTCATCGGTTTAATGTTAATATATGCTTTGACTGAATTCTCTGTACTTTCCCTATAGCCATAGCTAATGAGTAGCCACAGATGTAGCAGTGTCAGCTTTCATTACACTATGTAGTCTCTGAACTCGGGAGCTGTCAGCTGCAAGAGCGTAATATTTAGGCATTATCACGTCATCGCTGAACCAGGGCGAAACATTACCTGACTGACAATACATGAACGCTTTCATTGCATGCCATCAAGCTGTTTGGGATATTTCTTTCCTCTGAAAAAAGCTAATTTAGTTTCACTGCCTCGTCTCTCTTGCATCATGTGCCAAAGCAATGTTGTGTCTATGAAAAGTTTGTCAGTCATCCAGGTCATGTGATTTCTAGTTAGAGTGAGTCAAAGGCAGCAGTGTGACTATTATTTTAGGATACAGACTACAGTAAAAGAGCCAAAAGTCCCACGGGGAAACACAAAGTTTTGACTATAGCCGTTAAAAAGTTTTTAAGATAGATCGATTTAACTTAAAATATATATTCTCATATTTTATATCACTTCGCAATTGTCGTAATGCTGCTTTAAAATATAATTCTGGTGGAAAGCATGAGCTAGAATTATTTTGATCAATGTTTTTTGTCCTAAAACTGCCAAATCCAAAAATACTGGCACTAAAAATAAATAAAAAAACAGAATATGTCATAAAAAAAGCGGCTCACCATGTATTACTGTGTGTAACTCAAATCTCCTGAAACAATACTGAGGCCTTGACCTCAGTGTACCGGTCAGGGGGTTTTTCTGTGTAGTCTTGAAGACGCCGCTCTGTCTGAGTCTGAGATGCTTCGTCATTTTCACAAACTGGAGGGGCGGGGGTCATTATTTTGTGGCCCTAGAAATATGGAAAGGAGACAAAAGAATGACATCTGCACAATGTCTGCAGCACCCAGCAGATAAAATACAACTAACCTATATTTTCATTCAAGGGCCCCAATTTGATCTCATCTGGGCCAGACCATTAAAGATGGAAGGAAGGAAGGACAGATGGAAGGAAGGAAGGACAGATGGAAGGAAGGAAGGAAGGAAGGAAGGAAGGAAGGGAGGGAGGGAGGGAGGGAGGGAGGGAGGGAGGAAGGAAGGAAGGAAGGAAGGAAGGAAGGAAGGAAGGAAGGAAGGAAGGAAGGGAGGGTGGAAGGAAGGGAGGAAGAAAGGGAGGGTGGAAGGAAGGGAGGAAGGACAGATAGATGGATGGATGGATGGATGGATGAAAGTGAGGAAGGATGAAAGGGAGGAAGGAAAGATCGAATGAAGGATGAAGGGAGCAAGGAAGGAAGAACAGATGAAAGGTAGGAAGGAAGGAAGAAAGGGAGGAAGGACAGATGGATGGATGGAAGCAAGGAAAGATGGAAGGAAGGAAGGATGAAAGGGAGGAATGAAAGATCGAAGAAAAGATGAAGGGAGCAAGGAAGGAAGGACAGATGATCTCTTGAGGAGGTCGGTTATATTGGAGGGATTGTTTTCATTGATATTATACTCAATAATTCAGATTGAACAGCCTCAGGTTTTCTCCTTGGTGGACTGAAATGAGTGCTCACATAGGACTTTCTTTCTAGGATGGCGTATTCAGTCATTTTTAATAGTAGTATTGCCTCGGAGCTAGAAACTCTCCCGTTGTGACAGCTCCACGTTGAAGGATGACAGCGCACCGAAGCGTTCACCTGTATTGTTTTATTTCCCTACCGTCACCGCGGGAGACACAGATGCTGAGGATGAAACGGTGGCTTTCTCAGCTCAAACTGTTTCTGTAAGGAACATTTCTAACAGGCACGAGCAGCGGTGTCAAATATGCGGCTCGTGGGCCAGGACCGGCCCGCTGAGGGGTACGATCCAGCCCATTTTCCTTCCTGTCTTTTTTCCCCCTTCCTGCCTTTCTTTCTTTCTTTCTTTCTTTCTTTCTTTCTTTCTTTCTTTCTTTCTTTCTTTCTTTCTTTCTTCCTTCCATCTATCTTTCCTTCCTCCCTTTCATCTGCCCTTCCTTCCTTTCTTGCTCCCTTAATCCTTCCTTCAATCTTTCCTTCCACCCTTTCATCCTCCCTTCCTTCCATCTTTCCTGCCTTTTTTCTTTTCTTTTCTTTCCTTCCTTTTTTATTTTCCTTCCTTCCTTCCTTCCTTCCTTCCTTCCTTCCTTCCTTCCTTCCTTCCTTCCTTCCTTCCTTCCTTCCAGCTGTCCTTCCTCCCTTTCCTCTGTCCTTCCTTCCTTCCTTCCTTCCAGCTGTCCTTCCTCCCTTTCCTCTGTCCTTCCTTCCTTCCTTCGGATAATTCTTATATTATAAAATAAATAAATACCTATACAGTTTGTGAATCTGGTTACAAGCATTTTCGACACAGTGCATTGTCAGATTGCCTGTCTTCATATTCGCATCAGCATCTGTCACTTGGCATGTGTTTTTCTTCCTGATACTCCACTCCTCTGTGGAAGAAGCTCTGGCTCTTATAGTACAGATCTTTGGGAGTTTTTTTTTTCATTTTCAAAACAGAACAGTTTAATTTATGGTCAGCAGTAAAACAGCAGGAGCACACCCATACTTAAAGCAGTGTAGCATTTAGTTGTCTCCATTAGAGCCTGAAAAGGAGAGGTCAACTGATCCAATTAAAAATGTTGAATGCTTTGTCTGCTTTATCCAAGCACACACACACACACACACACACACACACACACACACACATATATGCCTTTTGGGGGTAATATATTAGTCCACTGTGGAAAACTGCAAGTCTGCAACCATGTTACTAGATAAAATATAAACAAGCTAAATATGAACATTGCAGTCTCCTATCTCTGTGTTTTGCTGAAAATCCTAACATTTTTCTTCCATTTACAGTTTGCAGTAAAAAAAGAAAGAAATGAAATATCATCTCCTGGCCACAGCGGCCGAGTTGGTTTCCAGTTGAAAACTGTATATTTTTGGCAAAACTAGCCTGCTAATGAAAATGTTGCCAGTTGTGATATTTACAGGAGGGCTGACTGCTGCAGCTATAATACCTCAAATCTGATCAAACATCACCACAAGAAAGGGCACACAAAGCTGCAAACCAAAGGGGGGAGGGAGAGGCTCCGGTAAAACCCAAACAGATTTCAATGATGGATCAGTCCAAGAAAGGCAGGATGTCCTGCATACAGAGTCTGAGTGAGAACCAAAAGCAAACACTTTCCATCTGCCTTTGCGAGGACACTGTTATTAGTATAATAGGAGTATCAGCAGCCTGTAATGTCAACCAATTCTGTAAACATACTGTTACATGATTCTAGATACGTTTGCTTCAAATACTCTGCTGTCAAAGAAGATTCAGATCAAGTTCTTATGAATAAGACTATTGTTTCTGGTGATGTCTGTTCTAGTATTAGTTGGTGATGCATTCAAGTCCCAATTTGTGAAATCACCCATCATACCAGAAACTTACCTTTGTTCTCAGTATAGGCTTAGAGACTCCAGTGTCATCATCAATAATGTTAGAAATTTCTGGGCAAAGAGTTGTCTCATTATGTGTGATGTAAACACAGGTAACTCCTAGCAGGTGCCTGAGGGAAATCGTGACTTGGGGAAAAAATACACAACGCAATTATAATGATTTGGTATCTGTGTGTGTTGTTATATAGGGCGGCTAGTGACATGGTATCACCTAACAACAGGTTTCAGGGTTGTTGCATGGCTGTGTGTGTGTGTGTGTGTGTGTAGTTGTGTGTGCCAGGGTTTGACATCAACTTTTTGCAATTCCTGTACCAAACTTTTCGCCAACTTTCCAAGTTCTGACATGAGGATGTGTTAGATGAATTTTTCCAGCCAGGGTTTTTTTTTTCCTTCCAATTATTCTGACACCACATGAATGACACATTATGCTAGGATCCGCTAATGTAACCACTAATCGCTAGCCTCAAGTAGAGATCAGGTCACCCACCCACACGTTTCATTTTCAAACTTGTAGTCTTCAGCTCTAATCGACACAGCCTCAAATTACATCACTTGAGGCATTTCATGTAAGTGTGTCTGGAGACTCCGCTAAACAGACTGTGATATGTAAAATTTGTGCACTTTCTCACTTAAATGAACTCAGCCTGAGTTCCTTTCCTTTTGTGGGTTAGAGCCAGAGCAATGATGCCCACCTCCACACACATGTGCACAGTTAACTAACAGTGTCTTCCTAACATACTTGCTCTTTGTAAGATCGAGCATGAAAACTTGTCCAAATATACTATGAGTGATGTTGCAGTGCTGAGTGTGTGAGATGTTTATAAATGCACCGGGAAGAGCTGAGGGACAGACAGCTGCTGAGTGCCGGGAGCTCTGGAGGAGAGAGCCAGGAGCAGAGCTGCAGCTTCAGGACAAATAACACCTGCAAATCACACTGGACTCTGCTCTGATCTGAAGCTGTTTACTGGCAGGAGGAAAGCTCACAGTTTATTTTTCAAACTGAGCAACAGCAACTGTGTGTGTGTGTGTGTGTGTGTGTGTGTGTGTGTGTGTGTGTGTGTGTGTGTGTGTGTGTGTGTGTGTGTGTGTGTGTGTGTGTGTGTGTGTGTGTGTGTGAGAGAGAATGTTCCTGTAACCCCTTGGGGACTGCTTCCAGTATAAACATCGACCTTGTTGGGACCAGTAGTCCTCATGGGGAATAAAGCCTGTTCCTAATGAGGCAAAACATCATTGAGCTCCTGGTGAAGGTTTAGACCAGGTTAAGATCAAGGTTAGGCATGAGTTTGAGTTTGGGTTAGATTGTCCACAGTGAGTGGAAGTCAATGCAATATCATAACCAGGATAGCTGTAAAAACCTGTGTGTGTGTGTGTGTGTGTGTGTGTGTGCACATTAATCAGACTAGCAGCAGCAGCAGCAAGTGCTAGGGGGCTTATATCAGTTTCTGCATTGCAACATCATCATGCAGAAACCTGTCAGGTCATGTGAGAAAACGTTTTTAGAAAGGCTTTTGATGCTAAAACATTCGTACTTTAACCAAAATTTGAATTTTCTGATTTGAACACTAAGGGCCCATTCATGCTCAACGGATGTACGAAAATGTATACGTCCGTTTCAAATGATGTTACCGTCACTGCTCACATACTTCCATGCGTCCTTTACGTTGGCATGGATGTTAACCGATACATCCACCAGGGGGCAGCACAGAGTCAAAAGTTTATGACAACAACAAACTCAAAAACAAACATGGCGACTGTGGAGGAGATATTGATAATGTTCTTCTTGCATAAAAGACAGAAACAATATGTTTAAAGTTTCTAACCAACTCGCAAAACCTTTCCTCAAAAAGTTCCTCCATTGTTATTTCTTCTTCGTGTCTCACTAGAGCTACGTATCGAGTAGTGACAGCAACACTGCCCCCCCCCATGGTTTCCGTAAGCTTTATGGAAACGTGCAGAAATACGGACGAAATGAACGCAGAGCACGGACAGAAGGCTCCGTCTGTATCCGTATTTAACATTGAGCATAAATGGGCCTTAAGGTGAAGCTAGAGAATACTAATGGACCTGCCCTTCAAGTGTGAACCAACAACATCTTAGTTAAACACAGGCATTTCACATGATTCAAATATTGTCCCTTCACATCACTTCAATAACCCCATTTCACAGGAGACATTTGGATTGGTAGTAGCAGGAGAAGCTCAGGTGTTAGTATTGACATTAACAATGGCTCCACTCTAAGCCAGCTAAACCAGGACCCTGAAACTGAAAAACTACTATTTACACCTGTGCTTTTCATACTGTGAATTGTCACAGTCTTCACTGAATAAGGCCGATCGATCATTAGAGTCAAAATGGTTTTCTGTCAAGCATCAAAGCACTAGTGGTTCTGTTATCTTAAAAAGTGAATTATCTCCACACATACACAGCAAAATGCGGACTTCAAATAATTTTGAAGAGTCAATAAATACTCACAATAAAGTAACTAGCCACTTTTCTTTTCAGCTGGAGTTGAACTCAACAAATAATGAACAGCCCTTTTGTTCATTTTACCCAGTTTCATCGCTGTTTCACATTTCAAATGAAAGCTGCCAATAATACCGTCACTACATTTCCTGAGGCGGTTTTTCTGACATACTTACATACAAAAAAGACCTGTTGAATGTGTGACACGGGTTAAAAATAAGTCTAACACATGTCCCCAATCCAAAACTTATAATTCACTTGATATTCATAGGTTGGGTTGGATGATGTCATGGGCATTGAGCAGATTTGATGTTATATACAGTTCTCATTCATTTTATATGTAGGTGCTTGATACAATGTTGTTTAAAAATGGTTGATTTTTGTCTACTACCTGTACATTTTTAAAATCAATTATTGCACTAAGAAGACAAATGGATAGGGCAAAGGAAATATCTCTCTGTGTTTAGAAGTCATATGGCTGATAAAACAATAAAGACAAATAGATGCCATCTTTCACTCTGCAGGCCTGTTTTGCTCCCCATGCATTCAATCGTTTTCCCCATTTTCTTTGTATTATCTGTTGTTGCGTTTTTGGTTTGTCACCTAGTGTGTTTTTGTGTATGCATGGAACTTCATTTCCATATTGGTGTGACAGTGGTGCAGCTGCAGTGTTTTGGACCAGTCCTAATAAGCACAGCACAGTGAGTCCTGGATCATAGGCTTTAGCTAATTGTCTCATTGATATTCAGGCATCCATTGAAGTTTTTAAACTAGGAGTAAAAAGTCACTGACACACAAGTGAACAAAAGTACACTCATACACATATACATCCACAAAGACACTTGAATGTGAGATGATGAGCATGCCATACCACATAATGTAAAGACATACAAGCCATCCAAACAAGATGGAAGAATTAAAGTGCACATTCATTCATGCACACAAAAACACACCATTGAAATATAGAGAGGGTAATAGATATCTATGTCTTATCTTTTGTTTCTTTGGTATTGCAAGTATGAAGATTCTCCATCATTGCGGTAGTATGAGGTAAAATAATATCTGCAAGTATGTAAAGTAAAAGAAAACTTGTTTAACCTTTGTGTCGTCCTCCCGGGTCAAATTCCTTCCTTCTTTCCTTGACTCGAGGACAACAGGAGGGTTAATCCTTGAAATCATCCTCAGTCCTCGTCTTCATTCTCCTGACTTGTACAGAGTCTGAGACATTTTTCCCCTCTGGGAGAGTTGTTACAGAAATAGTTTTATATTTTGGGAATATATTTATCATACTAACTTGTTCTCTTACTGAGGTGTATACCCTTGTCACATCAAAAATACAACGGACTGGAATAGGGCTGTGCAATGACAGGATGTACTTGGGCTGTTTTTATGTATAGTATTTATTATTGATTATCTTTTTCTTTCATTTTTATTTATTTCTATTGTTCTATTATTCTATTTTTATTCTTATTTTTTATTATGAATGAATGACGCACTGACTGGTGAGCACTTTAAAATGTTGTTGTACTTGTAACAATGACAATAAAGATCTATTCTATTCCATTCTATTCCATTCTATTCTATTCCGTTACATTCTATTCTATTCTATTCCATTCTATTCTATTCTATTCTATTCTATTCTATTCCATTCCATTCCATTCTATTCTATTCCTTCCATTCCATTCTATTCTATTCTAAATAGCAAGTATATTTTATATTTTTTTAAACGTGGGTAAACTCACTAAAATAGGTGATTGACTCCCTTCCCATTGCCATTAACGAGTTTCCCTTTCTTTTTTCCTTTTTCCTGTTAGGTCATGTTCAGCATGCTAGCAGCTAGTTATCATGGCTTGAATTGTTATTATAGCCGTGCCATGCTGTGTGAGTGTGTGTAGCCCATAGACTGTATATAAATGAGGTGTAGCTGCAGTGTCTCTGGTTTAACCGCACCATGCTGTGCAGGTGACAGCCAGGTGTGTTTATGATGTTTGTGAACTCTAGGTGGACTTCCAGCCTACATTAACATATGGATCAGACCATATGTTCATGTATGGTCTCTCTGTAAGTTCAAATAATAACAAATAATGTATTACTTTATTACAGAGGGGACCATATATAAACATATGGATGAAACTGAAACAGATGAAAGAGCAGCCAGAAAAAAGGGCAGAAATGAGCAATGTTCACCCGGGTGTCATGTTTCCATCACTGCCGATCGGCGCTGGAGCTGATGAATACTCATGACTACTGCAGAGTCATTTGACCCAGGAGTGAATGCAGATTGTACCCTTTTCCTACTGAAGACAAAAGCTACATGTTGTTGTTTTTCTGTCAGCTGTGAAAGGAGCTTTAGATGAGAAGATTGATACCACTCTTATGCTTGTGAAGGTTTAGATCAGGTTAAGGTCATGGTTAGGCATGAATTTGAGTTTGGGTTAGATTGTCTTCAGTGAGTGGAAGTCAATGCAATATCATAAGATGGATAGCTGTAAAAACCTGTGTGTGTGTGTGTGTGTGTGTGTGTGTGTGTGTGTGTGTGTGTGTGTGTGTGTGTGCATCTTAGTTTGACTCTCCTGTTGTCCTCGAATCAAGGAACGAAGGAAGGAAAGGGGGGGATGAAGGGAGGGAGGAAGGAAGGAAGGAAAGGGGGGATGAAGGAAAGGAGGGAGGGAGGGGAGGGAGGAAAGCAGGAGGGGGAGGATGGAGGAAAGAAGGAAAGAAGGAAGGAAGGACAGAAGGAAGGAAGAAAGAAAGGGAGAGACGAGAAGATTGACACCACTCTTCTGCCTGTTCATTAATTATTATGAATCTGGAGCCAGAAGCTTGATTAGTTTGGCTTCGTGTCCGAAGGCATACCGGACTGTAAAACAACACATTGTGGTGTTAAGTGGGTTAATGTGCTCAACAGTTTCTTTATGCCAGAAACGGTTATTAGTGGAAAGTCCAGTAATTTACTGGCCAAGTCCTGCTTAACACCCATGCATTCAGCTATCATTATTATCATTAGTCATACCCCTATTGTTATTATTATTATTATTATTATCATTGCTGTTACTGTTTTTCCTTCCTTCCTTCTTTCTTTCTCAACCCTAACCAGTAAAGGCAGATGTCCAGCCCGGTTTCAGTTGACGTTTTTCCCCGTTAAATGGGAGTTTTTTTCCTTGCTGCTGTCATCAAGTGGTTGCTCATAGGGGGAATATTTGGTCACACTGACAGAAAAATGCTAGTCAGGAGAAAAATGGACAAACAACAATTGAAAACAGCACAGCAACATGAAATAGCCTAAACATTTTTTAAAGCTATTTTAAAGCTATAGTAAGTACCTTTTTTTTTTTCTTCCAGTGAGGACTCAGAGCTAGGACAGTCAGTGACGGTGATGAAACCAAGTGAAATGTTTCTATTCAAATGACAAACTAGCAGAACATAGAAAAATGACACTGAGAAACTGAGCTGCTATAGTCCAGGTCTCTCTGTGCCTGCCAGCTCTATACTCTGTGAATGCAGACACACAAGAAGAAAAACTCATAGGAAACAGACAGACCCATGGAGATAGATTATATTCGTATGAGTCATTTCCAGTTATTCGTCTTGCCAAACAAGCTTTCTGATTAAGGAAAACAATGGAATCATTTATTATGTTCCGCTTGTTAGACGCTTCCCTCCATCTTTTTCTCTGACTTTCCTCCATAACCACACAGCGTCTCCACTCTCATTTTCTCTTCTTCTTCTTCTCCCTAACTGCACGTGTCTCCCCATTTTTGTCCTTTAATTCCCTTTTACATTTCACATGCAGTCTGTTGTCTCTACATCTTTCCTCTCTCTCTCTCTCTCCTTGTATTTGTTCGCTCTGTGTGTGCAACACTCTACGTGTGTGAGACGGAGCGAGAAAGAAAGATGAAGAGACTGTATTGACCGGTTGACATTTCCAAGTTGACAAATCTCCTGCTGAAATAACATGCAATCCCTCAGCCTTTCTCCCACATGACAACACATTTATTCATTGCAAAACATTTGCTTCTGCTCTAACAGCACTGCCTGTACACACAATAACTGGCACCCCTGAGTTCTCCTTATGTGCCTTATGAAAGGCGGTTATTATTATTAAACAAGAGTTAGTAACATCTAGCCAGTTGAAGTATTCACCTGCATATTCATGTAGTGAGGTATACTGATTTTCAATTTGGGAAAAAGAGAGCATTTAGTATTGGGTATTGGTATAAGGGAATTGGTTTGAAAGAATTTAAATATCAGTTTTTTTCCCCCCCAAATGCCATATGTGTTTGATTTCTTAGTCATTTAGATGATAGAATGCTCAAAATGTTAGATTTCAGGCATATAGTTAAAAGTTCAGGTAATCAGATTGATCTCTCCTTTGAAATTCAGTAAGGTTTATAAAAGGGGGGGGATGTCTGTTGCCAATAACTAAGGTACAATTAAAGACTGGAGAGACTGTTCATTGACAGATGTCAATAGTGACCAAATAGGGTGCCCTGGGTAAAGAGGGACATCTAGTGGTGACAAGCGGTTAATTTCCACTTCCACAAAGAAAAGAAGTGCAACAAACTTTAAAATACTGCAGATCTTTCTCTGTAAGGCCAAAAGTATAATGCATGTGTGTGAATTACTTGATTAGTCTAAATCAAAGTCATTCAGCATTTCCGTGATGTTCAGTGCAGTTCCACCACAGCAAAGCACAACACACACATGATTTACTTTGCAATCAAATTGACTGGTAATTTAACTTTAAAATTAAAATTAAATAACAGTTTTTTTTCCACCTCTGACTTAAATGCGGTATATCTTGATCTGCCTTAAAATGAATTAAATCTTTCACACTCCCTGCCATGGATAAACAGCTCTCTGTCTCTACTTGATGGTGACTAATTCTCCAATCTTTCCCTTGGCTGGGCTTTTGAATATCAGTCTCAGCTCGTTAGCTTGTTTGGCCCAAGAACCGGGATTTTCAAGTCCTTGTTGCTGAATTGGCTCGTAGGCCAAGACAACTACGTCACCTAGAATCCCCAGTGGTGGCCATTACTCAAAACTATTCATACAGCTCTAGACGCTGAGCAGAATGGGAAAATGATTTCGACATTGCTGAGGGGGAACAGCTGCAGCAATCTGCCGTTGGAGGATGACAGATTTCCTTTTCTCTCTTCCTCTCACTCAATCCCTCTCGCTTACTCTTTGTTTTCAATTTGTGTCTATACATTTCATTTCTCTTTTACTTCTCCTTTTTCGTTTTCTTGATTCTCTCTGTTTCGGGGGGTTTTCTTCTTCTCTCTGTTACTTTTTATTCTAGTTTCTTTCTTTTTGGTACACCCCCCTTTACACACATTTACACCAATGTGTGCACACACAAACCCACACAGATACATACACACAATTACACACAAGGGAGCCCAACTCTGAAAATGCCTTCCCAGGAATATTAGTCCAAGGAATTTTAATGGGACCCTTTCACGTTTCAGCTTTGTGAAGAAAAAAAAAAGCCAACATACTGTTTGCTAACAGATTGGAACATGGTGTGTGTGTGTGTGTGTGTGTGTGTGTGTGTGTGTGTGTGTGTGTGTGTGTGTGCATTTTATGGTATGAACTGATTGTGTCCAAATTACACAATAGCGGATACCCACCGGTTACAAAAGCTGTCATTCCTGAGCAGGAATTCAAGTTAAAAGTGTAATTTTTGGTTAGTTTTAAGGTTGGCGTTTAAGGGTTGCTGTGTGTATGACAAGTTGATGATGCATCTCTAAATAACCACAGAAACCACTGCTATGAAGAAGAACTGGTGGTGTTCAGTAAAAAATGTGAACTGTGAGGTTGTAACAGACTGAAAAACGATACAAGAATGTGCAGTTTGCTTTAACGTATACTCATACACACACACTCTCATATAAATATAACCACCATTTACCATATGAGCTTTAGAGCATTTAATTTCTCCCTGTGTGAACGTGCATGTCAGTTTGTGAACATGAGTTTTTGTGTATGCACTGTATGTGTGTGTGTGTGTGTGTGTGTGTGTGTGTGTGTGTGTGTGTGTGTGTGTGTGTGTGTGTATGTTAGTGGAACCACATCTGGAAACAATAGAGCAGTAGATGCTGTCACTTTCCCTTTACCTCAGGCTTTTGAGGGAGCTCTTAAACAAACACTCATTCACTCAGTAAATTACAGGAAGGCAATCTGAGCTGCAGACTTAGATATTTGGACCCCCCCCCCATCCCCCATCCCCCTCCTCCTCTATCGCGCTCTCTCAAACACACACAAATATATACACACACACACATACATACACACACACGCACACAGTCAAACATGCCCAGAATTAACTGCTTTCTCCAAATGCAATTTTAGCCCTGGGCTGCTAAATTACAACCAAACATGCATCAAGCCTAATTGTAAAACCAAATTATAATTGATTTTGAAGTGAAAGGAGGTGCATGTGTGCTTCTCTGGATGTTTCTGGGTGTGCTGCAAGTGTGTGTGTGTGTGTGTGTGTGTGTGTGTGTGTGTGTGTGTGTGTGTGTGTGTGTGTGTGTGTGTGTGTGTGTGTGTGTGTGTGTGTGTGTGTGTGTGTGTGTGTGTGTGTGTGTGTGTGTGTAGGTGGGGTTGTAAGTTCAGAGCTGATGAGATGTGATTGATGGTACAGCAATGTATACACAGTATAATCACTGTGTTTCCACTGAGGAGTCAAAACAAATTTAGTGGTTATGTAGCAATCTGTATCCTAACCCAGAGAAACTGTTAACAAGAAATGCAAGGAGATTAAAACAGAGTCACTGCTGTATAGATCGGAGTGTAGTAGTATCAGAGTTAGGGAGGATAAGTGGCTGCTAACATGTCAGTGCCTGATAAAGCACCGAAACTTAATTTGTCTCATCAGACAAGAGGTGGCAGTATTGTTCAACCAATGAGCTGAGGAACACTCAGGTGACAGGCTTAAGAGTTTAACATGCAGAATACTACATGAACTATAAGTGACTCATTATAAATTCATCTATTGACTCACTCATACTCATCTTAGTCTGTCTCCTAATGCTTGATTGGGTTCATGAACACACACACACACACACACACACACACAATACACTGAAGCAGGATGAGTAACTCTTTGATATGTCTGCTCTGAAACCTCTAAAGACGTAGATGTTAACTTATTTAATGCACACACACATTCATGACTACATTTATACAAACACATGCACTCACAAAACTTTATCAACATATTGGAAACCAAAAAGTTTTTTATTTATCTTGCTCTTCTGATACAAAAGTGTCTCTTAAATAACAAACAAATTTTAAATTTTTTTGTCACTTTTTTTCTTCTTTTTTTTTACAAGGATAAATTAGCATTTTTTTTCTTCTTATAATACATCGATGATATCATCAAGACAATCTACACAAAGGAACAGTCTAGACCTTACAGGCTAAGATCAGTGTTGTTGAACTGACCCCCACCATCAATTCATATCTGGGATTCTCAAAAGCAATTTTTACAAATCTCATTACCAGTGGTTCTCGGTTTTCATTAGGCTGTGGCAAACACTCACCATAATTCAAGGCACAACTATTTCGGTTATTGTTTAGAAATGTCACCTGAAGCTCAGTGTGGTCATACGAGAAGCGACGGCCAAACGTTAAGAAAATCTAAGAGGGAAACTGCATTAGCTCAGAAGGGGAGGTGGTCAGAGGTTAATTTAATTCACTTTAACTCAATGTAATGTTTGTTTGACTTTGGAAATTCAATAAGTGTGCCAAGGTACTCTGGTTTGAGAAACATTGGTTTACCGTCTCAGGGTTCTCGGTTTCACCAGAATATTCCAAAATATCTCTCATTTAACGTGTTATGGGGAAAAACAATCCAAGCCTGTAAAATCATTTTCTCCCCCATTCTAAATATTTACTTAAAATACCTGTGGCAGGTATGACAGGCGCTATCTGGTTTCAAATGGCACACAGGTGGGCAAAGCTCCAAAGTATTCCAGCTCTTGTGCATTTTGAATCAACCAGAGCCAAATTCTTCTTTTTCTACTTGATTGTAGAAAGCCTAAGGTGATGCTCGTCACACATTTAATACATTCAAAGACTCACTGAAATGCAAGAGCTTTTACTAGATAGATTGTCAGGCAAACAAAGTGACCACAGGAAACAGGTAAGACATGATGAGTCAGGTGACGTTTTACAACTTACAGTACATCCTATAAGTGGATAAAGAGAATAACTGCAAGCTTTTTAAAAATCAACAAAATGCAACCGTAGAGGCAATGAGTGGAAATCTTATGAGAACTTCTGAAAATGAATTGTACAAAAATATTTTTTCCCAAAAGAGGATTTGATTGTCAGGCACATGAGCCATGATGATGCAGTAGAAAGCAAAGTGTGGCCATCGAAAGCACCGTAAAGACAGACGACACAGATATGCAGGTAGAGGCAGACATACGCTTCATTAAATGCTCCAAAATGAATCATTATGCTTCAGTGAGACAGACAATCTGACTGAAAAGAAAAGCAGACAGGTTAAAAAAAAAAGAAAAGGTTATTGGTGTTTCTTTTCCGTCTGATTGTGATCATCACATGGTCATGCATGAGCCGGTGGGTGGGTGAGATTCGTGGGAACTAGACTCTTCCTATGTATGTACCTGCATATGTGCATGTCTTTGTTATTGCATAATGTGTCTTTTGGCAAGTGATTGTCTAATAACCTCTAATTCTTTGACCTGCCTCGGGTCCAATGTTTGGAAAAGAGGGCAGAGGGAATAATTTAATTTCCTGGACTTCATGGTAACTCGAGAGCGTATACAGTACAGGGTTTCCAAGGAGAAAAGTTAGCTCAGCTTCTCATAGACTACTGAGGTAAAACACACAGGCCTACATTTCCCAGATGCCTTAAGGCTTCCACATTTATGGGTCAATAAAAGGCACAGCTGGGGTACTCCCAGAATTCATTGCGGTATGACTTCACAGAACGAGCTAATAAGGACTTTTGATATTTTGGGGAATACACTTATTTGCTTTCTTGCGTAAAGAGATTTAGATGAGAAGATCAATACCATTCTTGAGTCTGTATGGTCAATAAAGGGGGCTGCAAATTACTGCTGCTAGCCAAAAAATAGTCCAATTTTTATTTATTTTTACACTTCAGTTCTTGTACTTCTTATTTACAGTACAGACTTGAGAGGAGTATTGATTCTTTCATCCAACTCTTCGCAAGAAATTGAAGAAGCAGATTTCCTGTTTGAATATACACAGAGTTAAAATGTCTCCTTGTGTTTCTCGGCCTGCCCTTATCTTGACAATATTTGTAAGAACAGTGGTTGTGTATTGGTTTTAACACATTGGAGATTTCCTTTTCAAATAGCTGATTGGTTGCACATTTCACCATGCTGATGCTGATGCAGGTTTCTACTTAATTTTTTTTTCGTCAATACCTCTCGATTCTGGTATCAGTGCTGCAACTCCCCAATGACAACTGACCAAACTCGTCCTGTTTAGAGGCTCTGTGCATATGTCTATACTGTATAATCATTTACCATATATTACTATGATTCACCACTGCCGTCCCTGGTAATGCACTTGTGACAAGCACAGACACTTCACATATTGTATATAATTATAGTGCATTATTACAGCTTAGAGCTGGTTTCCCAAAAAATTCTGAGCAATAAAATCAGCTGCTCTTTTTATATTGTACAAAAGTTATAATTTATAAAAAAAAAAAAAAAAGAAGAAGTAAAATAAGGTTGTTCAAATGTAAACACATTGCAGATTTAAGGCCATTTTTGATATGTTTTCATCAGATTTTCATTGTTTTTGGTCTGGTATTTCATTGTCTTTTTTAAAATTTTCCCACAAAGATATAAAAACCGACAGGGACTCAAGGTGTCAGATACTTTTGGGAAACGTCAGCCTACATCTGTATAATATCTGCACCATGACCCTCCAGTGTAAATTTCAAAACCCTAAAAAAAAAAAAAAAAAGACACAATGGTGTAAGATTTACTGTATCCAGCAGCAGCTTCAGTCTCTTCTGCTGAGGGCTGTAGAGAAAAGAGAGACAGAGAGGTAGACGTGGTGCTACACAGCTTATTGATGTGTCTGGTCTTCATATTGATGCTCGGATTCTGCCTTTTCCGTCTCTCTTTCTCCTTCATTCTTTGTCTCTCTGGGCAATGAAAGTCAAACAGAGGTAGAGAGGCTACTGTTGCTACTTTATATATCAGTCCTCCCCTTTTCTCCTCCTTAACTCCAACATTTAAGGGCAGTGCCAACCCCTGATAGAGGCACAGAGTTAAAGTAAGACGGGGTGAAACATGCTCATTGACTCTCAGAGAGCTTTTTATGATGCATTTACATCCAGTGGCTTCTGTAAGAAACTCCTGTTAAGTTTCTGTGTCACATTGATTCTGTGTCCTCTCTGTCCTTTCTTTCGGGGGAAGCGAGTCTCTGCTATAGAGAACGAAGCAGGTAGAAGTCCATTCCTGTCCCGTTCTCTCTTTCTTTCCTCTCACACCACTGTCTCATTGCCTTTCCCCGGTTTGATCCAGCCCTCGCCCGGTGCCCTCTTGCCTCCTCGGCTCGCCCTGCCGTCCCTGAGTAGGCGGGCAGAGCAGCGCTGCCAGGTATGGAGGGTCTTGGCTGACCAGATCCACATACCCGACGTGATGCCAACAAGCAGTGACATGAAGATTCGAAGCATCTCCGAGGCAACGTATGAGTCTCGTACGTTGGCTTTGAAGTCCCCCCAGTGTGTGAGCTGGTAGATGTAACAGCCAATGACGGTGGATGCTGGAACAGTGTAGAGAACGGAAAATAGTCCAATCTTCACCATTAAACGCTCCAGCTTGTCTGTCTTGGCGCCGTCCTTCTGCAGATTGGAGCGGATCTTGAAAAGAGCCACCAAACCGGCGCATATAAACAGAGTTCCTAAAGTTTGATACAGAAAACAAGAGTCATTTAATGATCATTACATAGAAACAATCACATACAGCAGCAATGAAAAGAATGGCAGGAAGGCCCATACAGCATGTTGTTACAAGCTTACATATAAACACAATATTTAAGTATATTCAGTAAAAATCAATGCAAATTTAGAAACGCCTGTGTTATTATGTTGTAATTACCTATGAGAAGGTATGTGGCCAGTGGTGCCACAACAAAGCCTGTGAGCGCCTCCTGCTGCTGGTTGCCAACATAGCAGAGCCCAGTGAGATCGTCTGCATCTACTAGTCTCATTATGAGGATGACAATAGTTTTAACAGCTGGTATAGCCCAGGCCGCTATATGGAAGTAGGAGCTGTGCATTTCAATGGCTTCATGACCCCACTTTAGTCCGGCAGCCAAGAACCACGTCAGGGTCAGGATCACCCACCTGGAAGAGAGGTAGACGGAGTAAGAAGAGTGAGGGATGGGGCAAACACTACTCATGTTTACAGATTATTTTACTGAACTGGGATTAATTTTGCTTGGATCAAAACTTGTGTGTATGTAATCTTGTGTTGTAATTGGCTTATCATGACACCAAACAGTAACAAGTTACACAACAGATGATTGTGGTCTTATTTAGAGACAGAGTGAAACGCCTTGAGCTCTAAAGCTTTTCCAGGGGAAGAGTGAAGAAAAACAGGAAAACAAGGGCAAAAAGGAAAGGAAGAAAAAGAGCTGTGACAGCAGTGCGTTTCCACTGCAACATCATCAGTGCAGCAAACACTCAAAAGGTGGCATTTTTCACAAAGGCAGTCTTTGTATGTTTGGAAATTAATCCATCTAGTACAGGGGGTTATGAGACAGGATATTTAGCTTTTAAAGAAAACAGGATGCATGTCTCGTGTTCCAATTGTTCCACCGAAGTCAATTCACAACAGACGATGACAATGGTAAAAGTGGGACAAAGAGATGAAGGATTAATACAATAAAGTGTGTGTGTGTATGTGTGTATTTTGTGTGTGTGTGTGTGTGCGTGTGTTGGCACTAACCAGAGTGAGGAAGCCATGCCAAAGAAATAGAGCAGAAGGAAGACGATGGCACAGCCAGTGCTCTTTAACCCTTCTTGTACTAGAATTGGTACTGCTGCTGAATCCAAGTCACAGGAAACACGTTCCCTTCCCAGAATCAACCGTACCTGCAGGGAAAAAAAGAGAGGAAAGAATAAGGAAATGGACGAGAAAAAGCCAAAAAGGAGCATTTAACCCATTAAACTTTATACATTCACCCCAGATAAATTAATATAAATGTTACAATATAATACTAAACCTCCCACTTACCAGGTAGGCAACACTGTACAGATTACAGCACATGGACAGGAAGATAATGGGCCTTTCCGGGTATGAGAAGCGCTGTGAATCCAGCAGAAAGGTCAGGACCGTCAGGGTAGTTGAGAGGAAGCACAGCACAGCCCACACCGCCATCCAGGCGTCTGTGAAGACTTTTGCCCCCCGTCTGTAGAGCCCACTGTCGTAGCCACACTGGAGAGCACAGCTTTCCGTCTGTTTCAGCCAGGTATACTGTTCAGGCTCAGATCCCAATGCCTGACACTCCTGATGGGGAGGATGGCGGACTGGATAGTAGGGAGGGTCCTCATCCCCTGGACCTTCCATGCACATGTGATTGTGGTCGTTCTGAGGTGGGAAGAGGCTGCAGTTGAGGACCTGGAGAGGACACATAAGGGGAAATAGTTTCTTATTAAGGCTGTGATCCATTTTTTACATCAGTTTGGTTGAAATGTGTCTTTAATAGAAGACACATTTTGCTTTAATGCATTAATTCTTTATATACCATTTTACACATTACTTCCGTACCTAGAGATACAATTTATAATATAAGTCGACTCACCTCAGGCCAAATGAAACCGAACTCATGCAGCACTGGGAGGCATTTCCTCTTGACGGACAGACACATGCTACCACAGGGACCAATGGGGATGGGAACCTTGTCCGTGCACATTGGCACATAGACTGAGCACAGGAAGAACTGGAGAAAAAAAGGAATAACATAAATAAATAACATGTAAAACATTTTGCGCATAGTATATTTATAGTATATAGTCTGTGTTGGAAGTAAGGAATGGCTGAAGAGCAAGTTTTGAGAAAAAGGGGAATGCAAACAGGTCAGAAGAGTTGTATTCTTTCAAATAAGAGCTATTACTGAGGAGGAAAAAAAAGTGAAATATGACGATATATAGTGAACTGCTTTGTTCTAGTAGAGTTAAATCAAACTGTGAAGCAGAAGGTAAATCATACCGGTAGTGTTGTGCTTGTTTAAGAGGTGGAAACAGTGCTATGAATGCCCCTTGGCCCCATGTCTATATATTTAAGATAAGATTATGTCAGTTAGATGGTACTTCCACATGTGGATCCTCCATCTGCTTCCATATACCTCCGACTACTCCGCTGCTTCCTCTGCCTTCACTTTCAATACATTGCATCACCTCTTCTAGTGGCGGCTCTCTATTTTCACTTCTAATAAAGAACTCCACACTTGAGTCGAGACAGCGCTGCCAACATTAACCTGCTCCAAGGTTAGGCATACAACTCTGTGTCTTTAAAAACAATCTGTGGATTTAACAACACTGAGGGCATGTGCCATGTAATGCTCCATAATCCCCCCTAATCCAAGGCTCAGTTTTCTCTGTCCCATGGCAATACTTTTTGAAATAGATATCTAAGTTGGAGTTATAAAGATATTGACGAGACCAAAGTCATATTTGACTGTTTGAGATTGTAGTGATGTGAGGGGAAGAAGTGCCTTTTACAAACTCTAGGGTTACAAAAGGCTGCAATTTTAAGCAATTTCATGCCTTTAGGGGGGAAATCTGTTTGAAGCCAGAGTGTAAAATTGTGCCAGGCTCATGATATGAAAATACGCAGAAGCAGAAAGTACATTTCACTCAGCTACCTCCAGGTAAAAGAAACAAACACACACTCCAGGAGCTTGGAAGAGGGGCTGATAGCTGACTTTACAACCCAGTTCAAATGTGTTAGAGTGGAACGTCAGCTGCCATTTTCATTTCAGAAATATCTAAATATTTAATGGACCGTAATAAGAACAAAATGTTTTGGGCTCGCAGCCTTGATCTAGTGTTGGGGACATCCCAGCTTGAAATTAGCCCTCGAACAGAGCTCATATGAAACATGAATCCAAGAAGGGTGTCAAGGTTGGGAAATAAATACATGGGGAAACATTATATAACTTTTACTTTCTGTAGAAATTGTACATCTGTGCAACATGTTACAGTTTGACTATAAAAATAACAAGCATGAGATTTAAAAAAAAAAAAAAAGAAAAAGAAAAAAGGGAGAATCTGTGAGCTGCTGTTCTTTTACAAACCTATACAGGATATTCACGTTTCTATGTCTACAGACAAAACAGACTTATCTTTTGATTATAAGTCTGAACTGTGATACAATAACTCCTCACTGTGTCGCTGGCTGTGAGGAAGTAAGGGATGTCAAAATCCGTTATCTCAGTGAAAGGGAACTTCCTTTAAACTCAAATTTGTTACACTGCTCTCTGATCAGTATCTGTGTTATAGGGCAACTTTATTCATGTAACTAAAGCAGAGTGTCTGATCTGGAAACTGTGTTAAGTTTCTTTTCTACAAATAGACAATCTTTGTTCCCAGGCTGAACCACGTGTTTGATAGTTGTGTTGAGTAATTTCTTGTTTGATTAAATGAAATGTACAAATTAGCAAAGTTACCATAGTGTGTGATAGTGAGAGTTTGTTGACAGATATTAAATCATATGCAATACAATTTCCGATTTTTCTCACAAAGTTGTGCGTATAGTCTATCAGTGATGGTAATATAATACGTCTTGGGTGTTTTCCCCAACCGTTGGTAACCTGAGTGCCGCCACTTCAGTGCTAAAAGCTGCTCTGGTTACTAGTCAGGAAGCCTCCCATTTGAGCAAATGTTACGGGATATGGTTTCCCTTTCCTCCCTCTTTAGCATGTCTGTGTGTGTGTGTGTGTGTGTGAGAGAGGGGGGAGGGGGGGGGTGTCAGCTAATCTTACAGGACAATTTTCAGCTGGAGCAGGACAGTGTGGTTTGCAGTTGGTCCCTGTTCTGTCTGGCTGTCTCTCTCTCTCTCACACACACACACACATACACATACACATACACACACACATGCACTAACACACACTCATTTCTCTGGCATGTAAAACTAATTTTCCACCCTTATCCCCAAACACCTGTACACATTAATAATCCACTGAAATAACACAGTCATACTCCAGACAGAAGTAGTAGATATAAAAAAAAAAAGCATTTCTGTGTATGTCTGTGAGAACTCTGTCCACTCACACTGTCCTTGATATTCACAAAAAATCTGATCCCTGTTGAACCATTACTCACTCCAATTATAGGCTGAAGTTAAGTCTCACAGACAAGGAAGGGCACCAATCTATTTTTTTTTCTTCTTACATGGTGCATGAGGCAAACAAGCAGCATTTGTCTAAGGACACTGAGGGCACCATTGTTAACGAGAAGACAGTACAGTATATAGCAGTGAAGACTCAGCTGTTGCTGTGTGGGGCATGAACTCAGAATGTCAACAGACAGAGGGGGCATTTTCATTGAAATTAGCATGACCGCATGGCACAACAGGAAGGATGGGACCCCTCTCCACTTAGTCCAAACTCTATGGGAATCAACCTAATGCACAGTGCAATATCTGTGCTCCTCATTATCTCTGGCATCATACACGCAAATATAGAGTATCTGAACCCAGGCATGCCTCTTTGAATCCAGGTCACTGTGCCTAAATTTGTGTGTGGGGGGTAAGAGATCCTGTGCATGCTTTTAATAACATACTGGTTATTCTATTCTAATCTATTCTTAACATGCATTCAATCACTATCACAATCAGTCCAGTACCTTGAGTTGACTGGAGCAGCCGTACTGTATGAGTGGCGTAAACGTGGTCAGTTGCAGCTCTGCGTCCGACTGCAGCACGTTGCCGACCAGATTGGGCATCTTGGTGACGTTATAACCGAGACCCTGGCACATGCTGATCCGGATCGGGTCGCAGGTCATCTCCTCTACCTCTTCGCCAAAACCCTGCACCACGCAGAGCGAACCGAGCAGCCCGGATAACAGGAGCAAGGCTGCCCCGGTGAGCGACACCATCATCCCGGGCATGAGCACCTTAAAACACTGACCAGCTGTCCGGTGTGAATGTTGGCACAGTCAATATCTCCTTAAAACACACACACAAAAAAAGAAACCGTCCTGGAAACAGCCGCGCGTTATAGTCCGTGCGTTTTGGGGGCGATAGTATCCAAACTCGAATCGCTTAGTAGATTAAAATATCCAGAAAGTACAAGTAAATCATTTCAAGATTCGTGCATAGTCAAAAAATAGAATAACATGTGCCTCCGCAGGTTGAAAAAAAAACCTCCCACTTGGATAAATCCTGTAGTCTTTCGTGCGTTGTTTCCCGTTAATAGCTCGCAGCGCACAGATGAGATCCAGCGGTCGGGTTTTGCGTCTGCTGCCTGCAAGCGTCCAGCACTAAACTTTATTGTGTCTGTGAGGAGAGACTATTTTCTATTTTGCCTGTCCAGAAGAGAGGCCGACCAATCCATGTGCCGGAGTTCAGTTTCCCTGACCAACCCCTGACCAGGAGGCGGGATCCAAGAGGAAAATAGAAGAGGGAGCCTCCTCTCTTCTCTCCTCTCCTCTCCTTTCCTCTCCTCTCCTCTCTCCTTCCCTTCAGTGTTTCCCTTCTCTGTTCTCCTTTCCTTTTTCTGCTCTTTCACTGTGATTCCTTCTCTGTTCTCCTCCTGCAAAGAAAAATCTGTGAGCATTCCCCAACTAATTCTGACAATATCCAGAACCTGTATTTATACCGGCTGATGTGGCCTGCATATATTTTCATTGGCTGTATTTTTGTAGAAAATAAGCATATGAAAAGTGGATTTTTCAGTGTGTGTGTGTGTGTGTGTGTGTGTGTGTGTGTGTGTGTGTGTGTGTGTGTTTTATTTTATATGTAAAGTCTCTAATGGTCTTTTAAGGCCGTCTGGAACCTCACCACAGGTTCCACTCCCCTCCTCTTAAGGCCCGTCAGCTCTAAGTGCTCATGACATTGTAATTGAAAGTAGGGCCTTAAGTGATGCTGAAGCATTGGAAATCTGTTTTGCATTGCAATGAATGCACATACTGGACAGGTTTTGTTTGCTCGTGGCACCCCGAGAGAAGACTTCTCTTTTACAGCATGAAACTAGCTGTGAATGTTGTTTTGGCTTCTATGCGTTTGTAAGTGGTGAGAAAGTGCAAATGTTTTTTCGTGAGGAGTAAAAGCTGAAGGAAATCTTGATTTGTGGTTTTTTGTCCAAGTGATTTGTATAATTCAGAGGCTGTTGAAGTAACTGCCAGGTGTAATCAAATTCACTGTAAGAGCTCGACATCCCTTTTCAGTACCTGAATCCAGAGTTATAATGGATCCTGATGAACTTTGATCTGAGCCCAGTAGACATATTTTGTGATAAGAGATTTCAATTTCCAGATTTATCTCAATCCATATGAATCCTTACTACTTCCCTTATTATGTCCAGTCACCAACAGCAACATTATTTACTGTTGACCCTTTCTTTCTAACAACTGATTTTTGAGCAAGATAGCAGCTCGTAGTATTGACATTCCACACATGACCCAGAAACAAACACTTTCACTCTCATAAACACAGTGAGGAAATGCGGCTGGACCTCCAAAGTATGTGCCTTTTCTTTTTCTTTATCTCAAACCTAATCCATCTTTTTTTTTTTTTTTTTTTTTTGCTCGGAGACACAAAGCAGACAAACCAGCACAGAAGGAACTGGAAGCAATAGGGGGGGAAGTTGTTACTGTTTCTTTCCTTGGCTCTTACTGCTTTTACCTGGCATGCATCTGATTTTTTTTTTTTTTTGGGAGTTGCTGTTGATAAAAGAGTCACATAACTACTTGTAAACTTGGAAAACATCAGCACAGTGTGGCTGGATGCTTTCTTTGTGCTGCTGTGCTGCTTTGCTTTCCTTTCCATCCTAGGATTACACTGTGATGTTTAGGACAATCCGGTGTGACAATTGATTGGCAGCAGCAATGACCTGTCCACCCGGGCCGCCCCACCCCCCCGACCTCCAACACACTTCTGTCAGGCCAGTCACACACACACGCACACGCACACACACACACACACACGCACACACACATTCACACAACTACCAACCCCCAACCCCCTCTGCTACTCTGCGGCTGAACCTGGGGTCAAGACCCAAAGTAATTAGCACTGAGCTGAAACAATGGAGTGTGCCCTGGAGCTGATGCTTATCAGGGGCGTGGTGTGCGTGTGCGTGTGTGTGTGTGTGTGTGTGTGTGTGTGTGTGTGTGTGTGTGTGTGTGTGTGTGTGTGAGTGAGTGAGTGTGTACTTGCATGTGAAAGAAAGACTTGAATGGATGGGATCGGATCGTGAAACAGAGACGACTTTGAACCAAACAAAAGTTTTAACTGAAGTCCTGTACACTTATGAGCCCAGTTTTTTTTTTTTTTTGGTGGGTCGACACTTAATCCAGTCAGTTAATTAATTAATATAGAGAGAAGGAAAAAAAAAAGTCAATGGAGTGTGAGGTAAAGAGTTGTAACAGTCCATTATCAGGCTGAGCCACCAGCACAGTCTGTCCCCTCTGTTTACTTTCACAGTAGAGTGTGAATAGCAGCAGTGAGCAGACAACGTGTTGGAATTGACAGACTAATGACTGTCACACTGAGCTGATAATGACCACAATTACTCTTTAGGCCATAAAACCACTGAGTTAATAATGAAAGAACAGCCTTTCCCATTAAACTTTATATTCCTGCATTGACGTATAAGCTGGTGAGCAAACACAAGGGAACTTACAGCTGTTACATACATTTAAAGTGACAGATGTAAAACAATGCCAGTCACACTCTCTCTCCTTTTTAACCCTCCTGTCGTCCACACGGGTCAAATTGACCCCGTCCGTTTTGACTGTTTCTTCTTTCCTCAATTCCTTCCTCTTTCCCTCGTTCTCTCTTTCTTTCCTCCCTCTTTCCTTCTTTTCTTCCTCCCTCCTTTCCTTCCTTCATTCTTTCCTTCCTCCTTCCCTCCTTTCCTTCCTTCCCTCCTTCTCTCTTTCTTTCCTCCCTCCTTTCCTTCCTTCCCTCCTTCTCTCTTTCTTTCCTCCCTCCTTTGCTTCCTCCCTACTTCCTTCCTCCCTCCTTTCCTTCCCTTCCTCCTTCCCTCCTTTCCTTAATTCCCTCCTTCTCTCTTTCTTTCCTCCCTCCTTTCTTCTTTCCTCTCTCCTTTCCTTCCTTCTTTCCTTCCTCCCTCCTTCTCTTTCTTTCCTCCCTCCTTTGCTTCCTCCATCCTTTCTTCTTTCCTCCCTCCTTTCCTTCACTCCTTTCCTTCCTCCTTTCCTCCCTTCCTTAATTCCCTCCTTCTCTCTTTCTTTCCTCTCTCCTTTCCTTCCTCCCTCCTTTCTTCTTTCCTCCCTCCTTTCCTTCCTTCTTCCTTCCATCCCTCCTTCCTCCCTACTTTCTTTCCTTCCTTCCTCCCTTCCTTCCTTGAATCAAGGACAACAGGAGGGTTAAGGGAATTGAAAGGTGTATCCAAACTTTTGACTGGTACTGTACATTTGGCACAGATGTCTGTTTGTAATAAATTATTTCAGTATGTTGGTTTTTGGTTTTGATGAATCCACAGGGAGTTGGATTTTTTTTGACCATCCTACTTCGATGCACAAACCGCTTTCTGACCAAACCGGCAATCAGCTGCAGGAGGAAATCAGGCTGCCAATACTTGGGTTTGGTGCAAGCATAACATAAACATTTATGTCGACTAGTTAATTGATGGTGACTGTATGGAAAACAGTCCTCGCAGGCCTCAGAGGTGGGCTGTGAAAATCATTGTACAACCCCCTTGACACTGTAAATATCCAATCAAAGTGGGGAGTGGGAGGTTGAGGAGGGTTTAGGAATTTCAGCTTTTGCATGTCACTGATAGCAACGATCAAACCAAAAACAATCATAATACACTCATATCTACTTCAAAACATTCACTATCAGTTGTTATTGACTTATCTTTGTAGGAACATCAAGTGTTGATACTTTTTAATATATTTTTTTTCTTGTCTACTCCAATTATCAAAATTAATTTAGAAACTTTTAAGGAGGACATGCAGCTTGAAGTCTGTGTGAGAGTTTGTTTTGCAGTCTAGTAAAGCTGATTTCCACTGCTGTAGGCCAAGCAAAAAATAGTCAGGGCTTTCTAATTATCTATGCCACACAGTTCCCTCCAACACAACATTCATGTGATTCTTTTTGCATGTTGATGCCAGCAGAAAGGACTCACTGGTGTCTCTTTTCCTTTCCAAATTACCAACCCTTACTAATATTTTGATGGTTTAATGTTTAAGAGCTCTTCCATTTGAAGGACATGTGCTCTGGCTGACCTGGCATCAATCCTCCCCACTGTGTTTTTTTTTTTTTTTACATCCTTAATCCTCTAACTCTGCATCACTGCAACCATTGTTAGTCCCATAATAACAGAAAATACAGGATTTTAATGAGACTAGTTGAAGAAATATAATGAATGAGTTCCAACTTCATTGTTTTATTCAGCCATAGTAGGAGTAGGAGAATTATATCTTGGCAAATCTTTGGAGTTATACCTGTTGGGAATCAGCTGCAGACCCTAAACTACAAATTATGACATTTGCTATACCGTTGCTATACTGTTGCTATGCAGTTACACTCCCTTACATTCCCTTTAAGCTGATTTGAACCACATATACCAATACCAAGGCGTTTATTTACGATTATCATTAATTTATATGTCATCTTGAACAGCTGTAGTTCACAGTGATGCTAAAATCAGCCACAGGACTTTAGTGGGCAGGGACGCTGCATCTGCTTTTAATGATTTAATACCAGCTGTTCAAAATTAATTTAGATTAGAGTGACAAACTTCTCTCTATTTTTGGCAATGCAGTGATTAAATTCAAAGAAATTCACAAGAGACTCACCACTCAGCGCCTCATATAAAATCTTTTGTAACACCACTGGAAAAAAAAAATTCACGGGCCGAAGCTCAAAGTTTTAAATAACAGCGTCAAAGTGCTACTCTTTTATTTGAAGTACGCTGTTTCTCTTATATATGTCACATACGTTTGGCTCTTCTCCTTTTTAATTTAAAACATAAACATGTTAAATTGGCTACAGCTCTGTCAAGGCCGACTCGTCTTGATGCGGGAAAGTAAGTATTCTAACCTTTCAGCTTGGCAGGAAGAGTGAAAGGCAGTACCCCCAAGGACAGAAAGAGAGACACAAGTGTGTATCAGTCACCAGATAGCATCTTATGGCTCGATGCCCGATCCCTTTAGTCCTTGAAGTGCGGTATTAATAGGCCTGCCAACTCCTTGGAATGGTGTGAGTGTGGATAACTGGAAATGTTCTGCATGCAGGAGTGTATGTATGAAGCTGTGTGGCTTTACATCCATAAATTTGGTATTTTTAAGCGGCTGTGTGTGTGAATGCAGGTGTTCGGATACGTTTGGAGAATCTGTGTGAGAGTGGGTGTTCGGGTGGGGGGGTGAGGGTTAGAGAGAAAAGATTGGGGGTTTCTACAGGTGATCTGTCCCCTCTGGGAAAAGGAGGCTCACATTACGTTGCTGTGGACTACCACACACACACACACACACACACACACACACACACACACACAACTGGCCTCCATCACTCTCTTGAGCCAGCACAATCTGACTCCATCTCTTACCCTCACTGCCACTCCCATCCTTCTTTATTATTTTTTTTAAGACTTCCATCATCTGCTTCTCCTGTTTCTCCAACTGTAGTCGTGCAGCTTGCAGAGTCCAAATTACAAACTGTGAGTCACAACATTTTTCATGCAGGCACAAAGCTATCAGCTGTAAAGTTGTTTTTATTTAAAACAACAGAGCCTCAGTATGCTTGGGTGGTATTATGATAAAACCATGAAGCCAAAATAAGGTTGTCTACCATCAAATATTTTACTATACCATTTTTATTGTAGTAGCTATGACCTTCTGATCATTCTGGATATATTGTGTCAGTGAGCAGGGCAGCTTTATGTCCATATTGGATTTTTATAAGATTTATGCCTCAATGTCATGATGTTCTTGAGTTTGTCAGATGTTGAATTCGCTGGACATTGCTGAAGGTTACAAAGAAAAAAATCTAAAATCAGTTTTTTCTAATAAAATAATAATTAAATTCCCTTAGAGAGGAAGTCTGACTCTCTTCTCACCTCTTTTCATTTGTTGTCTTTCCATATTGATAATATATTGTGTTGTGCAGTCACTTGAAATATTATGATCTTAGATACAAGATGTGTGTGAGGACATTGTTCATAAGTTCATAACTCTACTTTAATTTCTCAAATGACTACTAAAGTAACACAAAGGGCTTTGAAGTTGATGTCTTACTCTACAACAAAGGCAAGCAGGATAATTTGTTATTTGGTCTCAAGGGTCAATGTCCTTTTACATATTTCTTCATCTTTAGTTATTCCATCATTTTACCCCTTTTGCAACTTCCTCTGTTTGGATTTATGTCATTTCTGCTTTTCAACAATCATGTGACCCCATGTACGTTGTCAACAAAATATGTCTCCAGGGAGCCTGTTATTTATGCCGTTTCCCCCGAAATGAGCGTCACCAATACACACAAGGTTTAATGTGAAAGCTCATTGTCAGTGTCACTTTATGGGCCTCTACTGTAAGTTTCCATGAATTTGTAAACTCTGGTTATTCTTCAAATGCATAGTGCAGTAGAAGGATATCAAGCAGCCAGCTAACTGCACTAGATCTACAGTGAACTGTATCATCATTTTATCATTTTATTCTTATCAACAAAAGACAACATGTTCATTGTAATGAAGCAATACGCCACACAATCCAATTCTATGTGTTTTAAAGAATGTACTTGTCATTTTTTTTGCATTACCAATCAAATTAAATTAGATTTCACATTTTAGTTCAATTCCTAGAAACATCACAAAGAGGCTTTATCTTTTATCTGGGGGATACCGCAGACAATTACCAAGCAAAGCCTTCCTCTTAAGTTCAGGCCTGGCGGTCTCAATCTGACTGTGTTTTGCTTTGGTCTCTCACTCTCTCTCTCCGAACCACAAACAGTGGATGGTGGTTCATCGTGTGCACTAAATACTGGATAACCAGATAATAAAAATCATCTGGACTACTTGTTTTATTTTATTTGCTCGTTTGCCTGTGGTTGTGCACCACTTACGCACTATAAAAACATATTTATGAAAGGTCTGAGATGGAAGCCCTTTTAAGGAATATCTTGATGTCTTGAAATTCAGTCGTTTTTTTTTCCACCACAGACTGATGGAAAAACAATCTCCCAAAATGGCTTGTTCACATGGGTAATATCCCACAAATATGCATTCAGTGCTTCAACTTCAGCATAAAGAGATGACAATCCCTAGCAGGATATACCGCCATACACTAGGAAGAGTGCAGTCTATTCATTTTAATTCTAATTCTGGCCACTTTTCTGAGCCGTGGACTTTGGCCCAAGGCTGCTGCTGCTGCTGTGTCCTGCCGGATTGGTGACAAGCAGCAGAGTGTTGATAAATGGTTCCTGTCCGTGGCTGTAAATCGGCCTCTTGTTGGAGAGTTAACCCCTGTAACCCTGCTCGTCTGTAACAGCAGACACTCCTCTCACAGCGTAGGGCAGCTGATGAGCTTTTCCCAGAAATCGGATGAGCAGGTGGTAGCGGTCCAGTTGGGGAAGTGGACGGATGTGAAAAAAACTAGTCCCTGTGCTCTATATGACTGCGTGGGTGAGAACTTAGCCTGCAAAAAACAAAACAAAAAAAAATCCCAAATCATCTCCCATCCTTTTTGCACATCTGCATGGCCAGCTGAAGGCAGCTTCCTGTTCCTGTAATTATAGAAATGTCATGACAGCAAGGTTTAACAAATGAAAAAAAGAAAAAGACATATTTGAGCAGGGCATATCAGCGTAAAAGGTCAACTTCAGTGGGCTTTTGCAAACTAATTGGGCAGCTGTTTGGGGCTGCTGAATGTGTTTCTTTATGCTGTTGAATGACTTCTCTTGTAGTCATTACTCAGGATTAATCAGTAGGGAGATATATCATGTAAAAGCTCAATTACGTTAAAGGGTGCACGCAATACAGTACACGCAGATTCATACACACTGAGCATTTAGGGAGTCGCCTCTCCTCCTCCTCCACCTGACCTTCTGCAGACACACAGCTGTTTCTCCTCTCCACTGACTGGTGTCTGGGAAGAGTTTTATTAATGTGCTGTAACTAAGTAACCACATAATATGGATCTCTGTAGCTCACAGACTGATTTATCTCCTCGCTTGCTGTGTTTGGTGTGGGTGGGTGTGCATGTGTTCACTATATGTCTGTGTAGCATTTCATATAGATTGACTTTTTTTTATGAACTAATGCAGTGTGGTTTAATGTGTTATGCAATAAATAACCCAATTTCATAGCAGGAATTAATTAAATAACAGAGCAAACCTACCTTTTTGGCAATGAATACATATTTTTAATTTCCCAATTTCAACCCACAACCTGTTCTAGTAGCAGAGATGCAAAAATAGATGAATGTGTTATTGGTACAATTTTACCAGAGTCTGTTGGAGACACAAATATTGATCATCTCCCTACTGTAGCGAGGAGGGGATTTTTTTCTAGCAAGTTTGAGTCTGTTACAGCTTGCATATTTATATTTAAATAAGTTTCCCTGATCAATGCTTTCACTGCAAGATACTAAACCTTTTCATGTGTAGCTGGAATTGTTCATAGAGCATGTATAATTGACTAGTAGGATTACCACTTGAGAGACAACTTCTGGGAACCACTTTAGCATGAGTGTGTGTGTGCGTGTGTGTGTGTGTGTGTGTGTGTCACTGGAGCGTAATTCATCCAAGGAATCTGCAGGACCACCGTGACACATCAGAAGAGTAGGTGCTTGCCAATGCAGGCCTGTTTTTTTTGCATGAGTATACACAGTAATGCAAGTGTGTGTATTTGTGTGTGTGTGTGTGTGTGTGTGTGTGTGTGTGTGGGTTGTGTTTTGCTTGAACATTTGTGTTTTTTGAGTCAATCTGGGATTAAATACTTGGATTTTTTCTATTTCTCAGAATATGTGTGTGAATGAATGTGTGATACAGTAGGAGTGTGTAAATGTTGTGTGTGTGTGTGTGTGTGTGTGTGTGTGTGAGTTACTTGACAATGAAGTGGAAATGTTCTGTCAAATGCTGTGTTGAAAAGGTGAAAGGCTGACATCCAACGTGCAGCTGTGCAAAGCAAGAGAGAGTTACTGTACATAGAGAAAGGGAGGTGGGTGCTCTGTTTTTCCCATAAAGTGAGAGATATGCAGATAGGAAAGGGGAGGAGGGGTCGGGAGGGGGTGGGGGGTCGGTTGCGGGGGGGGGGGGTCTACTTGAGAGGCATAACATTGGAAAGATATGGGACTCTACGCTTATGTAAAGATAAGAGGGTGAACGCGAAGAAGAGATCCATCAAATCTATCAAATCCTTCTGTGATTTGACTGAAAGCGTGACCGTAACCTCCACAAAATCATAAAAATGAATGGGTTTCCCTCGCTGTGTGTTCTGTTAGCGAGCTGCTCTGTACTGCTAACACGCCATCATCCGTTCTCCTTCAGTTTGTTATTCATAGACCTCTGCGCTGACTTCCTTGGCACCTGTCTTTTCCCCCGTCTTGTTGCTCCACTCCCTTTAAATAGAACTCATGTCTCCAGAGGAAGAGTAAACACTGGCCCTGCCGTGGGAATACAGATCAACACACATGCAGAACATACGCACACACACACACACACACACACACCACACACACACACACACACACATATATCTCTATAGTAATATACTCGTATTTCAGTTTCTGACCTTTGCAGCCAATGTTATGACTAATTCAAAGCTGCTGGAATGGTTAATATTCACATGTGTAGCTTTAAGATTGCTAAACTGATTAAATTAACACAAAGTAAGCTTATATGTGTTTTTTTGTAGTGCAGAAGTATAGAAAGTTAAAGAAAAGCAGCCTTTATCGTAACCCTTGCCTCGAGTATAGCACATCTAATATGCAATTGTGTTTTAATTACATTCTATGCAGTACATTGGATCTGCTACTGGTGCTAAGTGATTTTGGTGTTTTGAAATATGTCTTTAAAACCAAGACAAAAAAAGTCAATATTTCCCAGTTAGTGTTAATATTCAGCTCCTCAGTCAGTCAGTCATGTCATTCCAGCCTCAGAGTCTGCAGTAGCTGCTGAGAGCTGCTGAGAACTGGACTGGCAGCCTGCATGGTGTCCTGTGACTTAATCACTGAAAACACAGAGAGGGAGAGAGAGAGAGGGGGACATAAAGAGAGAGAGAAATAGAGAGAGAGAGAAAGAAAGAGAGAGAGAGAGAAACTCAAAACCACAAGAAAATCTAGTCCAAATATTTAAAGTGGGTTTCAAAATCAAATTTTCCATCAGGGTCATTGCTGTTTACTAGATAACCTTTTCTACATAATTACAAATGTCATGTCACTCTCTCTGTCTGTCTCTCTCTCTCTCTCTCTCTCTCTCTCTCTCTCTCTCTCTCTCTCTCTCTCTCTCTCTCTCTCTCTCTCTCTCTCTCTCTCTCTATCTATCCCTCTCCCTCTCTCTCCCTCTACCCCTCTCTCTCTCTCTCTCTCTCTCTCTCTTCTATCCCTCTCCCTCTCTCTCCCTCTACCCCTCTCTCTCTCTCTCTCCCCTCTCTACCCCTCTCTCGCTCTGTCTCTCTCTCTCTCTATCCCTCTACCCCTCTCTCTCTCCCTCTCTGTCCCTCTCCCTCTCTCTCTCTCCCCCACTCTCTCTCTCTCTCTGTGTGTGTGTACTGTTTCCATGAAACTGGTAAAATTGTTGTGTACACAGGGAGCGCAGGGAGCCAGTGGTTGCATTTATATGCATGACAAAAATCCAACAAAACACACACACACAACACACACACACACACACACACACACACACACACACACTAACAGCACACACAAGCACTGTTTGATATGTGGTCTGTCCGCTCTGATACACACACACACACACACACACACACACACACACACACACACACACACACACACACACACACACAAACACTTTTCATTCAACAGTCAGATTCCTGTTTTCTTGCCGCTTATTGAGGCAGTTATGACGAGAATAACCTCAAAAGAATTCACATACTTGCACAAACACACTTGAAATAATCCTTTGTCATACGTTGCACATTATTTAAGTCAAAAGATTTTTTTTTTTTGTGTGCTTTAGGCTACTTGACTTGTCTTTTAGGCCTGGTGAAGAGATGAAATAAAGGTGGTAATGATGACGTAGAATAGAGTGACAGTGGCATGTGTGTGTGTGTCTGTTATTATTTGTTTATAGTCAATATGCCAGCTTGAGCGTGTAATGCCTGTGTGTGTACAGTATAAGCTTGTGTGGGTGTTTAGTTTTGATACCCGATGTCAATGTGGGTTTATAGTAATACGTCATGTGGCATATGGTGTGTGTGTGTGTGTATATGCATAAGTGAGAGTGTGCTGGGAAAATGCTTTACACAAATGACTTATTCACGTTTGTTGCAGCAGTGGGCGCTCGCTGTGGCATTCTCACCATACCAGGTCCGCTCAGCCTCAATTGTGGTTTGACTTGTGTGTGTGTGTGTGTGTGTGTGTGTGTGTGTGTGCGTGCGTTTATATGTCCATGTGTCTCTTCTTTGTCTCACGACTACTAGCTTTTACCGCAGACAGTGGATGACAGACAAAATGCACATTCCCTCTCTTTCTCTCTCTCTCTCTACACACACACACACCACACACACACACACACACACACACACACACTGCACAAACTGGAAGACAAATGGACTTGCTGACACACGGACAGAGATGTGGACAAGCTGCTTTTCCGTTTGAATGCTCAGCCAAACCACAAGCCACAATTACACTTGTCCCTGTCTGTTTGACTGCAGCAGAGATACACAGTGTGTATTCACTGAGCCGTGAGCTGCAGGATGATGATGTGAGACAGCAGGGCCGTGAGTGACACTGTGGGGCTTGTATTGCACGCAACTCATTGGAACAGGTTGTAAAATTACGCTGATGAAAAGAAGAAGGGAAGTTTTGTTGTAATGTTTTGCACAATTAGTAGTAGAGAGAGTATACACCCCAATTTAACCCTCCTGTTGTCCTCAGGTCAAGGAAAGGACAGGAGTAAGGACTGGAGGAAGGAAGGAAAGGAGTAAGGATGAAAAGAGGAAGGAATTTAGGAGAGAAGGAAGGAAGGGAGGGAGGGAGGGAGGGAGGAAAGGAGGAAGGAAGGATGGAAGGATGGAAGGAGGAGGGAGCAAAGAAAGAAGGGTGGAGGGGAAGAAGGAAGGAAAAATTAAGGAAAGGAGTAAGGATGAAAAGAGGAAGGAATTTAGGAGAGAAGGAAGGAAGGAAAGTAGTAAGGACGAAAAGAGGAAGGAATTCAGGAGAGAAGAAAGGAAGGGAGGAAAGGGCGAAGGAAGGAAGGAGTAAGGAGGGAGGGAGGAAAGGGTGAAGGAAGGAAGGAAAGGAGTAAGGAGGGAGGGAGGGAGGAAAGGAGGAAGGAAGGAAGGAGGAGGGAGCAAAGAAAGAAGGGTGGAGGGGAAGAAGGAAGGAAAAATTAAAGAAAGAGGGAAGAAGGAAGGAAAGAAGGAACAGTCAAAAGAGAGATGGGGTCAATTTGACCCGGGAGGACGACACAAGGGTTAAATCTATTGTTAGTGAAATTTGCATAGTTTGATGTTTCATTGGAGTGTTAAACTTTTTTATCAGTAGTTTCTGTAGCTGAAGAAGTTTTCTTATCTTTGTTATATACTCTCAGTTTTTCCCCCATAACTTTCCAAATTTGACAGAATATGCTTCACAGTAAAATTAAAACCTACATAACTGTGTGTAACTCGCTGAGGAGTGTCTGAGGAATGTGTTATGATGGATTTTTCACAGACATGGTTTATGGTGCTGGTGACTCCTACCAGCATTTCTTATCTTCTCACAGATAGGAAGACGTTTAAGAGGACTGAGAAGACATATGTAGACATTACTGGAATGATGATGTCAACGGTATATGTGAGTAAAGAGGATGAGATAAGATTTAAACTAGAGTAATTATATTAAACTGTCCTTTAGCATAGTTATCATAGTTTTACCGTTTTTGGTTTGTCACATACTACAGACTACTATCAAATTTACAACTCTGGCGTCCCAAAAGGTGAAGAGGATATGATTTAAAGTTGCAGGAATAAATTTATTATGATGAAGATGTTCGTCAGCGTATTCCCCACAATAAATTGATCTGGTATCGACTTCATGAAAATTAATATTCCCACCAGCTGATATCTTGTCTCTAAAACATATTAACAAATAACTTTTCAGACATCAGTAAGTCTCTCTCACATACCATTAACCTTGGTGTCGTCCTCCCGGATCAAATTGAGCCGGTCTGTTTTGACCCTTCCTTCTTCCTTCCTTCCTTTCCTCCCTTCCTCTTTCCCTTTCTGCCTCCCTCCCTCCCTTCCTTCTTCCTCCCTTCCTTCTTTCCTCTGTCCTTCTTTCCTCCCTTCCCCTTTCCCTTTCTGCCTTCCTCCCTCCTTCCTTATTTCCTCCCTCCCTCCTACCTTCCTTCCTCCTTTCCTTTCCTTTCCTTTCCTTTCCTTTCCTTTCCTTTCCTTTCCTTTCCTTTCCTTTCCTTTCCTTTCCTTTCCTTTCCTTTCCTTTCCTTTCCTTTCCTTTCCTTCCTTCCTCCCTCCCTTCCTTCCTTCCTTGACTGGAACAGGAGGGTCAAGAGATTGTAAGCAAGTGAGGCCAATGGAAATGTTAAAATAATTTAACCATAAGTATAAAAAATAAAAATACATTTAACACTTTAAAATATTCACTCAGTTAGGAATCACTGTATCTTTTCTTCTTATCGTCTGTCCCCTCGCTCTCCATCTACGTCTCTTTTTCATTCTTTCTTGCTTTTTTTCTCAGGGTGTGTGACCTCCGACCCTGATGAGGTCAACTCATGACAAGTCATCATTTTGTTTTCATGGATGCTGTCAACAGCTCTCATGAATTTATATTTTTCCCTCCTTTTTTTTTATTCCAACAGGGGGGAAACATTTCTTTTTTAACTATACACATTTCTCTATATGTGAAGTTTTCATTTTAAACATTCTCAGTAGACGGTTGAGTATGAATCTGTGTGTGTTTGCATGTGTGTGTGTGTGTTGCTGCATGTATGAAGGTCCAGTGGGAGTTCTGGCCACAGATGTAAAAGTCATTCCTGACGTCAGTCATTCCTCACTACTTATTGCCTATTTCTTTAGCATTCCTCTGTTCTCCTCATATTCTTTTGCCTTCATTCTTTCTCTCTCCTTTACTCTTTTCTCTTATATATTCATTTCCACTACCACCGTTTTGCTTATTTCTCTTATTTTATCCACATTTCTTCTCTCGTTATTCCCCTCGCTCCCCTTCTCGGTTGCTTTTTTTTCTTCATCCTTTCATTCTGTCTCTCTTTATCCCAACGGCCCACTTTCCCTCCTCCATTCTGTTTTTTTCCTCTGTCTTCTCTGCTCAACTCTCTCCAAGGCCTAGTATAAGTGTATGTACCTGGCAGAGTGTTTTATTGTGCTGTCAGGGGGTTGGGGAGGACTAATTTCACCCATAAAAGCAGTTCAGAACAAGAAAAAAGGGGGCGGCAGATGGGGATTGGGGGCAAGTTTATTGGAATAGTTTGTTTTTTTTAAACTGTGAACAGCTATTATTTTCCCTCTCCTCTTTCTCTTTTCTTTCCATCCTGGCAGCGGACTGTATAGTTTTGGCTCTGATAGCTGTGACTGAGCAGACTGCACATACAAAGAAGCTCTGACACATGCTTATGCTATAGCTTTGTGCAAAAAAACAACAACAAAAAAGAGGTGCATTAACCACATTTATATAACACTTATTGTGCATTAATATGTACACACACACACATACACACACACATTCACAGTGCGCTCCTTGTGTGTGGTGGTGGATGTGGGCTGGTGTGTTTGTTTGTTTTACGGAGTGCTACCGCTACCACAGACCACAATGTATTTAGCGAGGCTGTAGTCATTTTGTCTGACTGCAATTTGGCAGACGGCCTGCGATTCTCAGCTCACAACACAAGGAGATGTATGTGTGTGTGTGTGTGTGTGTGTGCGCTCCATTAGCCTGGTTCCCATAACATAACCCAGCCATAGGCTAAACATCTAAAGGAACTCCACACCCCAAAGTACAACCTGATTAAATGGAAAAGGTATTGTTTAGTTGTATGAGTGGATCTGATACGCGATGCCTTGATTTATACATGAGTCTGATTAGTCTCATCAATCTGTCTCTGCTCTACATTGCCTGTCACGCTGCCTTTTGTTGTTGCTACTACACATGAATCCCTGGTTAGTCTCATTAGTTCAGTGCTGTTTTAATTACTACAAATGCGGGTGCAAATGTTACAAACGTTTAAGAAATTCAGCACAATAATTATAAGTGCTGTAAAATCACTGATGAATAAAAAACAAATGTGCTCCAGGAATTAACAAAGTCTTCTGCAGTGGGTGATATTCAAAGGCTCTGATGTTACTGATTTGTGTACAAGTGGTCTGGTGAGATAGACTAACACTTTTTTATCTTCAATAGATGGAGTGGCAAATTGTCAGTGTTTGTTCTGGCAGTATTTTGTATCAAGAAGCACAAAGTAGTGGCGGTGTTTAGCTCAGTGGGTAGAGCACCCGCCCCATGTGTTGAGGCTACAGTCCTCGCTGCAGGTGACCCCGATTCGAATGCGTGTCATTCCCCCCTCTCTGCCACCAGTCTCTCTACTAAACCTGTACATTAAAAGGCAAAGAGCCCCCAAAAAATATACTTTAAGAAGCTCAAAGTCGTTCCTTGTCTTTCTCTAGTTTATTCAGTCGTCTGCAGACGGACTCCTTGCTGTCTCAAGCGTGAGATGGCACAGCGAGCCCAGAGCAGAGGAAATAGTCAGATTATATATAATACATTATCACAGAAAGGATGACCTTGTTCTACCATCAGAACAATGTAAGCACAATAGTCACGTCATAATGTGTGTACTATCAGGACAATGGTTAGTCAGTAGATTATAACATACATGATGTTCACTCAATCAGCATTTCATGTAACATGAGTGATGTCATGGTCAGCAGATTATGACACACATACAACTAATCATATGGCATAGTTACTCATGTTGATCAGAGAAGATGAATAATAAGAATTCCCATTACATGTTTAACCCTCCTGTTGTCCTCAGGTCAAGGAAGGACAGAAGGAAGGACAGGAGGAAGGAGGAAAAGAGGAAGGAAGTAAGGAGAGAAGGAAGGGAGGAAGGAAGGAAGGGAAGGAAGGAAGAAGGGAAAGAAAGGAGTTAGGAGGAAGGAAGGAGGAAGGAAGGGAGGGAGATAGGAAAGGAGTAAGGAGGGAGGATGGAAGGAAAGGAGGAAGGAAGGAAAGATGGAAGGAAGGAAGGAAGGAAAGATGGAAGGAAGGAAGGAAGGAAAGGAGTAAGGACGAAAAGAGGAAGGAATTTAGGAGAGAAGGAAGGAAGGAAGGAAGGAAGGAAGGGAGGAAGGAAGGAACAGTCAAAAGAGGTGGGGTCAATTTGACCCGGGACGACATGTAACATACATGAGAAGAGAATAATAAGAATTTCCATTACATGTTTCAGCGTAGAGAAAACACATCAGCTGTGGTGGATCAGTAGTACACGTGAATCTATATAATACACATGTTAATGATAAGGCCCGATCTCGATTTTTCTTAGTGTGTTTGGCCGTACTGACATTTACAGTAACACTGTCAATCACAGAGAAAGTAAGAGGCAACAGAAAGTCCTTCTTCACTTCCAAATAGCCCCTGTGTCCTTCATTGGGCAGCTTACGTCATCGTCTTGCAAAAGCTCAGTTTTTCCCACACACACTGAAACACAGAGCCGACGTTTCAAGATTTATATGGAAATTGATTTGGGAAAGCTGGCTTTGTGTGGACATACTGTGAGATGTGTCCATGTGCAGTACCTGAAGGTTAATGGTTATTAGGACCATAAATATTCCAGACAGCATCACCACCAATTTGTAATACTATCCCTGAGTTTATTTTGCTATAAAACATTTGGACATTTTCTTTTAATTGTTAAATTAGAATCTCGATTTCTATGTTTTCAAATGAGCTGTGCTACTTCAATCTTTCCATGTATCCCATGGCAACTGCAGAAGTGCCCTTTGAGGTAGACCACCCATCCAGCTGTACTTAAAAAGGTGCAGGTCTGTGGAATGGAGACCAGTAGAAAAGCATTTAACCCTCCTGTTGTCCTCAAGTCAAGGAAGGGAGGAAGGAAGGAATGAAGGAAGGAAGGAAGGAATGATGAAAGGGAGGGAGGAAGGAAGGAAGGGTGGAAGGAAGGAAGGAAGGATGAAAGGGAGGAAGGAAGGAAGGAAGGAAGGCAGGAAGGAATGGAGGAAGAAGTAAGGAAAGGAGGGAGGGAGGAAGGAAGGGAGAGAGGAAGGATGGATGAAAGGAAGAAAGGAAGGAAGGAAGAAAGGAAGGGAGGAAGGAAGGAAGGAAGGAAGGAAGAAGGGAGGGAGGAAGGAAGGAAGGGAGGGAGGAAAGAAGGAAGGAAGGAAGGAGGAAGGGAGGAAGGAAGGAAGGGAGGAAGGAAGAAGGGAGAAAGGAGGAAGGAAGGTAGGAAGGAAGGAGAGAAGGAAGGAAGGGAGGAAAGGAAAAGAGGAAGGAAGGACAGAGGAAAGAAGGAAGGGGTGAGGAAAGAAAGAGAAAAGGAAGGAAGGAAGGAAGGAAGGAAAGACAGACGGAAGGAAGGAAGGAAGGAAAGAAGGAACAGTAAAAACAGACAGGGTCAATTTGACCCGGGAGGACGACACAAAGGTTAACTATTGAATGACATATATGCAAAGTGAGTTTTGATATCTACTGTATTAGTGAGGACCAGGCCATGGATGCAGCTTCTTCTTCTAAACTCGACTTTAACAGAGCATCATATTTGTTTAGATTGTTGTTGATTTGTAATGAGGACACAAATCATTCGGTGACAGCAAAAAAAAAAAAAGCCTCAGTCAGAACAACACAGCCTCCTCTACTGTGATGCTATTGTTATCACTACACGGCCAAAAAGCTGCCAGAGTCTAGTTACCAACAAGCAGAAATTCTTGCAGTCACAAAATTTAACGGTATAAATAAGGAAAGGAAAGGAAAGAAAGAGAGAAGGAAGGAAGGAAGGAAGGATGAAAGGGAGGGAGGAAGGAAGGAAGGAAGGAATGGAGGAAGAAGTAAGGAAAGGAGGGAGGGAGGAAGGGAGGAAGGAAGGAAGGAATGAGGAAGAAGTAAGGAAAGGAGGGAGGGAGGAAGGGAGGAAGGAAGGAAGAAGGGAGAAAGGAGGAAGGAAGGTAGGAAGGAAGGGAGGAAGGAAGAAGGGAGAAAGGAGGAAGGAAGGTAGGAAGGAAGGGAGGAAGGGAGAAATGAGGAAAGAAGGTAGGAAGGAAGGAATGGAGGAAGAAGTAAGGACAGAAGGGAGGGAAGAAGGGAGAACGGAGGAAAGGAAGGTAGGAAGGAAGGGATGAAGGGAGAAATGAGAAATGAGGAAAGAAGGTAGGAAGGAAGGAGAGAAGGAAGGAAGGGAGGAAAGGAAAAGAGGAATGAAAGACATAGGAAAGAAGGAAGAGGGAAGGTAGGGGGGAAGGAAAGACAGACGGTTATCACTACACACGGCCAAAAAGCTGCCAGAGTCTAGTTAGCAACAAGCAGAAATTCTTGCAGTCACAAAATTTTACGGTATAAATAAGGAAAGGAAAGGAAAGAAAGAGAGAAGGAAGGAAGGAAGGATGAAAGGGAGGGAGGAAGGAAGGAAGGAAGGAATGGAGGAAGAAGTAAGGAAAGGAGGGAGGGAGGAAGGGAGGAAGGAAGGAAGAAGGGAGAAGGAGGAAGGAAGGTAGGAAGGAAGGGAGGAAGGAAGAAGGGAGAAAGGAGGAAGGAAGGTAGGAGGAAGGAAGAAGGGAGAAAGGAGGAAGGAAGGTAGGTAGGAAGGAAGGGAGGGAGGAAGGGAGAAATGAGGAAAGAAGGTAGGAAGGAAGGAATGGAGGAAGAAGTAAGGACAGAAGGGAGGGAAGAAGGGAGAACGGAGGAAGGAAGGGAGGAAAGGAAAAGAGGAATGAAAGACATAGGAAAGAAGGAAGAGGGGAGGTAGGGGGGAAGGAAAGAGAGACGGTTATCACTACACGGCCAAAAAGCTGCCAGAGTCTAGTTAGCAACAAGCAGAAATTCTTGCAGTCACAAAATTTAACGGTATAAATAAGGAAAGGAAAGGAAAGAAAGAGAGAAGGAAGGAAGGAAGGAAGGAAGGAAGGAAGGAAGGATGAAAGGGAGGGAGGAAGGAAGGAAGGGAGGGAGGAAGGAAGGAAGGGAGGGAGGAAGGAAGGAAGGAAGGAAGGAAGGAAGGAAGGAATGGAGGAAGAAGTAAGAAAAGGAGGGAGGGAGGAAGGGAGGAAGGAAGGAAGAAGGGAGAAAGGAGGAAGGAAGGGAGGAAGGGAGAAATGAGGAAAGAAGGTAGGAAGGAAGGAATGGAGGAAGAAGTAAGGACAGAAGGGAGGGAAGAAGGGAGAAAGGAGGAATTAAGGTAGGAAGGAAGGGAGGAAGGGAGAAATGAGGAAGGAAGGTAGGAAGGAAGGGATGAAGGGAGAAATGAGAAATGAGGAAAGAAGGTAGGAAGGAAGGAGAGAAGGAAGGAAGGGAGGAAAGGAAAAGAGGAATGAAAGACATAGACATAGGAAAGAAGGAAGAGGGAAGGTAGGGGGGAAGGAAAGACAGACGGTTATCACTACACGGCCAAAAAGCTGCCAGAGTCTAGTTAGCAACAAGCAGAAATTCTTGCAGTCACAAAATTTAACGGTATAAATAAGGAAAGGAAAGGAAAGAAAGAGAGAAGGAAGGAAGGAAGGGAGGGAGGAAGGAAGGAAGGGAGGAAGGAAGGAAGGAAGGAAGGAAGGAATGGAGGAAGAAGTAAGGAAAGGAGGGAGGGAGGAAGGGAGGAAGGAAGGAAGAAGGAGAAAGGAGGAAGGAAGGTAGGAAGGAAGGGAGGAAGAAGGGAAGAAAGGAGGAAGGAAGGAAGGAGGAAGGGAGAAATGAGGAAAGAAGGTAGGAAGGAAGGAATGGAGGAAGAAGTAAGGACAGAAGGGAGGGAAGAAGGGAGAACGGAGGAAGGAAGGGAGGAAGGGAGAAATGAGGAAGGAAGGGATGAAGGGAGAAATGAGAAATGAGGAAAGAAGGTAGGAAGAAGGAAGGAAGGGAGGAAAGGAAAAGAGGAATGAAAGACATAGGAAAGAAGGAAGAGGGGAGGGTAGGGGGGAAGGAAAGACAGACGGTCATCTACATCACTACACGGCCAAAAAGCTGCCAGAGTCTAGTTAGCAACAAGCAGAAATTCTTACAGTCACAAAATTTAACGGTATAAATAACTCCTTATTGCAGTTCTAAATAACTTCTATAAAAAATGTTGAATAAGATATTTTTCAGCTAAACAACAACTTTATAAACCACTTCAGGCTTGTTGTTTTGTAGTCTTGAACAATATGTTGAAGCTAAAACGGTAAAATGTGTTCAAGCATGCCAGTTGGACCAGGAGTGAAAATAACGCACCCAACCATTATATTACTTTCTGAGGGTGTTTATATTTACCAAAAGTCTGTTTGGAACAAAACACGACTCTGTGTACCACCTAGTGTTGGCAATCATTAAAACCCCATGATGAAGTGATTACTGAGAGAAAGCTGTATATATGCCAGTGTTGTGGTGTAGATCGCTACACATGCTCACGAAGTTGTACAGCCACCCAGGAGGAAGTGTGCAAACCTCTCTCTCTGTGTGTGTGTGTGTGTGTGTGTGTGTGTGTGTGTGTGTGTGTGTGTGTGTTGGTTTAGAAGAGAGAAATCCTTTTGTTTCTAAACATACAAACAAGCCTTACTGCATATGAATACCTACATTTTTTGGCAATGGGTTTTGAATGTTTGAATGAGCACAAATTCAACCCTGATGTGCTTGTAAGCGTTCTGCCGGGTTTGTATGTTGATGGTGACCAGATCCAAACATATGAAGATAGCAAGGTGTGATGTCACCCAGTGGTTTTTTCTTTGGGACCAAGAGGAAGCCCAAAGTCGCTGCTTTTTAATCAGTGTCATCTTTTCCATTTTGGGTCAGGACCTTCTAATTAAGGAGTGCGGAGTTTTCTCTGGTAACACAACCCCTCTATCTTGGACCAATGGGAATGGTAGCCTACTGATACCCTTTTCCACCGAGTTGGAGCTGGTGCTGGTTCGGAGCCAGAGCCTGACTAAGCACCGGTTCTTTGCTTTTCCATCGCCAAAGCTCCAGCCCCGAGCCTCAGAACAGGAGCCAGAGCGAGCACCAACTCTTTGCTGGTCTAAAGCAAGAGCCGATTACGTCAGCGGACTGGGGGTGGGGCTAACGTTTATTAGCCGGCTAGCGGGGTTAAACTTTTTAATCAGTGTCATCTTTCCTGTTTTGGGTCAGGACCTTCTAATTAAGGAGTGCGGAGTTTCTCTGGTAACACAACCCCCCTCTCTTGGACCAGTGGGAATGGGTAGCCTACTGGGTGCACACTTGGGCTAACGTAGCTACTTTAGCTAAATTGTGCTAACAGGGCAGGTATCATACAGTAATTGTGTAGCAATACCAAAATGTTGCAACAACAGAGGAAGGGAGAGCAGCAGTCTTCAAATATTATTAATGGAGCGATAATGTCCAAAATGACCAACAGTACACTTATCAGGCAAGTTGAGAACATAATGACTCATTAGGGAAAAAAGACGGATTGCTCCACACACACTAGAAACCCTTCGAGTACAATTCAACAGTTTCTTGACTTACACAATAATGCTTTGAAATATGGAAAGTAAAGATTTATTTTGTCCTACAGCAAATTAGTCTTAAGCCTGCGAGGACTAAGCCTACTACCTCCAGTTCCTCTGGTGCTGTGTGTGTGTGTGTGTGTGTGTGTGTGTGTGTGTGTGTGTGTGTGTGTGTGTGTGTGTGTGTGTGTGTGTGTGTGTGTGTCTTTGTGTGTGTGTGTGCGCGCAAATGTGTTTTGGGGGTGGGGGTGAAAGAGGATATCTTTTTCTGTGTAGAGGTTTCAGGAAATGCCGCTATGAGAGCCGAGTTGCTGTAGGTTGAACACACACACACACACACACACACACACACACACACACACACAGACTTTGACAGTGTTTTATGGTCACCAGTTGGCTCGACTTCTTTTCCTTTACATGTGCCACTTGTGAATGTGTGTATGTGCAGCAGTTTAAAACTTTTTCCCTTACACATATTTGTGTGACTGTGTGTTTGTGTGTGTGACTGTGTGTGTGTGTGTGTGTGTGTGTGTGTCTGTACCTATGAAGTCATTAGGGGCAATTAGCTGTAGCACTGCAGGGTAGTTAGTGGCCCGCTGATGGATTGGAAACATCCACAAGGCAAACTCACACTTATTCAGTTACACTCTCCTCTCCTCTCAGACAAATGTATGTGTGTGTCTGTCTGTGAGTTTGTGTTAAAAGTGTGTCTAGTTTTGTGCGTTTCTGTATTGCTGTGTGTGTGTGTGTGTGTGTGTGTGTGTGTGTGTGTGTGTCTTTCTGTGGTTGTAAGTGGATTTGATTTCAAAGGTATGTCTTAGGCCCATTTGAATCATTAAGTGTGATTAGTGGGGAGGGAAGGCGGCCTCCTACCTTCTCTCCACCCACAGAGAGAAAATGTACTGTACTACCAGCTGTGCTAGGGCCAAAAAATGGATAGGGGAGACTGGGGTAAGTTGAGCCACCCTGTTGTATCCAAGCAATTTGTTGTCATGTGACCATAAATTCTGCCAGCACCCTTCATTTCTCTTTGGCTGTGATTGAAGAAGCTTATGGTGCTCTGGTAAATATGTTGTCAAGCACATTTTCTACATTTCAGCTGTAATGGCTGTTATGCTAAATATTAGCCTGAGTTGTTAAGCTAGGCTATAT
>JAJDFG010000483.1:125053-132553 GCA_021039105.1 Scomber colias
CACTGAAATATGTAAAAATGGGATAAAACTATGATTTCTCTTATCGTAAGTCATACATGTTGTTTACCAAGGATAAGTAATCCTATGGCTGTCAGCATTGAGACTTGAGGAGTGGGACAGCATGGTTAAGAAAATTTACCCGTGACATTTTGACTTAGACTGACCCTCCAAACCTCACGTGGAGATAGACCACCACCACTCACTCTCTCTCTCTCTCTCTCTCTCTCTCTCTCTCTCTCTCTCTCTCTCTCTCTCTCTCCTCTCTCCTCTCTCTCTCCTCTCTCTCTCTCTCTTTCTCTCTCTCTCAATACTGTGTTGGCTTTACAACACAACACAGGACCTAGCCTTGATGGATGGGAAAATGCTTTAACCCTCCTGTTGTCCTCCCGGGTCAAACTGACCCTATCTCTTTTGACTGTTCCTTCCTTCCTTCCTTCCTTCCTTCCTCTTTTTCTCCCTCCCGCCTTACTCCTTTCCTTCCTCATTCCTTCCTCCCTCCCTCCCTCCCTCCTTCCTTCCTTCCTTTCCTTTCCTTCCTTCCTCCCTCCCTCCTTTCCTTCCTTCCTCCCTTCCTTCCTCCCTTCCTCCCTTCCTCCCACCCTCCCTCCTTTCCTTCCTTCTTTCCTTCCTTCCTTCCTTCCTTCCTTCCTTCCTCCCTCCTTTCCTTCCTTCCTCCCTCCTTTCCTTCCTTCTTCCTCCCTTCCTCCCTTCCTTCCTTGACTTGAGGACAACAGGAGGGTTAACATTGCCTTTCTCTGTAGAGCAGTATCAGTGAACACAGACTGATTTGCCGTATTCGCTGCTGTCTTAAAGCTTTTACTCTCAGTCTCACCTCACTACTCCAGCATAAACCTACAGGCTGGGAAACCATCCAGCTGGCTCTATACCTTCTCCTCTAGATGAGGTGGGTTATTTCTTTCATAATGACCCTCTGAAACTTTCCTATCTGTCTCTTTTTTTATCCTTTTATGCCTACCTTTATCTCTCCTTAAGTCAGTCACTCACTGAAAAGCGCATGTCTTCTCCTTTATGTCTTAACACTCCTCTTGTGCATCATTTTCTCCGTTAAAAAAAGCATCTCTGCAGCTGCACGGTTTAGCATTACGAGGTGCACACAATGCACATAAACACATGTGAACTCTGACATACATCAGACGCACACACACACACACACATATACACACACACTCTACCAATCCCTGTCGGCTCACTACCAGGAGAGCAATTACATCCAACAGTGTCTAAAGGGGGAAAAAAATCACAATGAACAGAAAGTAAACATGACTGCCAGCCCTACCGCCATCCCACCATCTGCTTGTACAGACTGTGTGTGTGTATATATATGTGTGCGTATACTTGTGTCAGGTTCATGTGGGTTTCTTGTTCTCACCTTATGATCCAAAGGGGAGTCTTACAGGGCCCCTCAAACCCCTGCAGGTCTTTGGCTACGTGCCTGCCTCCATCTCCTCCGTCTCTCTCTCTCTCTCTCTCTCTCTCTCTCTCTCTCTCTTTTTCTTTTTTTTCACTTTAATTTATTCTTAGAGGCTTTCATTCCCTTGTTTCGGTTTCTCTAGTAGATTCCAGGTTGTTGTAATTCTTGTTTTTTATGTGTGTTGTCACTGTTCTTGCTTTTTTTTTTTTTTTACTTGCATCTGTGCCCTTAGAAAACATGTGCTTAAAACTAAATGTTCGTCGTAGGGGGGCCGAGCTCTAACAATGCGTCTGCAACCAATTGTTTTTTTTTTCATTGTTTGTTTGATCTTCTAAATTTATTTGGCTGCATTATAAATTTTGGAGGGAAAGTTTTCCCTATCGAACAATTATTTAATCTTCTTTATATATGAATGCCATCATCTGTATACCCTGTTTTGGATTATTAACAGTTTTATATGACTTGACGATTAGAGTATAGATGACCAAAAAAATCTTCAATCCATCCTCCTTCTTTCCTCCTTCTTTCCTCTCTTTTGCGTCCCAGTCCCACTTCTTCTGTCCTTTTTCTCATCCGGTGTGTTTTTTCAATGCCTGGTGTTTGTTTTAGGTAACAGTCATCGCTTCTCAGCACTTATCCCACACCGCACACCACAAGTAATAGTTGTTTTAAGATGTTATCTGGGTGCACTTAGGCCCATGTGTTTCTGCAGTAAAAAAGCGTGTGCATGTATGTTTTTCTGCTTGTGTGTGTGCGTGTGTGTGTGTGTGTGTTTATGTGTCAACAGCCACAGTGTTGTACTCCTAAATTAGTTTGTGGTTTCTCTGAGCTTTGGAAATAGCTTCCTTAAGCAGTTGAAAGATGTGGTGGAATGGTGAAGATTGTATGTGCATGTTTGCGTGCTTGCTTTCTATGTTAACTCAATCCTGAGCTTGTGTAAAACTGAACGCTGAGAAATCAAGCAAGCAATGAATGAGGTCATACTGGGCTTTCTACTCCTATCAATTACACACACACACACACACACACACACACACACACACACACACTCACACACACACTCACACACTATCCCTGCACCCTCTATTTCTTTCTCTCTCAACTGAAAAATATATATTTTTTCTTTTAGTTAAAATGAATTCTCAACTTGATTTTATGCCCCATGCCTCTAAGACGTGTTGTGTTACCTGCTTCAAGACATTATTACCCACAGTTCATAGCAAACAGGGTGGTGTGTGTGTGTGTGTGTGCGTGTGTGTGTGTGTGTGTGTGTGTGTGTGTGTGTTTAGCAGTAAGGTCTCACAATAAGCTTAAAGAGCAATACGGGGCAGAAAAATGAGCTGCCTGCATTTTAATGAAAATATAAATAGATCAATTATTTTGCTTACACAGCAAATGATATTGGTAATATTGTTTTTAACATTCAAAACAAACGGATAAAATTACTAAAACCTCAAAATAATAAGTGCAGTCGACTTTGTATCCAGGTATATTTTTATGCTGTTGTAATTTAGTGAATATGTGTGTGTGTGTGTGTGTGTGTGTGTGTGTGTGTGGCATTCATTTAGACATGTGAAGGATTGCATCTGTCAACAAGTGCAACTTTGTTTGTTTACTTACAAAGAGGGAAAAAAAGGGAGAGGAGTGAGAGGAGGGGTGAGAGGAGGAGGGGGGGGGGGGGGTCAGTGGAAAAAGCCGAGTTTTATTGCATGTTAACCAGGACCAAACATATTTGTGCAGTTTACAGCCCCTGTAATGAAGGAGCGGTGCTGCTGCTCCTGCTGTGTCTGCCTTTGTGACTGTTGGTGTGTGCATGAGATGAGAGCGGGACAGAGATGATAGAACATGATCAGAGAATAGAGCTGCAGCGTGTGTGTGTGTGTGTGTGTGTGTGTGTGTGTGTGTGTGTGAACATGTGTTTCTGTAGTATCTCATGGCTGCTTCATCTGGTCTTCATTTGGATACAAATGTTTGCCTGCTTCTGTATATCACTCTTTGCATGTGTGTGTGTGTTTGTGGGTGTGTGCACGTGTATTTGACAGCTACACACAGAGAGAACAAAATCTTCCTCCCTTCCTTCTTTCCTTTCCTCCCTCCCTTCTCCCTTCCTTCCTCCTTCCTTCCGTCTATCCTTCCTCCCTCCTTCTCTCTTTCTTTCCATTCCTCCTTCCTTCCTTCCTTCCTTCCTCCATCCCCCTTTCTTCCGTCCTTCTTTCCTTCCCTCACTCCTTCCTTCCTTCCTCCCTCTGTCCTCTCTTTCTTTCCTACCCCCTTTCTTCCTTCCTTCCTTCCTTCCTTCCTCTATTTGACAGCTACACAGAGAGTACACACAATTGATTATTTCTATGTGTCCTGGTACTATTGATAATTTAAACCTCACTTGTCATACGTACAGCCATGATGGATGGGAACATTCATTAACCCTCCTGTCGTCCTCCCGGGTCAAACTGACCCCATCTCTTTTGACTGTTCCTTCCTTCCTTCCTTCCTTCCTTCCTTCCTTCCCCCTTTCCTCCCTCCCTCCCTCCTTACTCCTTTCCTTCCTCCTTCCTTCCTTCCTCTTTTCCCCCCCTCCCTCCCTCCTTACTCCTTTCCTCCCTCATTCCTTCCTTCTTTCGTTCCTCATTCCTTCCTTCCTTCCTCTTTTCCTCCCTCCCTCCTTACTCCTTTCCTCCCTCATTCCTTCCTTCTTTCGTTCCTCCTTCCTTCCTCCCTCCCTCCTTACTCCTTTCCTTCCTCATTCCTTCCTTCCTTCTTGCCTTCCTTCCTTCCTTCCTCTTTTCCTCCCTCCCTCCCTCCTTACTCCTTTCGTTCCTCATTCCTTCCTTCTTTCGTTCCTCATTCCTTCCTTCTTTCGCTCCTCATTCCTTCCTTCCTTCCTCTTTTCCTCCCTCCCTCCCTCCTTACTCCTTTCCTCCCTCATTCCTTCCTTCTTTCGTTCCTCCTTCCTTCCTCATTCCTTCCTTCCTTCCTGCCTTCCTTCCTTCCTTCCTCTTTTCCTCCCTCCCTCCCTCCTTACTCCTTTCCTTCCTCATTCCTTCCTTCCTTCCTTCTTTCCTTCCTTCCTTCCTGTATTTGACAGCTACACAGAGAGAACAAAGTTAAAAGTTAATATATTCTAATGAGTCAGACGTACACACAATTTAATCTTTCTATGTGTCCTGGTCTCCAACATTAAAGACTTACTGTTACCAGAAACTGTGTAATATTCCCCTGTACTGAACACTATGGTTAAGATTCAGGCACAAAACAATCATAGTTTGGTTTGAAATAACTTTGTAAGGATTGATTATTTGATTAACCCTTGATTATGATTACAGAAACCCCGCATGTTTAACTTTAGCTTATTTGAACTAATGTGGGCTAATGTTTGTGTGTTTGTGTCCACTTGATGACTTCAAGTCCAATATTCACTCTCATTTTATTTGTTTTGCTGTCCACCAACCTCTGAGAGAAATATCTGCCTTGTTATCAGCTAAATGCACGACTGTGTTCACCAGCTATTGTTAAACTGCGTCTGTCTGCTGTTTTGTGCCTTAACTGTTGCCTGATGTGGCTGAAAACAAACAAAACACTGGCACTCACACATCAGCCTTTTTATTTATTGAAGTAAATGAAGTAAATGGCAATTCATATAAACAGGTGAAATCCAAACACTAATCAACAAAGAGAGGTATAATAGGATCCATCTGTATAATAACAAAGGACTTTATATAAATAACAATCCTGAATCCTGATTAATAAATGGAATAATAATTGCTACATAACATAAACTAGAAATAGCTATCTTAATCTACATACAGCCGTAACTACCTCTATAGAGGAAAATACAATAAATTCATCTGTGCTTCAAATATGTATGTAATAAATAGAGAGAGGACTCAAATTACCAGTAAATAGAAAAAGTTTCTGAATAATCTGAAATAGGATATGTTTATACCTCATGTAAACGAATTAGATTAGGAACTATGTGATACTGTAAGACCATAGAAAACATAGAAAACTCTTATGAATGAGTGTGAACCAAACATTTCTGATACCCATTTTCCACCGAGCTGGAGCTGGTGCTGGTTTCGGAGCCAGAGCCTGACTAAGCACCGGTTCTTTGCTTTTCCACCGCCAAAGCTCCAGCCCGGAGCTTCAGAACGGGAGCCAGAGCGAGCACCAACTCTTTACTGGTCTAAAGCAAGAACCGATTACATCAGCAGACTGGGGGTGGAGCATACGTTTATTAGCCGGCTAGCAGGGCTAACGTTTATTAGCCGGCTAGCGGGGTTATCGTTTATTAGCCGGCTAGCGCGGTTAACGTTTATTAGCCGGCTAGCGTGGCATTTACAGAGAGTTAAAGATTAAAAGTACTATTTTCATCATTTTTTTGCCAGAGCTGTTGCCTTCTTCTTCTTCTTTTCTTCTTCTTCTTCTTCTTCTTCTTCAGGCTAGATGCCTTGCGCCATGTTGCTGTCTCTCACTGGTGAATCATGGAAGCGCTTCAAAGGCGTGCGCTGGCTACGTTATACAGTGACCTAATCACGTGGCTCCTTGCCAGTGGAAAAGCAACAGGTTCGTAAGAGGTGCTTGGATTAGCACCAACTGAGCACTGGCTCTAGCACTAGCTCCGAACCAGCACTGGCTCCAGCTCGGTGGAAAAGGGGTACCAGAGGAGCTGCAGTGTCTGTCTGATGATAATTCTCTGTGGGTTTGTCACTACGAGTATCAACACCTTTCAACTTTTATTAGTAGCCGAGTAACAACTATGAACCGAAGCTGCTTTTACAGATAAAGGCCAAAGAGAAGTGATTTTGTCCTGAATCACAGCTGATCATGTGACTATCTGTGGTTCTAAGGATGGATAAATTAGGACAAGCTGGTAGTTAAATGTGATTGGCGTTTTTGCCCCAAAAAAAAAAACAAGGCAGCTGTTAAAGTTTTGTTAACAGCTGTATTTTTTGAATGTCAACAGTGGACTCAAACCTTTAAAGTGTGTGTGTGTGTGTGTGTGTGTGTGTGTGAATATTTCAAGGGCTACATTATAAGTTTGAGCATGGCTATAAATTGCTCATTTCTACTTTACCTCCACACAGATGCCCACCTACACCTACAACACACACACACACACACACACACACACACACACACACACACACACACACACACACACACACATTTGCAGAACACAGGACTGGTTCTCAGGCTCTGTAGTAATTTGGGGTCAGAGTTTGGGCCCCTCGTCAATCAGCAGGTCATTAGAGCTCTTTAATGACCCCCTCCTCCTCCTCCTCCTCCTCCCTCCTTCTTCTCCTCTCCTTCATTTTCTGCTCTGCTTTACTCTCCTCCCTCCCCCCCTTCATCTCTCAGGTCCCACTGCTGCTTGATATCCTTCCGACCCTTCTCGTCTTCACCCCCCCCCCCCCCCTCCTCTTTTTATACCATTATTTTTTTTCTGTCTCTCTCTTTTTAGGAGTTCAACAGTTAACCCACATATCTTTTTCTTTTTTTTTTCTCCCACATTACCCTTGGCTCTCCTTACTCTACTTCTTTTCTCTCCTCCCCCTGTTTCCATATCTCCTCCAGGGGAAGTGAACTGGCTCGGGGTGTAGGTCTGCACTATTTCACATGTCCCTAGGTTCGATTCTCTGCATTCCCTCAGATAACACAAAAAAAAAAAAAAGGCTTGAGTCCTGCTTTTCCCTTCCAGCTTCTCTGTTTTTCTTCCTTCCTTCTGTACGCCCCTCCGATTTCTCTCCCTCTCTCCTCTCTTGTCCTTTATTCTCGACAAATGTATTTTTCTTCAGTTGCTCAGATCTATCCATCATGTGTTTGTTCGTCTAAGGGCTTTTAAAAAAAAAAAAAATCATCAAATGACATCATACACCGACCCAAATGACCTCACTAATTAATATTAACACCCAAAATAACAATTTAGCACCGATTTGTGATGCTCAAGCATGCAAATCTTGATTTTATCCTCTTTGTTCTTTTTCTGGATTTAACTGGCTTTGGTTACGCTCTTCTAAAATTAACTTGTTTATGAGTGAATAATTGTCAGGAGGTGAGTGATCTAATGTGCA
>JAJDFG010000483.1:137553-157553 GCA_021039105.1 Scomber colias
AATCTAAAAGAAGGATGCATACTTTCAATATCTTAAAAAGGATGCATACTTTCAAAATCTTTAAAAAAAGGTTGCATACTTTCAAAATCTAAAAAAAGGATGCATACATTCAAAATCTTAAAAAAAGGATGCATACTTTCAAAATCTAAAAAAGGATGCATACTTTCAAAATCTAAAAAAAGGATGCATACTTTCAACATCTAACATGTTCAACATTTTGTATGCATCCTTTTTTTAGATGTTGAAAGTATGCATCCTTTTTTTATATTTTGAAAGTATGCAGCCTTTTTGCCAGGTATCTGTGTTACAGTCAGTAAGAAGTCCAGTTTGAGTAACGTATCAGTAAGTTTGTAAGTTGGTTTATACTACTCTGGGAAAAGATTTTACAACTTTGGAAACATATCACATTTTCAATTGTATCTTTCATCGCAACAATCAGGAGGTTAACAGTAGAAATATGTCTTTCACATTACAAAGAAATCTTGCAGGAATGTGAGCTACACAGATTTGATTGCTGTGCCCTGCAGGGATAACAGCACATTACATTACAGCTAGCATGGAGCCAGTTCAGCGCTCTGTGTTGGCAGCTCCACAGCCTTGACAGAGTAGTCTGATTCGAATGAGTGAGTGAGCTGTGTTTCTTTTTCATGCTACTTTCTCAAAAAATCAATTTGATGAGCCAACTCTCCTCATCTACAACTCCTCATCTTAATGCTCCAGAGGAGAGAGAGAGAGGACCAAAAAATGAGATGTTTTGTGCTACACAGCAACCTAGATTGAAAAGCAAATAGGTCCACACACTTCATTACTATTCCCTTGAAGCACTGACCTACATTTGCATGATTTAGGTGTTTACATCCATTTTTTATTGGCAATATGTCACACAACAAATGATCTAATTATTGGGAATGATGACCCACATGTGGCTAACTGGAGACATAACATCAGTGCAATTAATGGTGCAGAAAAGTACCGAGGTAGATTATTTGATCCTGTGTATTAGCAAAAACAAATTCCTGAAATTTTGGTTTTTCTCTTTTGCACAAGCGTCCGACTCCTCAGCACACAAAGTTTATTCTGACATTGGCAGAAATCCCTTTTTCCATTCCTCTGAGTTGATGTTAGTTGACCAATGTAAAGTCAACTATTTTAGGGTGATAGAAAAATCACATGTGAATATTGATCTGCTTTGGATTGGGTTTTAACAATGGGATATGTATTACAGACACAGTGAAGAGGGGGAGGAGGGTGTGGGAGCACTATATCACCCCTCTGAGAGAAATCACACACACATACACACACACACACACACACACACACACACACACACACACACACACACACACACACACACACACACACACACACACAGTTAGTAGGGGGTTAATGGTGAGAGCAGTGACTCTGGGGTCTACATTCAGTCTGCCTGGTTTCCTACACTTAATCACATTTGGGAAACAGACCCAAATCCTTCTTTCCTTCCTCTCTATCTCAGCCTCTTTCTCTGTATCTTTCCCTTTTTCTTCGCTCCTTTCTTCCCAATTGTGTTTTTCTGAGAAAAAATGTGTGTGTGTAGTGAACTACCGTGTCAAAGCGGCACAACTCCTCCCCTGTGGACAGCCCTGTTGTATTAAACACAATGCCAAACTCCTAGCAGTGATACCTTACCCTGTTTCCTCCTATAGCCTTCATGTTGCCTGTATAGAGGGAGGTGGGAGGGGGGGGGGGGGGGGGGGGGGCATGTGTTTTTGTATTTTTATATGCGTGTGAACAGAAACTAACTGATATGAATCGTATATCAGCAAGTTCACAAGCAAAATACACAGAAGTGGAAAGTCAGATCGAGGTGACAAAGCTGTAGGACTTTGGATGAGTACACAAAACATGAGGAGGGGTTGACATGTTTTATAGCCGTGTCTGGTTAAGTGAGTTAATGATCAAACAGATGCTGCAGCTGAGTCTCACTTACTCTCAGTCTCTCTCGCCATCTAACGAGACAGGAGCACTCAGCCTAGATTAATGCCGCTTTTCTCCTTCCTCTTTTGTCTTCCCTTCTTTTTAGCTGCTTTAGTCTGTTAGCTGTTTAATTGGTGGTTAGAGAGAGGGAGAGTTTGAGTGAAGACAGACAAGAGAGAGAGAGAGAGAGAGAGAGAGAGAGAGAGAGAGGAGAGAGAGAGAGAGAGAGAGAGAGAGAGATAGATGGCTGTGATCATTAACTGACAGACTCGAGCTATTAAACTTGTGGCTGCTCCACCCCTTCTCTCCCCTGTTCCCCTTCTTTCCTTCATCCTTTCTCACACATTGTCAGTGACATAAAACATGTTTACATGCACACACAAAAAACAGGTTATTGGGTGAAATCAGGTTATGTGCAGGACTTTGGGGTTTCTCTCTCTCTCTATTCACCCTGTCTCTTTTTTTTTTTGATGGTGACACTTCTTATCTTATGTTTAATTCACTATAGACTTTGACACCAGAGATCATGTTGTCATTAGGTACAGTACAGGCAATGAAAGCACTATGGTTAAAGATCAGGAGACATTGTGGTTTCAGTTAAATGTAGACAAAGTAAATGCATCCTGTCTCTTGCTGCAAGTGTGATAACCGAACCCAAACTGAGTGATTTGAGTGACTAAACATAAAAAAAAACATGCAATACATAATTTACTATGGGCTGACACTGTTATTACAAGAGCAGATATGCAGAAAACAAATTAGACAGCTATTCAAAAACTGTTTTATTAGATGAATACATGGATTTTGATGGTATAGTTGCACTTCAGCCACCACAGTAGACAATAGTGCATCATCCCATAAATGACCACTTCATCTGCAATAACTTTTTTTTTAGTTGTAAATCAGTTGGTTTGTGTAATTTGATGAGTTGCAAGAGTACATGGTGGTAATATTAAAGGTAAAAACATAAAAACAGGTCTACAGCTATCCCACCAATGTCATTTGACAAAAAAAAGAAAATATGGAGTGTAACAGCAAGTTGTATCATTCCTAAAGAGAAATAAAAAACACTTAAACACACCTTTTAATAATTCATCCATGAAAGGGTTAAGTACAGGCGATGAAAGCACTTTGGTTAAAGATAAGGAGACATTGTGATTTCAGTTAAATGTAGACAAAGTAAATGCATCCTGTCTCTTGCTGCAAGACCATGATCTTAACCTAACCCAAACTGAGTGATTTGAGTGACTAAACATTAAAAACATGCAATACATAATTTGCTATGGGCTGATACTGTTATTACAAGAGCAGATATGCAGAAAACAAATGTCAGATGTCAAATGTAATTCATATTGTATTAAGTTAAATTAACCCTTAAACAGGCAACGTACACCAGGAGATACAGACTCTTTAACCTTCCTGTCGTCCTCCCGGGTCAAATTGACCCCTTCTGTTTTGACTGTTCCTTCTTTCCTCCCTTCCTTCCTTCCTTCCTTCCTTCCTTCCTTCCTTCCTTCCTTTCTTTCTTCTATCTTTCCTTCCTTACTTCCTTCCTTTTTTCCAACCCTTCCTTCCTTTCTTCTATCTTTCCTTCCTTCCTTCCTTCCTTCCTTCCTTTTTTCCAACCCTTCCTTCCTTCCTTCCTTCCTTCATCCCTCCTTTCTTTCCTTCTTCCTTCCTTCTTCCTCCCTTCCTTCCCTTCCTCCCTCCTTTCCTTCCTTCTTCCCTCCTTTCCTTCCTACCTTCCTTCCTTCCTTCCTCCCTCCTTCCTTTCCTTCCTTCTTCCTCCCTTCCTCCCTTCCTTCCTTCCTTCCTTCCTTCCTTACTTTAGGTGCAAATGACATAACTAGTAAGGATTTTCTACATCTAATTTTCCACTCCTGCCTGTTTAAGGGTTAAGTAAAAATGTTATTTCTAGAAGACATTGCTACTCTGTTAGTACTATGCAAAATGTATTCACACATTCAGATTGGCAGATTATGAAAGCAACACTGGAAATATATCATCTTCCAAAAAATGATAACTTATAAAATCCCAAATTCCCACCAGCAGCTTCAGCTCCTATGCATCTGTGATTTCTGTTCAACAGCTCAACATGATTATAATTGGGCTAAAGTTGCTCCACAGGTAGCCAGCTGAGTCAGGACGATTACAGCTGAGTGTTGGTTCACTCAACTGTATTCTGGCACCAGACGATGAAATGTGAGCCAACTTTGCCTCATATATGCCTGCAAGATCTGGCAAAGATTTAAGGGGGGGAAGTGGAATTGGAACAATCTGGACTGAGAATTGTTTTGGCTTCGGGTCAACTTTTGGTGTTTTGTGTCAGATCAGTGTACACAATGGGGGTCTACACGCCAATTCTGGTGTGTTGTTCATCACAAATCAGGTAATTAGGTATGCCTGATTCAGACTTTTGTCGGGCCAACACAGGTTTGGTTACCTGTATAGGATCAATGTCAATAAACTGAGGCAGATTTCTTAAAAGTAGAGGCACAGGGGTTTTGGATATAAGTGATTTAAGTCTGTTATTTTGGGGAAATCCTCTCACGATCCAGCCTGCTCCATTCACTCTTTCTCCATCCTTCATCGTCCCATCTCTTTCTCCCACAACTTTTCCGCTCTGCAGGATACCAATTGGCCAGACCACCTGTTGCTGTTGGCGACAGGGCTCTGACAGGAGAATGTGATTGGACGGCAAGATCGTTAACCTCTGCATACAGAAAGAGGTGAACCCTGGCAGGAGGGGGTGATGAGGACACACACAGTCCTAATGAATGCACACACACACACACACACACACACACATATACACCCCCACTGACACTCACGAATACCCCTGCAAACCGAAATTATACACACCCCACGGACACATAGACAAACACACACATTTAAACACACTCTCTCCTTCCCCTTCCACCCCTCCTCCTCTGAAGGAGCGTTTAGTAAAACAGCGATCGGCTCTATTGAAGACCAGCCTCTTTTCTCCTCTTCTCTTTGTCCACAGCTGATTGGCAATTTGTCTGGAGATGAATTAGTTAGCTGGTTTCACAGGAGAGGCTGAATGGAATAAAGGCCCAAAAGCCAAAGAATTAGAGAGCTAGTTAAGAGAGAGGGACGGAAAAGAAGACAGGGAGTCGGAGAAAGGGGAGAGGCACAGATTTTGAAGGAGAGGAGAAAAAAAAAAGTGAAAAGAGTGAATGAGTGTGCCGATTGAAATGGTGGATATGGCAGACTAAAGGGTTAGAGCGCAGATGAAGTGCTTCTGGCAATTAAAATGGCTTGCCGCTCCTCTGGTCCTATTGTCATGGATGGAGGCACTTTGCATACCTCAAAGCTCTAACGATGTTTTCTGTGGATCCATATAGGGCTCACTTTCACTGTGGTTGAAAGCAAGTGTTTTAATCTAAAAGCTCTGTAGCAAATTACTTAAGGGGACCTCTTGTAGTTGTAACAATATGTCAGAGGTAAAAAATAAAATGATGGATTTAACAGATACTACAAGTGAAGAGGAAAAAGTTGGTCTCCTTTTTAGAATGGACGTCTTGGTTGGTCGCTATAACAACTGAAAACACAGGTAATGTATTGTTATACCCATAATGTAATGTTATGTTATGTACATGTGACACAATGACTGAATTTATGAGCCTAGGTTGTTGAAGTTGGGTGACATAATAACTACTTGGAGGGCTCTTCTATGGGCCGTTTACTCCTTCATGAAATCTCAAACATATAGCGAGCTCTCTAGGTTAGCTCACATAGGCATTGGCTTAGGATGCCAAATGAGAGAGGAGGGGGAAACAAATGAACCAAATAACCCTAACCCTAACCCCCCCCCCCCTCCCCCACCCACACAGGTATTCTTGAAATTGTGTTGACAAGATCACATCACTCCTTTTAATAAATAAAAAGATGTCAAACATATAGCGAGCTTAATAGGTTAGCTCAATTGTGGCCCATGGCATAAGCTAGGTTACATAGGCACAGTCTTAATGCCAAATGGAGGGAGGGGGAACCAAATCAGCAGGATGAGTCCCCCCTCCCCCCCCTCTTTCCCCTACAGGTATCCTTGTATAAAGCTTTCGGAAATACTCTCTTGGCCTCCTGAACGTTTTTTCCCCCTCTTTCCCCCCATTGACTGACATGGATTTTCATCTCATTTGATTTTCAAAGCCTGGTCGTTCAGTTTTCACCCATTAGGCCATCCCACCAAACACTCATTGGATGACACCTTGACCCCTACTTGCCTTTTTAGTGTGGGGGACTGGGAGGACTTTCTCTGGGCTGGAGGTACCATTGTTGAACTGACTGTTTTGCACTTTTTTTGGGGCTCCAGTCTAAATTTATTGGGACTTGCCCATGGCTTCAACATAGTCCTTGGTCAGCTAATGGGACACGCAGGTTATCCAAACTATAGACTCTCATAACTGCCTATAAACTATTTTTTCTCTTGTGGAGCTGTTATATTGCAACAGAGAAGAGTCAAATAAAAGGGGCTTTTCTTTCTCTGCTTCTGTTAAATGACGGTGTGACCAGACCTTTATTCAATTTTCCAATCCTAATAATTTCATATCTATTGTTTGATATGATGTCACAGATTTGTATGATTTTAATTCATATTCATAATCACTCAATTGTCACAGTTATACAAACTCGAGCTTACTGTCATGATGAACTTTGACACACACACACACACACACTTATATTGGGATGTGCCCTATTCTGTTATTTTGGCAAGGTTGACAATATAAAGCTTCCTGACAGACAATGGCTCTTCCTGAAAGGCTGTATATAATATCCTCTGTCTCTGTTTCACTCACATACAATCTTTCACACACATACTCATACACATTTCCGTCAGGATGCCGTCTTTTCCTTTGTTTTGTGACAGCTGACACTACAACCCTTCCTGAGAGACAATTGCTTAAAGGCTGGACAATTACGTCAACACCACATACAAACACACACACAACTGCACGCACAGACTCACAACTTATTCATGTAATGTATATATCTTGATTTTATGTATCTCGATGTCATTTGAAGATGTAAAGATATATGTCATGGATCATGGGAAGACTCAGTTTTCACCTTCATATATAGAACAGTTGAGTTTGTTTTATATATCTGAAATAATCAATCATCACCATCTTGGTTTCCAGACAGCAGTACGTTTTCAGGTATCCATATGTCTCTTTTTGACAGCATACACAACACACACGGTTTGTGCTATGTGCAACGCTAGTGTTGAAACTCTAAACACATGTTCCTTCAGCATGGAATTAAGATTTTTTTTTTCCTCTCGTGCTCTATGTGTCTGTGTCTACACAGGAGTGATAGTAATTGCACGGCTACATTTTTCAGATGTCTGCAAGTGGACCACCTCATTGGGGCTGTCAGCACATATAAGATGTAAAACGTATAGCGAGAGAGGAGGGAGAGGAGGGAGAGAAGGAGAGGTGAATTAGATAGGTATTGTGTGAGGAGAAATAGAAGAGAGAGAGAGAAAAAGAGAGAGAGAGAGAGAGAAGGAGAGGTGAATTAGATGGGTATTGTGTGAGAAGAAATAGAAGAGAGAGAGAGAGGGAGAGGGAGAGGGAGAGAGAGAGAGAGAGAAGGAGAGATGAATTAGATGGGTATTGTGTGAGGAGAAATAGAATAGAGAGAGAATAAAGAGACGAAAGTCATGAAAAAGACAGAGAGAAAGATAGAGAGGTGAGATGAACAAGTGAGAGACAGCAGAAGAAAGTGGAGGGAGATGGAATGAGAGAGAAATAGACAGGTGGTAAAGAGAGATGGTGAGAAAGAGAGAGAGAAAGAAAGGAGGGAGGAAAGAAGGGAGACAAAGAGGCAGGGTGGTTTAATGGAAAAGCACTTCTGTCATCAAGGCTAAAGCCCAAGAAATATCATACACATCCCTCATTATCTATGGATTAAGCACACACATGCACACTTACACAATCAGACAAGTGCACACAGTAGCACACTTGGAATTTTTCTCATGGTCAAATTATGATGGTATGTCCCTATTTTAGCCAACCTCTGCCCCCCTCAGCCCTCAGCAGGCATGTTTCCCAAAAAAGATCCCTCAGCCTACAGAATTAAAGTAACCAAAAAGTATGAAATCTTGCACTCTTCTAATCTGAAACCAATTAGGACTCTTTAGTGGTTGTTAGCCTCAGATACCCCTTTTCCACCGAGCTGGAGCCAGTGCTGGTTCGGAGCTAGTGCTAGAGCCAGTGCTCAGTTGGTGCTAATCCAAGCACCTCTTATTATGAACCTGTTGCTCTTCCACCGGCAAGGAGCCACGTGATTACGTCACTGTATAACGTAGCCAGCACGCGCCTTTGAAGCACTTCCATGATTCACCAGTGAGAGGCAGCAACATGGTGAAGGCATCTAGCCTGCTGGAAACAAAGAAGAAGAAGAAGACGACAGCTTTGGCAAAAAAATTATAAAATAGTACTTTTAATCAACAAATCTTTAACCCTCTGTAAATGCCACGCTAGTCAGCTAATGAACATTAACCCTGCTAGTGTGCTAATAAACGTTAGCCCCGCTAGCCGGCTAATAAACATTAGCCCTGCTAGCCGGCTAATAAACGTTAGCCCCGCCCCAGCCCGCTGATGTAATCGGTTCTTGCTTTAGACCAGCAAAGAGTTGGTGCTCCCATTCTGAGATTCGGGGCTGGAGCTTTGGTGGTGGAAAAGCAAAGAACCGGTGCTTAGTCAGGCTCTGGCTCCGAACCAGCACCAGCTCCAGCTCGGTGGAAAAGGGGTAAGAGTTAGACACATTTAAAAAACAGAGCATGGAAACACAGCAATCATATCATGTGACATTAGAAGAAAGAATAATGTGTGTGCATACTGTTAAAAATGAATGAGGTGCACTTCAGCTGTCAGTCAAAGAGTTGCATTACATTTGGCCTCTATAGATTCAAACATGCAAAGCTGTGATTCGATTGCACATTGCATTGAATTTGACTGTTTCAGTGACACTAAAACATTATAAAGTGTGTGATGCTCTTGCCTTTTCCTTCCACTCTGTGATTTTTCTTTTTTTTTAATATCATTCTACACCAAGGATCCATTTTTGATTAATTTAGGGATTAGTCACTACCAAAAAAAGTAAGCCACATACCAAGCCATTTACACAACCCATGGGTTCAGACAGTGTGTTCAGACAGTGTGTTCAGACAGTGTATTACATCACTGGTTTCAAGGTGGGGTGTCAGTGCAAGTTGTTGGACATGCAGTTGGACAATGTAAGTAAGAGTGTCATTTCATAGCGGCTCAGTAAGATATGCAGGATAGTTGGTCATCACAGTGAGCCAGCATGCACAGTAACCGAAGCAGCTAAATGGAATTCAGCCATCATTCATTTTATTATTTACACCTTTATTTTTCCTCACTGTGACATGCCAAAATGTCTGCATGAAAAAAAGCCTTTTGACCATATTTGGATATATTTGAATAGCAGTGGGTTTAAAAGTCATTTGGGGCTCGTGTGTGCACGCAATTTATTGGGTCCCTTCCCCTTATTGTGTCTGCATACCAGTATGGATGCTTCCTGCAGAGATGATGAGTTGCAGTATCCTGTTGTCTGCTATGTCAAGTCACATCAGGCTTTCTTAGAGTGGTAATTGTTACAAATAGATTTTGCGCATGTACGGTATAATCAGAATATAATAAGTTGTGTTACTGTTACAGACTGTGTAATGTGTGTGTGTGTGTGTGTGTGTGTATGTGTGTATAATGTAGACATGAAAAAGGATTATCATTGAGGAAAATATAAATATAAATATAAATAGAATAGATCTTTATTGTCATTGTCACAAGTACAATGGAATTTTAAAGTGCTCACCAGTCAGTGCATCATTCATTCATAATAAAAAATAAATAAATAAATAAATAAATAAATAAAATAAAATAAAATAAAAAAAAATAAAAAGTAAATAAATAAAAAAGATAAATAAAAAAATATATAAAAATAAAAATAAAATAAAATACAAAAATAAAATGCATAAAAAAAATTAAATTAAAATTAAAAAATAAAAATAAATTAAAATGAAAGAAAAAGATAATCAATAATAATAAATACTATAAACTATAAAAACAGCCCAAGTACATCCTGTCATTGCACAGCCCTATTATATTACACAGCATTCCTTATTGCTTGACAAAATGACTTTTACAAGTTATAGTTTGTCTTAATGTGGTACTGTTGGTACTTTAGATCCTCACCATACTTAAACTTTATTAGCTGCTTCAGTGCTTCGCGTTCCTTTTTGTAGTGGCATCCCACAAAAATACCCACAGACACAGGCTCCAAAATATACTCCGTCCCACATTAGAAGAATGTACACTAGTTCTTGCCATAAAAATGAGGTTAAAGTAAAGGCCTATTGCTATTTAAGCCTATCCCCACTGGGTAAATCTCTATATTTCAAAGTATAAAGAGTTTTTAAATTCTACATTGTTGGCGATATTCCAGCGCTAACCTTCGCTTAGCCTTCTGCTTACTCGGATGGAAATGAAACCATTTAATTGTGCAGCTGTTCTCGACTTTCCAAATGTTATTGGAAAGAGTGGACCGAAGTTTGATAGTGAATCGAGTCATTTTCTGGGGGTTAAGTGAAGCTCAAAACAATTTATCCACCATTTTACAGCCTCAAAAGTAGCAGCAGAGTAGCTTATGACGGAAGCACATGGAAGCAGTGTTTTTGTTATTACTCTAAATGCCAGCAGGGGGAGACAAAAAACAAAAGTCCTGCTCTCCAGCTTTAATGAATATGTATTTGTGTTCTTTGACAGCTTGCTGACAAGAAACTGGCTTCTCACTTACTTACTTACTGTAAGCTAATTCTCTGAGCTGTAATTTTGCAACATCGGAAAGCAGAAGCAAAATGTTGGAGGGCAGAGGGAAAGAAAAGGGCAGGAATCCTTTCTAGCTTCCTGAGTACTTCTTCTGTGTGTGTGTGTGTGTATCTGTGTGTGTGTCCACTGTGTCTTTGCTGTGTATGGAGTACAGTCAGATCAGATAATCTCTTTCACTGGCATCTCTCCTGTTTCTCACATTATCATCCATTATCCCTCCATCTCTCTTCTCCTCCTTTCAGTCCCTTTGTCATCTCGGCCCGACTCCCCCTCTTCTGTCTACCTGTCTGACTCTCTTTCTTTGGAAATATCTCTCGCTCTCATTCTGCTTCACCACAATATATCTCCCATGTGTGCTGCTCCGTCTCTGACTCTTTTATACACGCAACCTATTTAAAGTCTTGCTTAGTTTCTTTCTCTTGCTTACACACACACACACACACACACACACACACACACACACACACACACACACACACACACACACACACACACACACACACACATTCTCTCCCTCTTGCTCCTCTGTAGGAAACAATGCACAGGAATGGGTGTGTGGGGTGTGGAGGGAGGTAAAGTTGCTTTTTAGACATGTCAGGGACATCCTGTTACACACACACACACACACACACACACACACACACACACACACACACACACACACACACACACACACACACACACACAAAGAGGATGTTGGCTGGACAATGGATAGGTCTCAGGAGTGTTGGTGTGGAAAGGGGGCCCTTCCATACCTTGCGTTTCACTGCCTACACAGTATTCCCCGTTTAGTAGTTAGTTTCACTCTTGCCTGCTTTACAATATATCTAGTTTTATAACTTATGTAGTATTTTCATACAACATATTTAATGTATTAAAGTGGCTGTAACATGTCTTAGGATATATCTAGTCTTTACTGTAGAGAGGCAGACTTCTACACACCAATATAGCCGGGTGTGTGTTTGAATACAGGGCAGGTGTGTTTGTGTGTGTGTGTGTGTGTGTGTGTGTGTGTGTGTGTGTGAATGCGTCTTTGTATGCTCGGCGTGGGGAAGCAAAGCAGCAACAGAAGTCAGAAGTGCAACCATGAGGTGAAGAGTTCAGATAGAGAGAGAGAGCTAGAAAAAAGCAGGGGGGCGAGACTGAGATACAAGAAAGAAATAGAAATAGAAAACAAAAGTTTCAAGCTATGTTTTCACACATCGACTCACATCGACTCTTCACGTCTTTTTTTAGAATTTCACTCTCTGTCATTTGATTTCACTATTGATCTCGTCCAACACACAGATGGACCTTAACTGTTTTCAGGTCTGCTTAGATTTGCTGGAGCTTTAATTAATTGTCCCCTTCTGAGTGTTTTAGGGGAACTACCTTTACTTGGTTTTTGATATACTACTATGATGTCAGATGTCTATGTTAAATATAGTCAACGTTTCAAATATTGAGGTAAAAGTATGTAAAGTCATGTATGTATGTATGTATGTCTGTAAAAGTCCTCTAACAGTACACATGCAAGGCTTCAGCCTGCTCTGAATTCTCCATTTACAAAGTTATATCTACTTCCCCATCAAACTCATGTCAAATCATTTGCGTATGCCAACAAACAGTCGTCCATTGTTAAACTTTGTTGCACGTCATTGCATGGTTTGTTCACGTTGTCCACTTGCATATATTGGATCAGATTTGGTCTCCGACATGTAGGAATGTATTAAATAATAGATGTATTATGAAGAACAGGAACATGTAAAAGCTTAAACACAGAATTTGCACAGCATAAATGCATAAATCTCCAAATAAAAGAAGGGATGTTAACGTTGCTGTCAGTATGGAAGCATATCAAACCCATTTTCATGCATTAAGCACACCTGTTTTGTTGGTGTGGATTGTTGGCTTATCAATTTTTTAAAATGTGTAACCCCCCCCCCCCCCCCCACACACACATTCTTGTTGCCAGAAAATACCTTTTTTATGCCTTAAAGAGCACTTCATTTGAAGCATGCAGCAGGGAGGAAGAAGGAAAGAAGGAAGGGTGGAAAGGAGGAAATAAAGAGGGAAAGAAGGAGGAAAGTAGGGGGGAAGGAAGGGTGGAAGGAAAGGAAGGATGGAGGAAAGAAGGAAGGAAGGAAGGTAAGAGGGAGGGAAGAAGGAAAGAGGCAAGGGGGAAGGAAAGAAGGAGGGAGGAAGGAAAGAGGGAAGGAAGGAGGAAAGTAGGGGAAGGAAAGGAGGGAGGAAGAAGGAAAGTAGGGAGGAAGGAAGGGTGGAAGGAAAGAAGGAATGAAGGGAGGTAGGAGGGAGGGAGGAAAGAAGGAAAGAGGGAAGGGGGAAGGAAAGAAGGAGGGAGGGAGGAAGGGTGGACAGAAGGAAGGAAGAAAGGGGGATGAAGGAAGTAAGTAAGGGTGGAAAGGAAGGAAGGACGGAAGGAAGGAAGGTAGGAGGGAGGGAGGAAAGAAGGGAAGGGGGTAGGAAAGAAGGAGGGAGGGAGGAAGGAGAGAAGGAGAGAAGGAAGGAAGGAAGGAAGGAAGGAAGTATTCGTATGGGAAGAGTCAAGGAAATAAAAGAGCACGTGATGGATTTCCACACATATTTGTAGAAGTGTCACCAACAGTAGTCTGATAGAGTTCAACTTATTATTTTTTTTCTTTTTCAAAAATATATTTTTACTCTGCAGTCACAATGCTCCACATGCTGCATTTTTCTTTCCGCGGTTCCCGGTTGTGACCCCGTGTTTGCTCGAGGCGCCGAGATAAGAGCGGAAATGTAGGGTGAGAGTCATCCAACTACAGCATTACCAAAAACACATGATTATAAGCTTTTATTTTTTATTGGCCTTTATTTCAAACTGCCACAGTGTGCAAGGGTGCGACATGAGAGATGAATGGGGACGGGGATGGGTTGAGGGATGAAGAGAATGCAGAGAAAAAGGGGAGGGGGGGAGGAGCGATAGAGAGAGAAGGAGCAGTGCCCGGTGCTATTGTCCTGTCTGTCAGTTGCTGGAGGGGAAGAACAAAGAAAACTGGTGGGCTGTGGCGTATCACATGTCTGTCTCACTCTCTCTGACTCTTAGCTCTGTTATTCACTCACACACTCAGTATATTCACCCTGAGATGAGATGTGTGACTCCTTTTCATTTGTCCTGTCCCCCCCCCCCACCACCATTATCTATCTCATTCTCCATCCTTTACCCCAATCATGCCCCCCGACCTCCACTTCCACTTCTGTTTATCCCCTCCAAAATAAAAGCCAAACTCCATTTTCAGTGGCAGGTGAGGTTAGAGCAGGTGGAAGGTAACCAGGTAACGAGGCCACTGCAAGGTCAGTTCACCCCCCCCCCCTCCCCATTTTTGTTGCCAGAAAAATACCTTTTTTATGCCTTAAAGAGCACTTCATTTAAAGCATGCAGCAGCCTTAACCCTCCTGTGGTCCTCGAGTCAAGGAAGGAAGGGAGGAGGAAGGGAGGAAGAAGGAAGGAAGGAAGGAAGGAAGGGAGGAAGAAGGAAGGAAGGAAGGAAGGGAGGAAAAAGGAAGGAAGGAAGGAAGGAAGGAAGGAAGGATGGAGGAAAGAAGGAAGGAAGGAAGGTAGGAGGGAGGGAGGGAGGGAAGAAGGAAAGGGTTAAGGGGAAGGAAAGAAGGAGGGAAGAAGGAAGGATGGAAGGGAGGAAGGAAGGAAAGGAGGAAGGAAAGAGGGAAGGAAGGAGGAAAGTAGGGATGGAAGGAAAGGAAGGAAGGAAGGATGGAGGTCAAGTCAGTCCACCCCCACCTCCCCCCCCCCCCCATTCTTGTTGCCAGAAAATACCTTTTTATGCCTTCAAGAGCACTTCACCTCCACTTCTGTTTATCCCCTCCAAAATAAAATCCAAACACCATTTTCAGTGGCAGGTGAGGTTCGAGCAGGTGGAAGGTAACCAGGTAACCAGGTAACGAGGTCACTACACGGTCAGTTCACCTCACACCTGTCCCTTTGGCACCAGGAAGGGATTGATATGGAGGAATAGCAAGAGAGTGACACACCTGTCCCCCTGAGGAGGAATAAGGGACGAGTTGAAAGGAGGGAGGGGGGGCAGAAGGTAGGGTTAGTAGAAACACACTTGTCCCCCTGACCTTTCGAAGGGATGAAAATGGGTGTGTGTGTGTGTGAGTCTTTTTTGTAAAGTAAGAGATAAAACAAACAGGAACTGCAGGTGTTAGACCACAGAACACATGGCCATGTCCTGATGTGTCACGGGAAACTCCTTGCTTTGCTATATGACTACCACATTGTTGCTGTGAGTAATCTATTAAGTGACAATATTCTAATTCATTATCTGTTATCTGTTGACCGTTCAGCTGGTTGAACCATTGCTCGCATCGGTAATCATCGGGCCGCTCTCTTGCCACACAGCATGGAAAAAGCTTTATACGATGAAATGTTTAGCCCAATGAGTCCATTGTTATGGTAACAAATCAGTGCTCAGAGAGTCATACCCTGGACTACTGCTAATTTCTATGACTTAACTCTCAAACATTCTCTGTCAGCCTTTGGAAAGTGTACCGGCTGAATGGCTTGTGGTTCGGACTTAGTTTGATGGAAAGCCCCAAGTTGTTTGACTCTACAAATACCAACTCATACAGAAGTTAGAGGTCGTCTCTCATCTCTCCTCTTCTCTTCTCTTCTGCGCTGTGCTGTTCTGTTCTCTTCCTTTTTTTTTCTATTCTCTGCTATACTCTGTAAAAATATTTGTGGGAGAATTTTCCCCAGTTAAGTTGAGGGAAAAGTCGTGGCTTCCAGAAGCAGTCCAATAAAAGCAGACCTCTGCCTCTCGCCCTGTCATCTCTTGCTTTTGCTCTCCCTGAATCTGTCTTTTTGTCTTTTTTCTGACCCTCCGTTGCTTTTTCAGCTTGTCATCACTTTAAACCCAGGCAGACCAGTCGGCCTCAGAATATCCCAGATATCTCGTACTTGTACTGTTCAAACATGTAAACTTGCCTAAACAAATATTATCCATTTAAAAGATGAACTAAATCTATCAAACCAAGCCAACTTTATTTAGGAGTTGTGAGTACATGTTCTGTATGTGTTACACCAAAGCATTGTGATGGTTTAATGATCCTGACAGGTTAAAAAAAAAAAAGTGTGTGAGTTGCAAAGAAATGTCATTCCCACATTTGAACTTAAAAATGATGAACATACTCGTAACATGTCCTTTAGAAACACAGCCTGGTTTAATGTGAGCTGTTTGAAGGATTACTACCTTCCTATCTGGTCTTTCTTTGAGGATCAGCCGATCTTTGTCATGTTAATCCAGTGATTCCTGGAACTCTATTAGCAGGCCTGGATCAGACTGAACACAGAGGGACACCTACCTCCGAGTTGATTAGTCTGGCCTCTTGTTCTGCTGGTATTACATGTGTTTGATGAGAAAAGCTCCTGCATTGAAAAGAGGCGTGTGTGTGTGTGTGTGTGTGTGTGTGTGTGAGTGTGTGTGTGTTCTCTTGTTCTATCTCTGCCATTATTTTGTCTTTTTTTCCAAAAATACATCTCCACAGCAGTTTCACTTCTGAAAATGTTGTTTCCCTGAAATCTTCTTCTATGGTATTTGAGCAAGTTATCCAGTACAAGCAAGCAATATGTTACATAACGCTTCCTAAATGTGCTTTTACAGAGCGAGTCACATGAAACATTTGTTTGGAGTGGCACAGTTTTTGACAGAAATGTGTGGAGTTTTGTATTATCTATTGTAAGATGAATAAGATTAATATGCACAATAAGAAGAATTAGCACCCTGCAATTGGAGTCATTTATCTACCATTTTCTAAAGAAAGGATAATATTTCCAAACTTTACTCACCTATTTATGGGACCTATCATATAGAAATGTTACATAATAATATAATAGAAAAAGAAAATCATTAACCCTGTTGGAAAGGTTAACTATGCAGTGGCTTTAAAAAATGATCCTGTATTTGTACAATTTAAGTTTTTGTGTCCTTGCCTTTTTAGTTCATTCACCTTATTCACCTTAAGTATCTTCAATGAGAGTCCAGTTTGGTGACAGAGCAGTTGAATCTGATCCGCCTTAAAAAGCACAAAAACTGCAGCTTAATGACCTGGAAGACTTCAATATTTCACTTTTCTCTCTCTCTCATCTCAGATTTGAAACTGTGTCCTTATTGAACGCAGGATTCAATGTGAGAAAGAATAAGTGTTTATCCTGCCTCTACTCTGTGTCTCCTGCCAGTTCTCATCATTGACGGGTGCTCTATAATAAATACTTCTACATCTAAAGCCCCATTTCTTATCCAATAATGCATTTTTAGGACAATATGATTGTTGTTACAGACATATTCAAGCCATTTAAAACAGCACAATGTTCATGTGTGGGGGCTATAAAGATGTTTCCGTTCTAGTTCCTTTTTAAAGAGATAATTCAAGTTTCACAAACCCTGTTCTTAACGTGGGAAACTGAACACATGTTCAACCCACATCTGGCCATTCATGCCAGAATATCTTGTGATCACACAGGGCCCAGGTCCACAAGTGAAGACATGAAGATCAACATTAAGGGCAGAATGAAGTGTAATATTACATAGTGAAGGCAATAGCACTAATACAGGATCTCATAACCCTACTACTAAATCTTATAGTTACTTTAACCCATGTTTACCCTCTCATACCACAGCTCAGCATTACTTTTAACTTCAGTACTTTTTGTATATATATATATGTATAAATACCATGTGATACAGTTACTCCACACTGCCTGTAAACCAGAGGTGTCAAACTCATTTTCATTCAAGGGCCACATACAGTACAGCCAAATTTGATCTCATGTGGGCCGGATCATTAAAAAGATGGACGGGAGGAAGGAAACAAGGATGGAAAGAAGGGAAAAGTGATAGGAAGGAAAGAAAGGAGGGAAGGAAAGACAAAAAGAAGGAAGGAAGGAAGGAAAAGGGATTAGGAAGGAAAAGAAGACAAGAAAAGAAGGAAGGGAGGAAAGGAAGAAAGGAAAAGAAGATGAAGGAAAGATGGAAGGAAGGAAGGACGGAGGGAAGGAAAAAAGTAAGAAAGGAAGGGTAGGAAGGAATAGAAGACAGGAAGAAAAGTAGGCCGGATTGGACGCCTTGGCGGGCAGGTTCTGGCCCATGGGCCGCATATTTGACATCCCTGCTGTAAACCCTTCTAAGATGCAGATAACAAGGCTTCCTCTGCTCTTTGTTGACAGGATGCAGTCTGGCTTTAACCTCTGACTACTGCCAGTGGCTGACCATAACCTTTGACTTCTTCGTCTTTGGTTTTTTTCTTTTTCCTCTTTCTTCTTTTTTTTTTTTTGCCACAAAATGGACCAAGTGAGAGAGATTTCCTAGAATGTGACAGGGGAATATTTGTCCTTCCCCTGCTGCAAACTGCACATGTCTATTTTGACTAAAAAATGCACTCTTTTCCCAGAAGCCCTGCTCGGTCACATGCCGTCTCGCTAAAAGTCTGAACATATAATGATTTATAAATCTGCTAGCTTTCTGTTTTCTCTTCTATTTTTCATGTATTGTCAATTTTTGGCATAAAAGTGTGCTCCTCAAAGAACTGACTGTAGCTCGCTCTGAGATCTACTGACTCAGGTCAGATAGTTGAGCCCAGAGTTCAAACTAAACATGGTGAAGCAGCTTTTATACAACTGGAACAAACTACCAGCAGAACAGAAATCATTTTTAAATCCAGGTTAAAAACATTTCTCTTCTCCTGAGCTGATTATGATTGAGCTCTTTTAACCTTCCTGTCGTCCTCCCGGGTCAAATTGACCCCGTCTATTTTGACTGTTCCTTCCTGTCCTTCTTTCCTCCTTTCTTTCTTCCCTCCCTCCTTCCTTCCCTCCTTTCCTTCCTTCCTACCTTCTTCCTTTCCTTCCTTCCTTCCTTTCCTTCCTCCCTCCCTCCCTCCCTCCTTTCCTTCCTTCCTTCCTTCCTTCCCCTCCTTTCCTTCCTTCTTCCTCCCTTCCTTCCTTAACTGGAGGACAACAAGAAGGTTAAAGCACTTTACATTTTAATCTTTCATTTGCACTCTATGTCCTTTTAATGATTTTAAAGCAAATCATTATTTTATGCTGCAATCTTATATTAATGCTCTATTCTAGCATTTGATTTCTCTCTTTTATTAGTGTGGGAGGTGAGGGTTTAATTGTATGTTTTAATGTTTCCATGTGTATGAAAAGTGCTATATAAATAAAAACTACCTTGCCTTGCCTTTACATGTAAAGTTAGTCTTGTAATAGAGTCAACTAACATCTCATGGTTGTATGTTCCTGTGTAATATGTTCCTTAATTAACCCTCCTGTTGTGCTCAGGTCAAGAGGAAGGAAGGAGGGAAGGAGGAAGGAAGGAAGGAAGGAATAAAATGAGGAAGGAGATGAAGGAAGGGAGGAAAGAGGAAGGAAGGAAGTGGGGAAAGAAGGAAATTAGGAAGGAACGAAGGGAAGGGAGGAAAGGAGGAAGGAAGGGAGGAAAAGAGGGAGGAAGGAAGGAAGGAAGGAAGGAAGGAAGGAAGGAAATGAGGAAGGAAGGAAGGGAGGAGGAAAAGAGGAAGGAAGTAATGAGAGGAAAGAAGGAAATGAGGAAGGAAGGAAGGAAGGAAGGAAGGAAGGAAAGAAGGAAGGAAATGAGGAAGGAAGGAAGGAAGGAAGGAAGGAAGGAAGGAAGGAAGGAGAGAAGGAAGGAAGGAAAGAAGGAACAGTCAAAAGAGATAGGGTCAATTTGACCCGGGAGCACAACAGGAGGGTTAACAGGAATCCTCTGTTAGTGCCTTAAAACCAGAGTCCAGAGTCCTTTGTCTGCTGTGGTCACAAACTCATACTCCTTTTAAAAATTATAGGCTGACATGAAGACATTTTGGGAGATGTGTGTATTATAAAACACTCCGACTCCACTTAGTCTGCTTTAGTAAGTGCATGCATGGGGCACACGTGTGAGTGTTCGCAGGAGTGTGTATGTAGCGGAGGTTGGGAATGAGGTTCATATTTAGACACCTTAGTGCTGACCTTTGACCTCAGTGATAGATTATCCTGCTATAGCTTTGGTTTAGTGACACCCAGGTTGTATGCACATGCTCACAAATGGAAACATTTCTCTCAGCTTGTCGACATTTTCAAACACACTTTTCTTTTTTGAGTTAATTTTAAGACTAAATATTTCAGTTCAG
>JAJDFG010000483.1:160053-163969 GCA_021039105.1 Scomber colias
TTTCAATTGTGTTCTCAACAAAATGTTAGATTTGAGGTTCCTATAACAACAAAAGTTATAAAACAGGATCATCAAATTTTTGCTGTATATTAAACCTCCAGGTTATATAAGTTTATATGAAAACTTTGATTGGAAACACACGTTGCCATGCCAAATATTTAGCATCATGCATCTCCAAGCTACATTTTTTTTGGATAGGTTTCCAGACTTAAGTCATAATGATGTGACCATGGAGTGAGAGCACTTAAAGGGAGAAGTGTGAACATGTCCAGTCACACTCCGCTGGTTAAATTCAAACAACAGGCGGATATAAAATAAGAAGCTGATTTTGTTTAGTGCACCAAAACAACGGTTGCTAGGATGAACTAACACACGTACTGTATGCTTGCTTACACAGATGGAGCAATGAGACACAGTCATAAACACTGATAAGGTATTTATAACTGTGTGGTAATAATAATGATAATAATAATAGTATCTGGGCGTGTGTGTGTGTGTGTGTGTGTGGTTATGTGAGTCTACAGATTTCCTGGTTTGCTCATTGTAACTGAGAAATGTGTGATGGATGAAAATGGATGATTAACCCTTGTGTCGTCCTTCCGGGTCAAATTGACCCCGTCTGTTTTGACTTGTTCCTTCTTTCCTCCCTTCCTTCCTTCCTTCTTTCCTCCCTCCCTCCTTCCTTTCCTTCCTTACCTTCTTTCGTCCCTCCTTTCCTTCCTTCCTTCTTCCTTTCCTCCCTCCTTTCCTTCCTCCTTCCTTTCCTCTCTCCTTCCTTCCTTCCTTCTCTCCCTCCTTTTCCTTCCTCCTTCCTTCCTTCCTTCTCTCCCTCCTTTCCTTCCTTCCTTCCCTCCCTCCTTTCCTCCCTCCTTCCTTCCCTCCCTCCTTTCCTCCCTTGACTCGAGGACAACAGGAGGGTTAAAAACATGTAAGGATGAAAAAAAAAAACTTGTTAAACTAATTGGCTGTCTTGTAATTACAGCTTACAGTTGAAGTATTTTTAGTATAAGATATTCACCCTCTGGTTCTTTGCCAGGTGGCTATTAAAGGGTAAATCTATATAAACAACAAACACATGTGAAAGCAACGTATTAACTCATTAAATGTTTTCTGTATGTTGAGTAGGAACCATATGAGTGTACTTTGACACATGAATGATTTGAGAAGATTCTGTGGAAGTTTCAGTACTTTTTTTCTGCTTTGACAACAGATCGCTATTGAAATACAAAATAAATTCAAACTGACCACAGTTTCGCTTCCCTAAAACGGACAAAACCACAATTTTAACAGCCAGAATATTTCTTAAGCTCCAGAGGCACATTGTGATGCAACGTGTTTCTCCTGTTTTATTATTCCTTGTTATCCTTGTTTGTTTAGTTTTTCTGCCTCGTTTATTGTTTCGTATTTGTTTGGTATTCTTCTCTCTGAGTCTCGCTCCCTGAGAGACAAAATGTTTGACCATGTTTGATAATAACGTCTAAAGAAACGTACAGTAGCTCAAAGAGTCATTGGAACATTTCAGAAGCTGCGTTGGTCCTTATTATATTTCACAATAGAACGACCTCACATAAACTTTGTTATAACATGACAGCTGTTACACTGACCCCTGAAACTATTTAGCCATTACTGCAATGCACAAATGAACCCTCCTATTGTCCTCAGGTCAAGGAAGGAAGGAAGGAAGGGAGGAAGGGAGGAAGGGAGGAAGGAAGGAAGGGAGGGATTGACGGAGGGAGGGAGGGAGGAAGGGAGGAAGAAATTAAGGAGACAAGGAAGGGAGGAAGGAAAGGAGGAAAGAAGAAAGGAGGAAGGAAAAGGAGTAAGGACGAAAAGAAGAAGGAATTAAGGAGAAAAGGAAGGGAGGAAGGAATGAAGGAAGGGAGGAAGGAAAAGGAGTAAGGACGAAAAGAGGAAGGAATTAAGGAGACAAGGAAGGGAGGAAGGAAAGGAATAAGGAGTAAGGAAGGAAGGAAGGAAGGAAAGGAGTAAGGAGGGAAGCATGGAAGGAATGAAGGAAGGACGGATGGACGGAAGGAAGGAAAGGAGTAAGGACGGAGGGAGGAACGAAGGAAAGGAGTAAGGGGGGAGGAAAAAAGGAAGAAAGAAAGCAAGGAAGGAGGGAGGAAGGAAGGAAAGGAGTAAGGAGGGAGGAAGGAAGGAAGGTAGGAAGTATGGAAGGAAGCAAGGAAGGAAGGATGGAAGGAAGTGAGGAAAAAAGTATGGAAGGAGAAGGGAGCAAAGAAAGAGGTAAAGTAAGAAAAAGAAGAGAGAAAGAGAGAGAGAGGCAGCAGCACTGTCAAGAAAATAATAAGAGAAAGAAAGCAAGAAGCCTTCGTCACTGACATCACAAGGATGACTTCAGCCCATGACAGCACTGGAGACTGTTGTAAAGCCGTCCTCTGATTGGCTGAGGCCCGAAGCTCACCTTGCCAAGATGTCTGGGAGGTGTGAAAGATGAGAGGCTTTTAATGGCTTACATTTCACTCAAATGCAGGAAAATGTCTGTAATTACTAACGGCATTAGTAGTAAACAGAATGCTATAAAAACAAATGTACACACACTTTAAGTACACACACACACACACACACACCCTGGAGCCTGAGAAAGAAGTGGAGTAACAGGCCAACACTTTACCTGCAGGTATTCTCCCTCTCCCCTCCTCTCCTCCCTCACTCTGCCTTGTGGCTGTGTGCCTGTCATATTAGAAAGGGAGAGAAAGAGGATAAGTAATATAAGACATGAAAGTTAATACAGGTGTAGGTCATGGTAGTTTATCATGTGATCTGTCATCCTGAATGGGAGCTACTGAAGGAAGAAAAAAAGGCTTCAATAAAAATCTCATGTTGTTGAATGAAAACCCTTCAAGTTCTGGACTATAGGTCATGTGATGGTGACTCTTTCCCTGTATATTAATAATGGAGAGTCATAAAATGTTCAAAATTCAGTTACTTTCACATAAATACAATTAACAGACAAGGAAGGAAGGAAGGAAGGAAAGGAGTAAGGAGGGAGGGAGGGAGGAAAAGAGGAAGGAAGGAAGGAAGGAAAGAAGGAAAGAAAAGGAGTAAGGACAAAAAGAGGAAGGAATTAAGGAGACAAGGAAGGAAGGAAGGAAGGAAGGGAGGGAAGGAAGGAAGGAAGGAAAGAAAAGGAGTAAGGAGGGATGGAAGGAAGGACGGAAGGAAAGGAGTAAGGGGGAGGGAGGGAGTAAGGAAGGAAAGGAAAGGAGTAAGGAGGAGGGAGGGAGTAAGGAAGGAAGGAAAGGAGTAAGGAGGGATGGAGGAAGGAAGGATGGAAGGAAGTGAGGAAAGAAGTATGGAAGGAGGAACGAGCAAATCAATTTGACCCGGGAGGAAATCTGGTCATAAAATGTATCCGTCCTTTTCAAACGATGTTCATCACTGCTCACATACTTCCATGCGTCCTTTACGTTGGCATGGATGTTAACCAATACATCCACCAGGGGGCAGCACTGAGTCAAACGTTTACGATAACAACAAACTCAAAAACAAACATGGCGACTGTGGAGGAGATATTGATAATGTTCCTCTCTTGCATAAAAGACAAAAACGATATGTTTAAAGTTTCTAACCAACTCGTAAAACCTTTCCTCAAAAAGTTCCTCCATTGTTATTTCTTCTTTGTGTCTCACTAGAGCTACGTATCGAGTAGTGACAGCAACACTGCCCCCTCATGGTTTCCGGTGGTACTGCTCCGTTTGGTCCGTATCCATGGAAACGTGCAGAAATACCATAGAGAAATACGGAGGAAATGAACGCAGAGCACGGACAGAAGGCTCCGTCTGGATCCAGATCCGTATTTAACGGTGAGCATAAATGGGCCATATGTCTACATTTGTGACATAGATGTGCCTTAAAGCATCATTCCAGTTTGTTACAAATTGGGAGCTTTTGC
>JAJDFG010000484.1:0-142500 GCA_021039105.1 Scomber colias
AAGTCGGCCATTTTGAAAAATATGTGCGATTTTGACGTTTTCCACTCCTCGTACTTTAACCAACTAGTCCTAGAGTTTTCATCCCATCCACTTCAAATTCACACAGAGTCATCTTGAGATATTGGAGATGAAAAGTTATCAAAAGCTTTTTCGCCCATCATTCCTGGTTGCCATGGTGACGCGGCGAATTTCGATGCTTCGCCATGAAATTTCAAACCCTCATAACTTGACTCCAAATGGTTTGAGCTTTTCCAAATTTAATATGCTTGTTCAGCGGTCCGGTCTGAACACATGTACAGTCTCATATTTAGTGACAGTCATAGCGCCACCTACTGGCAACAGGAAGTCACTTGCTTCATTCTTTCATTAATTACTCCCATAATCTGAAGTATTTCCACCTGAAATTGACTCAGCTGAGACATAAGACCTTGGTGATGCTACATTCTGCAACTCATGACCCATCATCAAATACTGTTGCCATGACAACACATTCAACGCCATGAAAATACGATTACAGTTTTCAGGGGCAAAGGATGCCTCCACGGTAACGAAACTCAACACACACGTCTGGAGTGGGTTCATTAAACATCCTATATACTTCAATGGGATGGGCGTGACTAAACGGCTCAACAGCGCCCCCTTGAATATTTAAAAATTGAACCTCAGCCTTCCCGATTGACATAGAAGAATGAAATTCGGTAGGTTTATGTATCATCTACAGACGCACAAAAACGCCATTTGGACCCATACCCTAAGTCCAACAGGAAGTCGGCCATCTTGGGAAAAATGCTATATTTTGCTGAGTTTTTTGGTCATTTCCAGGCCTCATATTTGAACGAACTAGTCCTAGAGATTTCATCCCATCCACTTCAAATTCACACAGAGTCATCTTGAGACATTGGAGATGACAACTTATCAAAAGCTTTTTCCCCCGCCATTCCTGGTTGCCGTGGTGACGCGGCGAATTTCGATGCTTCGCCATGAAATTTCAAACCCTCATAACTTGACTCCACATGGTCTGAGCTTTTCCAAATTTAATATGCTTGTTCAGCGTCCTGGTCTGAACACATGTACAGTCTCATGTTTAGTGACAGTCATAGCGCCACCTACTGGCAACAGGAAGTCACTTGCTTCAGTCTTTTACTGATTACTCCCATAATCATAAGTATTTATACCTGAAATTAACTCAGCTGAGACATAAGACCTTGGTGATGCTACATTCTCCGACCGAGACGCAGCCCGACATACGTGGGGGCGCGAGGGCCCGTTCATCACTGCTTGCAGTTTTAATTATTATTATTATTATTATTATCGTTCTGCCTAAACGACGGCCTTTTTGCCCCCCTGAACGTGCTTGAAAAGTCACCAAATTGTGCAATCATGTTCGGCCCGGCGAAAAATTTGATATTTTATGGTTTGCATAAATCGGCGTTGCAAAATGGCTCTGTAGCGCCCCCTAGAAAATTTAAAAAAGCGAGCCCCACCCCTGACATTGTCCTAGACAAACGAAATTCGCTACACATATGTATCGTGGAAAGACGTACAAAAAAGTCTCTTGGACCCATACCCTCACTCCTACAGGAAGTCGGCCATTTTGTATCGAATACGCATCGCATTTGAGCAAACTCCTCCTACAGATTTAATCCGACCGACTTCAAATTCACTCAGAAACATCTTGAGACATTGGAGATGAAAAGTTATCAAGAACTTTCTGATTAGGGATCCGGTTTGGCCGTGGCGGCGCCGACAATTTCCTTCACCATTCGATCCTTCGCCATGAAATTTCAAACCCTCATAACTTGACTCCACATGGTCTCAGCTTTTCCAAATTTCATATGCTTGTTCAGTGTCCCGGTCTGAACACATGTACAGTCTCATATTTAGTGACAGTCATAGCGCCCCCTACTGGCAACAGGAAGTCACTTGCTTCAGTCTTTCACTGATTACTCCCATAATCTTAAGTATTTATACCTGAAATTAACTCAGCTGAGACATAAGACCTTGGTGATGCTACATTCTGCAACTCATGACCCATCATCAAATACCGTTGCCATGACAACGCATTCAACGCCATGAAAATACGATTACAGTTTTCAGGGGCAAAGGATGCCTCCACGGTAACGAAACTCAACACACACGTCTGGAGTGGGTTCATTAAACATCCTATATACTTCAATGGGATGGGCGTGACTAAACGGCTCAATAGCGCCCCCTTGAATATTTCAAAATTGAACCTCAGCCTTCCCGATTGACATAGAAGAATGAAATTCGGTAGGTTTATGTATCATCTCCAGACGCACAAAAACGCCATTTAGACCCGTACCCTAAGTCCAACAGGAAGTCGGCCATCTTGGGAAAAATGCTCAATTTTGGTGAGTGTTTTGGTCATTTCCACGCATCATACTTGAACAAACTAGTCCTAGACATTTCATCCCATCCACTTCAAATTCACACAGAGTCATCTTGAGACATTGGAGATGAAAACTTATCTAAAGCTTTTCCGTCCATCATTCCTGGTTGCCGTGGTGACGTGGCGAATTTCGATGCTTCGCCATGACATTTCATACCCTCATAATTTGACTCCACATGGTCTGAGCTTTTCCAAATTTCAGATGCTTGTTCAGCGTCCTGGTCTGAACACATGTACAGTCTCATATTTAGTGACTGTCATAGCGCCACCTACTGGCAACAGGAAGTCACTTGATTCATTCTTTCACTAATTACTCCCGTAATCTTAAGTATTTACACCTGAAATTGACTCAGCTAAGACATAACGCCAGTCATCAATATCTTTTTTATGACTTCTTCCGTTGGGCGTGGCTGTGCAAACAATTTCGATGCTTCGCCATAGAGCAGGAAGTCCTTATAACTCCTACAGACATTGTCCCGCCTACACCAAATTGATCACACATGTAGAGGGTCCCGCCCTGAACACATCTATGCATCAATACTGCTTCATATACACAGCGCCACCTACTGGACACAGGAAGTCAGCCTCATATGACAAACATTATACGATTTACATGAAATTTACAGGATGTGTTCTCCACATCACACACTGCAACATGACACATAATTGGTGGGTGATCTCTAGCGCCACCTAGCGGACACATGCGATATGACTTAGCCCCATCACACAACATTCATTACAAGCCCAGGTGCCAAGATGTCTACGTGCCCGCTGTGTCTGCCGTGTGACTGCAGCACGCACCGACATGCGAGTACGGTGCGGTGCATGGGGGCGCGAGGGCCCGTTCATCACTGCTTGCAGTTTTAATTATTATTATTATTATAGTTCCTATAAAGTAAACGCGTTTTTGCCCCCCTAAACGTGCCCCAAAAGTCACCAAAATGTGCAATCATGTTCGACCCGGCGAAAAATTTGATATTTTATGGTTTGCATAAATGGGCGTGGCAAAATGGCTCTGTAGCGCCCCCTAGAAAATTAAAAAAAGCGAGCCCCATCCCTGAGATTGTCCTAGACAAACGAAATTCAGTACACATATGTATCGTGTAAAGACGCACAAAAAAGTCTCTTGTACCCATGCCCTAACTCCTACAGGAAGTTGGCCATTTTGTATCGAATATGCGTTTTGGGCGATTTCCACGCATGTCATTTGAGCTAACTCCTCCTAGAGATTTAATCCGACCGACTTCAAATTCACTCAGAAACATCTTGAGACATTGGAGATGAAAAGTTATCAAAAACTTTCTGATTAGGGATCCGGTTTGGCCGTGGCGGCGCCGACAATTTCCTTCACCATTCGATCCTTCGCCATGAAATTTCAAACCCTCATAACTTGACTCCACATGGTCTGAGCTTTTCCAAATTTAATATGCTTGTTCAGTGTCCCGGTCTGAACACATGTACAGTCTCATATTTAGTGACAGTCATAGCGCCACCTACTGGCAACAGGAAGTCACTTGCTTCAGTCTTTCACTGATTACTCCCATAATCTTAAGTATTTATAACTGAAATTAACTCAGCTGAGACATAAGACCTTGGTGATGCTACATTCTGCAACTCATGACCCATCATCAAATACCGTTGCCATGACAACACATTCAACGCCATGATAATACGATTACAGTTTTCAGGGGCAAAGGTAGCGTCCACAGTAATGAAACTCAACACACACGTCTGGAGTGGGTTCATTCAACATCCTATATACTTCAATGGGATGGGCGTGGCTAAACGGCTCAACAGCGCCCCCTTGAATATTTCAAAATTGAACCTCAGCCTTCCCGATTGACATAGAAGAATGAAATTCGGTAGGTTTATGTATCATCTCCAGACGCACAAAAACGCCATTTGGACCCATACCCTAAGTCCAACAGGAAGTCGGCCATCTTGGGAAAAATGCTATATTTTAGTGAGTTTTTTGTCATTTCCAGGCCTCATATTTGAACAAAGTAGTCCTAGAGATTCCATCCCATCCACTTCAAATTCACACACAATCATCTTGAGACATTGGAGATGACAAGTTATCAAAAGCTTTTTTATGACTTCTTCCTGTTGGGCGTGGCTGTGCAAACAATTTCGATGCTTCGCCATAAAGCAGGAAGTCCTTATAACTCCTACAGACATTGTCCCACCTACACCAAATTGATCACACATGTAGAGGGTCCCGCCCTGCACACATCTATGCATCAATACTGCGTCAAATACACAGCGCCACCTACTGGACACAGGAAGTCAGCCTCATATGACAAACATTATCCGATTTACATGAAATTTACAGGATGTGTTCTCCACATCACACACTGCAACATGACATATAATTGGTGGGTGATCTCTAGCGCCACCTAGTGGACACATGCAATGTGACTTAGCCCCATCACACAACATTCATTACAAGCCCGGGTGCCAAGAAGTCTACATGCCCGCTGTGTCTGCCGTGTGACTGCAGCACGCACCGACATGCGCGTACGGGGCGGTGCGTGGGGGGGCTTGGGCCCGATCATCGCTGCTTGCAGCTTTAATTAGGGCCCAAGCACTACAGTGCGAAGGCCCTATTGTAATCGTACCGATTATTATTATTATTCTCGTTCTGGCAAAACGACGGCCTTTTTGCCCCCCTGAACGTGCTTGAAAAGTCACCAAATTGTGCAATCATGTTCGGCCCGGCGAAAAATTTGATATTTTATGGTTTGCATAAATGGGCGTGGTAAAATGGCTCTGTAGCGCCCCCTAGAAAATTCAAAAAAGCGAGCCCCACCGCTGAGATTGTCCTAGACAACCGAAATTCGGTACACATATGTATTGTGTAAAGACGCACAAAAAAGTCTCTTGGACCCATACCCTCACTCCTACAGGAAGTCGGCCATTTTGTATCGAATCTGCGATTTTGGCGATTTCCACGCATCACATTTGAGCGAACTCGTCCTACAGATTTAATCCGACCGACTTCAAATTCACTCAGAAACATCTTGAGACATTGGAGATGAAAAGTTATCAAAAACTTTCTGATTAGGGATCCGGTTTGGCCGTGGCGGCGCCGACAATTTCCTTCAGCATTCGATCCTTCGCCATCAAATTTCAAACCCTCATAACTTGACTCCACATGGTCTGAGCTTTTCCTAATTTAATATGCTTGTTCAGCGTCCTGGTCTGAACACATGTACCGTCTCATATTTAGTGACAGTCATAGCGCAACCTACTGCCAACAGGAAGTCACTTGCTTCAGTCTTTCACTGATTACTCCCATAATCTTAAGTATTTATACCTCAAATTAACTCAGCTGAGACGTAAGACCTTGGTGATGCTACATTCTGCAACTCATGACCCACCATCAAATACCGTTGCCATGACAACGCATTCAACGCCATGATAATACGATTACAGTTTTTAGGGGCAAAGGATGCCTCCACGGTAACGAAACTCAACACACACGTCTGGAGTGGGTTCATTTAACATCCTATATACTTCAATGGGATGGGCGTGACTAAACGGCTCAATAGCGCCCCCTTGAATATTTCAAAATTGAACCTCAGCCTTCCCAATTGACATAGAAGAATGAAATTCGGTAGGTTTATGTATCATCTCCAGACGCACAAAAACGCCATTTGGACCCATACCCTAAGTCCAACAGGAAGTCGGCCATCTTGGGAAAAATGCTATATTTTAGTGAGTTTTTTGGTCATTTCCAGGCCTCATATTTGAACAAACTAGTCCTAGAGATTTCATCCGATCCACTTCAAATTCACACAGAGTCATCTTGAGACATTGGAGATGAAAACTTATCTAACGCTTTTCCGTCCGTCATTCCTGGTTGCCGTGGTGACGTGGCGAATTTCGATGTCTCGCCATGACATTTCATACCCTCATAACTTGACTCCACATGGTCTGAGCTTTTCCAAATTTCAGATGTTTGTTCAGCATCCTGGTCTGAACACATGTACAGTCTCATATTTAGTGACTGTCATAGCGCCACCTACTGGCAACAGGAAGTCACTTGCTTCATTCTTTCACTAATTACTCCCATAATCTTAAGTATTTACACCTGAAATTGACTCAGCTAAGACATAACGCCAGTCATCAAAATCTTTTTTATGAATTCTTCCTGTTGGGCGTGGCTGTGCAAACAATTTCGATGCTTCGCCACAAAGCAGGAAGTCCTTATAACTCCTACAGACATTGTCCCACCTACACCAAATTGATCACACATGTAGAGGGTCCCGCCCTGAACACATCTACGCATCAATACTGTGTCAAATACACAGCGCCACCTACTGGACACAGGAAGTCAGCCTCATATGACAAACATTATCCGATTTACATGAAATTTACAGGATGTGTTCTCCACATCACACACTGCAACATGACATATAATTGGTGGGTGATCTCTAGCGCCACCTAGTGGACACATGCAATGTGACTTAGCCCCATCACACAATGTTCATTGCGAGCCCGGGTGCCAAGACGTCTACGTGCCCGCTGTGTCTGCCGTGTGACTGCAGCAAGCACCGACATGCGCGTACGGGGCGGTGCGTGGGGGAGCTTGGGCCCGATCATCGCTGCTTGCAGCTTTAATTAGGGCCCAAGCACTACAGTGCGAAGGCCCTATTGTAATCGTGCCGATTATTATTATTAGGGCCCGAGCGCTGACCAGCGCGAAGCCCTATTGTTTTTGCCATGATTATTCTTTTTTTTCTTCTCTCACAACAACGGCCTTTTTGCCCCCCTGAACGTGCCTTAAAAGTCACCAAAGTTTGCACGCAAGCCAGACGTGGCGAAAATTTTGATATTTTATGGTTTGCATAAACGGGCGTGCTAAAATGGCTCTCTAGCGCCCCCTGCAAAATCAAGAAAATCGAGCCCCTCGAGACAGATTGACATAGAGAAACGAAAGTCGGTACACATGTTCATCATGCCAAAACGCACCAAAAAGTCTCTTGGACACATACCCTAACACCAACAGGAAGTCGGCCATTTTGAATCAAATTATTGATTTGAATGCCAAATTTGGCATCATATTTGAGCGAACTAGTCCTAGAGATTTCATCCCATCCACTTCAAATTCACACAGAGTCATCTTGAGACATTGGAGATGAAAAGTTATCAAAAGCTTTTTGGCCCGTCATTCCTGGTTGCCGTGGTGACGCGGCGAATTTCGATGCTTCGCCATGAAATTTCAAACCCTCATAACTTGACTCCACATGGTCTGAGCTTTTCCAAATTTAATATGCTTGTTCAGCGTCCCGGTCTGAACACATGTACAGTCTCATATTTAGTGACAGTCATAGCGCCACCTAGTGGCGACAGGAAGTGACTTGCTTCATTCGTTCAGTAATTACTCCCATAATCTTAAGTATTTATACCTGAAATTAACTCAGCTGAGACATAAGACCTTGGTGATGCTACATTCTGCAACTCATGACCCATCATCAAATACCGTTGCCATGACAACACATTCAACGCCATGAAAATACGATTACAGTTTTCAGGGGCAAAAGATGCCTCCACGGTAACGAAACTCAACACACACATCTGGAGTGGGGTCATTAAACATCCTATATACTTCAATGGGATGGGTGTGACTAAACGGCTCAATAGCGCCCCCTTGAATATTTCAAAATTGAACCTCAGCCTTCCCGATTGACATAGAAGAATGAAACTCGGTAGGTTTATGTATCATCGCCAGGCGCACAAAAACGCCATTTGGACCCATACCCTAAGTCCAACAGGAAGTCGGCCATCTTGGGAAAAATGCTATATTTTGCTGAGTTTTTTGGTCATTTCTAGGCCTCATATTTGAACGAACTACTCCTAGAGATTTCATCCCATCCACTTCAAATTCACACAGAGTCATCTTGAGACATTGGAGATGAAAAGTTATCAAAAGCTTTTTTATGACTTCTTCCTGTTGGGCGTGGCTGTGCAAACCATTTCGATGCTTCGCCATGAGGCAGGAAGTCCTTATAACTCCTACAGACATTGTCCTGTCTACACCAAATTCATCATGCATGTACAGGGTCCCGCCCTGAACACATCTATGCATCAATACTGCGTCAAATACACAGCGCCACCTACTGGACACAGGAAGTCAGCCTCATATGACAAACATTATCCGATTTACATGAAATTTACAGGATGTGTTCTCCACATCACACACTGCAACATGACATGTAATTGGTGGGTGATCTCTAGCGCCACCAAGTGGACACATGCAATGTGACTTAGCCCCATCACACAATATTCATTACAAGCCCAGGTGCCAAGACGTCTACGTGCCCGCCGTGTCTGCCATGTAACTGCAGCATGCACCGACATGTGCGTACGGCGCGGTGCGTGGGGGCGCGAGGGCCCGTTCATCACTGCTTGCAGTTTTAATTATTAGGGCCCAAGCACGACAGGTGCGAAGGCCCTATTGTAATCGTCAAAATTATTATTAGGGCCCAAGCACTACACAGTGCGAAGGCCCTATTGTAATCGTACCGATTATTATTATTATTATTAGGGCCCAAGCACTACAGTGCGAAGGCCCTATTGTAATCGTACCGATTATTATTATTATTATTATTATACAAAACAAACGCGTTTTTGGCCCCCTAAACGTGCGCGAAAAGTCACCAAAATGTGCAATCATGTTCGGCCCGGCGAAAAATTTCATATTTTATAGTTTGCATAAATGGGCGTGGCAAAATGGCTCTGTAGCGCCCCCTCGAAAATTTAAAAAAGCGAGCCCCACCCCTGAGATTGTCCTACACAAACGAAATTCAGTACACATATGTATCGTGTAAAGACGCACAAAAGAGTCTCTTGTACCCATACCCTCACTCCTACAGGAAGTCGGCCATTTTGTATCGAATATGCGTTTTTGGCGATTTCCACGCATCTCATTTGACCTAACTCCTCCTACAGATTTAATCTGACCGACTTCAAATTCACTCAGAAACATCTTGACACATTGGAGATGAAAAGTTATCAAAAACTTTCTGATTAGGGATCCGGTTTGGCCGTGGCGGCGCCGACAATTTCCTTCACCATTCGATCCTTCGCCATGAAATTTCAAACCCTCATAACTTGACTCCACATGGTCTGAGCTTTTCCAAATTTAATATGCTTGTTCAGTGTCCCAATCTGAACACATGTACAGTCTCATATTTAGTGACAGTCATAGCGCCACCTACTGGCAACAGGAAGTCACTTGCTTCAGTCTTTCACTGATTACTCCCATAATCTTAAGTATTTATACCTGAAATGAACTCAGCTGAGACATAAGACCTTGGTGATGCTACATTCTGCAACTCATGACCCATCATCAAATACCGTTGCCATGACAACACATTCAACGCCATGAAAATACGATTACAGTTTTTAGGGGCAAAGGATGCCTCCACGGTAACGAAACTCGACACACACGTCTGGAGTGGGGTTATTTAACATCCGATATACTTCAATGGGATGGGCGTGACTAAACGGCTCGATAGCGCCCCCTTGAATATTTCAAAATTGAACCTCAGCCTTCCCGATTGACATAGAAGAATGAAATTCGGTAGGTTTATGTATCATCTCCAGACGCACAAAAACGCCATTTGGACCCATACCCTAAGTCCAACAGGAAGTCGGCCATCTTGGGAAAAATGCTATATTTTAGTGAGTTTTTTGGTCATTTCCAGCCCTCATATTTGACCAAACTAGTCCTATAGATTTCATCCCATCCACTTCAAATTCACACAGAGTCATCTTGAGACATTGGAGATGACAAGTCATCAAAAGCTTTTTTATGACTTCTTCCTGTTGGGCGTGGCTGTGCAAACAATTTCGATGCTTCGCCATAAAGCAGGAAGTCCTTATAACTCCTACAGACATTGTCCCTCCTACACTAAATTGATCACGCATGTAGAGGGTCCCGCCCTCAACACATCTATGCATCAATACTGCTTCATATACACAGCGCCACCTACTGGACACAGGAAGTCAGCCTCATATGACAAACATTATCCGATTTACATGAAATTTACAGGATGTGTTCTCCACATCACACACTGCAACATGACATATAATTGGTGGGTGTTCTCTAGCGCCACCTAGTGGACACATGCAATGTGACTTAACCCCATCACACAACGCTCATTTGGAGCCCGGGTGCCAAGACGTCTACATGCCCGCTGTGTCTGCCGTGTGACTGCAGCACGCACCGACATGCGCGTACGGGGCGGTGCGTGGGGGGGCTTGGGCCCGATCATCGCTGCTTGCAGCTTTAATTAGGGCCCGAGCGCTGACCAGCGCGAAGCCCTATTGTTTTTGCCATGATTATTAGGGCCCGAGCGCTGACCAGCGCGAAGCCCTATTGTTTTTGCCATGATTATTATTATTATTTTTTTTCTCTCCCGATGACGGCCTTTTTGCCCCCCTGAACGTGCCGTGAAACTCACCAAAGTTTGCACTCAAGCCAGACCTGGCGAAAATTTCGATATTTTATGGTTTGCACAAATGTGCGTGCCAAAATGGCTCTCTAGCGCCCCCTACAAAATCAATAAAAGCGAGCCCCTCGTGACAGATTGACATAGAGAAACGAAACTTGGTACACATATTCATCATGTCAAGACGCACCAAAAAGTCTCTTGGACACATACCCTAACTCCAACAGGAAGTCGGCCATTTTGAATCAAAATATTGATTTTAATGCAGATCGTGGCATCATATTTGAGCGAACTAGTCCTAGAGATTTCATCCCATCCACTTCAAATTCACACAGAGTCATCTTGAGACATTGGAGATGAAAAGTTATCAAAAGCTTTTACCCCCCGTCATTCCTGGTTGCCGTGGTGACGCGGCGAATTTCGATCCTTCGCCATGAAATTTCAAACCCTCATAACTTGACTCCACATGGTCTGAGCTTTTCCAAATTTCAGATGCTTGTTCAGTGTCCTGGTCTGAACACATGTACAGTCTCATATGTAGTGACAGTCATAGCGCCACCTACTGGCAACAGGAAGTCACTTGCGTCATTTGTTCATTAATTACTCCCATAATCTTAAGTATTTCCACCTGAAATTGACTCAGCTGAGACATAAGACCTTGGTGATGCTACATTCTGCAACTCATGACCAATCATGAAGTCGGCCATTTTGAATCAAAATATTGATTTTAATGCAGATCGTGGCATCATATTTGAGCGAACTAGTCCTAGAGATTTCATCCCATCCACTTCAAATTCACACAGAGTCATCTTGAGACATTGGAGATGAAAAGTTATCAAAAGCTTTTACCCCCCGTCATTCCTGGTTGCCGTGGTGACGCGGCGAATTTCGATCCTTCGCCATGAAATTTCAAACCCTCATAACTTGACTCCACATGGTCTGAGCTTTTCCAAATTTCAGATGCTTGTTCAGTGTCCTGGTCTGAACACATGTACAGTCTCATATGTAGTGACAGTCATAGCGCCACCTACTGGCAACAGGAAGTCACTTGCGTCATTTGTTCATTAATTACTCCCATAATCTTAAGTATTTCCACCTCAAATTGACTCAGCTGAGACATAAGACCTTGGTGATGCTACATTCTGCAACTCGTGACCCATCATCAAATACTGTTGCCATGACAACGCATTCAACGCCATGAAATACGATTACAGTTTTCAGGGGCAAAGGATGCGTCCACGGTAACGAAACTCAACACACACGTCTGGAGTGGGTTCATTTAACATCCTATATACTTCAATGGGATGGGCGTGGCTACACGGCTCAATAGCGCCCCCTTGAATATTTCAAAATTGAACCTCAGACTTCTCGATTGACATAGAAGAATGAAACTCGGTAGGTTTATGTATCATCTCCAGACGCACAAAAACGCCATTTGGAACCATACCCTAAGTCCAACAGGAAGTTGGCCATCTTGGGAAAAATGCTCAATTTTGGTGAGTGTTTTGGTCATTTCCACGCCTCATATTTGAACGAACTACTCCTAGAGATTTCATCCCATCCACTTCAAATTCACACAGAGTCAGCTTGAGACATTGGAGATGACATGTTATCAAAAGCTTTTTTATGACTTCTTCCTGTTGGGCGTGGCTGTGCGGACAATTTCGATGCTTTGCCATGAGGCAGGAAGTCCTTATAACTCCTACAGACATTGTCCTGTCTACACCAAATTCATCATGCATGTAGAGGGTCCCGCCCTGAACACATCTATGCATCAATACTGTGTCAAATACACAGCGCCACCTACTGGACACAGGAAGTCAGCATCATATGACAAACATCATCCTATTTATATGAAATTTACAGGATGTGTTCTCCACATCACACACTGCAACATGACATGTCATTGGCGGCTCATCTCTAGCGCCACCTAGTGGACACATGCAATGTGACTTAGCCCCATCACACAACATTCATTACAAGCCCGGGTGCCAAGACGTCTACATGCCCGCTGTGTCTGCCGTGTGACTGCAGCACGCTCCGGCATGCACGTACGAGGCGGTGCATGGGGGCGCGAGGGCCCGTTCATCACTGCTTGCAGTTTTAATTAGGGCCCGAGCGCTGACCAGCGCGAAGCCCTATTGTTTTTGCCATGATTATTAGGGCCCAAGCACTACAGTGCGAAGGCCCTATTGTAATCGTCAAGATTATTAGGGCCCGAGCGCTGACCAGCGCGAAGCCCTATTGTTTTTGCCATGATTATTAGGGCCCGAGCGCTGACCAGCGCGAAGCCCTATTGTATCTGTCCGGATTATTATTTTTCTTCTCCCAAAACAACGGGCTTTTTGCCCCCCTAAACGTGCTCGAAAAGTCACCAAAGTTTGCACGCAAGCCAGACCCGGCGAAAATTTTGATATTTTATGGTTTGCAGAAATGGCCGTGGCAAAATGGCTCAATAGCGCCCCCTATTGAATATAAAAATGTGAGAGATTGACGTACATGAACGAAATTTGGTATATATATGTATCATGTCCAGACGCACAAAAAAGTCAATGGGGCCCATGACGTCACTCCAACAGGAAGTCGGCCATTTTGAAAAATATGTGCGATTTTGGCGTTTTCCACTCCTCGTACTTTAACGAACTAGTCCTACAGTTTTCATCCCATCCACTTCAAATTCACAGAGAGTCATCTTGAGACATTGGAGATGAAAAGTTATCAAAAGCTTTTTTGCCCGTCATTCCTGGTTGCCGTGGTGACGCGGCGAATTTCGATGCTTCGCCATGAAATTTCAAACTCTCATAACTTGACTCCACATGGTCTGAGCTTTTCCAAATTTAATATGCTTGTTCAGTGTCCTGGTCTGAACACATGTACAGTCTCATATTTAGTGACAGTCATAGCGCCACCTACTGGCAACAGGAAGTCACTTGCTTCAGTCTTTCACTAATTACTCCCATAATCTTAAGTATTTACACCTGAATTTGAGTCAACTGACAAATAAGACCTTGGTGATGCTACATTCTGCAACTCATGACCCATCATCAAATACCGTTGCCATGACAACACATTCAACGCCATGAAAATACGATTACAGTTTTCAGGGGCAAAGGATGCGTCCACGGTAACGAAACTCAACACACACGTCTGGAGTGGGTTCATTTAACATCCTATATACTTCAATGGGATGGGCGTGACTAAACGGCTCAATAGCGCCCCCTTGAATATTTCAAAATTGAACCTCAGCCTTCCCGATTGACATAGAAGAATGAAACTCGGTAGGTTTATGTATCATCTCCAGACGCACAAAAACGCCATTTGGACCCATACCCTAAGTCCAACAGGAAGTCCGCCATCTTGGGAAAAATGCTATATTTTGCTGAGTTTTTTGGTCATTTCCAGGCCTCATATTTGAACGAACTAGTCCTAGGGATTTCATCCCATCAACTTCAAATTAACACAGAATCATCTTGAGACATTGGAGATGAAAAGTTATCAAAAGCTTTTTCGCTGGTTGCTGTGGTGAAGCGGCGAATTTCGATGCTTCGCCATGAAATTTCAAACCCTCATAACTTGACTCCACATGGGCTGAGCTTTTCCAAATTTAATATGCTTGTTCAGTGTCCTGGTCTGAACACATGTACAGTCTCATATTTAGTGACAGTCATAGCGCCACCTACTGGCAACAGGAAGTCACTTGCTTCAGTCTTTTACTGATTACTCCCATAATCTTAAGTATTTATACCCGAAATTAACTCAGCTGAGACATAAGACCTTGGTGATGCTACATTCTCCGACCGAGACACAGCCCGACATACGTGGGGGCGCGAGGGCCCGTTCATCACTGCTTGCAGTTTTAATTATTCTTCTTCTTCTTCTTGCACGACGACGGCCTTTTTGCCCCCCTGAACGTGCTGCGAAACTCACCAAAGTTTGCACGCAAGCCAGAACCAGCGAAAATTTCGATATTTTATGGTTTGCACAAATGGGCGTGCCAAAATGGCTCTCTAGCGCCCCCTACAAAATCAATAAAAGCGAGCCCCTCGTGACAGATTGACATAGAGAAACCAAACTTGGTACACATGTTCAACATGTCAAGACGCACCAAAAAGTCTCTTGGACACATACCCTAACACCAACAGGAAGTCGGCCATTTTGAATCTAAATATTGATTTTAATGCAAATTGTGGCATCATATTTGAACGCACTACTCCTACAGTTTTCTTCCCATCCACTTCAAATTCACACAGAGTCATCTTGAGACATTGGAGATGAAAAGTTATCAAAAGCTTTTTCCCCCATCATTCCTGGTTGCCGTGGTGACGCGGCGAATTTCGATCCTTCGCCATGAAATTTCAAACCCTCATAACTTGACTCCACATGGTCTGAGCTTTACCAAATTTCAGATGCTTGTTCAGCGTCCCGGTCTGAACACATGTACAGTCTCATATTTAGTGACAGTCATAGCGCCACCTACTGGCAACAGGAAGTCACTTGCGTCATTTGTTCATTAATTACTCCCATAATGTTAAGTATTTCCACCTCAAATTTACTCAGCTGAGACATAAGACCTTGGTGATGCTACATTCTGCAACTCATGACCAATCATCAAACACTGTTGCCATGACAACACATTCAACGCCATGAAAATACGATTACAGTTTTCAGAGGCAAAGGATGCCTCCACGGTAACGAAACTCAACACACACGTCTGGAGTGGGTTCATTTAACATCCTATGTACTTCATTGGGATGGGCGTGACTAAATGGCTCAATAGCGCCCCCTTGAATATTTCAAAATTGAACCTCAGCCTTCCCGATTGACATAGAACAATGAAATTCGGTAGGTTTATGTATCATCTCCAGACACACAAAAACGCCATTTGGACCTATACCCTAAGTCCAACAGGAAGTCGGCCATCTTGGAAAAATGCTCAATTTTGGTCAATTTTTTGATGATTTCAAGGCCACATATTTGAGCGAACTAGTCCTAGGGATTTCATCCCATCCCAAATTCACAGAGAATCATCTTGACACATTTGAGATGAAAAGTTATCAAAAGCTTTTTCGCTTGTCATTCCTGGTTGCCGTGGTGACGCGGCGAATTTCGATGCCTCGCCATGAAATTTCAAACCCTCATAACTTGACTCAACATGGTCTGAGCTTTCCCAAATTTAATATGCTTGTTCAGCGTCCTGGTCTGAACACATGTACAGTCTCATCTTTCGTGACAGTCATAGCGCCACCTACTGGCAACAGGAAGTGACTTGCTTCATTCTTTCACTAATTACTCCCATAATCATAAGTATTTACACCTGAAATTGACACAGCTGAACCATAAGACCTTGGTGATTCTACATTCTCCCACCGAGCCGCAGCCCGACATGCGTGGGGGCGCGAGGGCCCGTTCATCACTGCTTGCAGTTTTAATTATTATTTTTTTTCTCTCCCGATGACGGCCTTTTTGACCCCCTGAACGTGCTCGAAAAGTCACCAAAGTTTGCATTCAAGCCAGACCCGGCGAAAATTTTGATATTTTATGGTCTGCACAAATGGGCGTGGCAAAATGGCTCTCTAGCGCCACCTGCAAAATCAAGAACATCGAGCCCCTCGCGACAGATTGACATAGAGAAACGAAACTCGGTACACATGTTCATCATATCAAGACGCACAAAAAAGTCTATGGGTTCCATGACGTCACTCCAACAGGAAGTCGGCCATTTTGAATCAAAATATTGATTTTAATGCAAATTGTGGTATCATATTTGAACGCACTACTCCTACAGTTTTCTTCCCATCCACTTCAAATTCACACAGAGTCATCTTGAGACATTGGAGATGACAAGTTATCAAAAGCTTTTTCCCCCGTCATTCCTGGTTGCCGTGGTGACGCGGCGAATTTCGATCCTTCGCCATGAAAATTCAAACCCTCATAACTTGACTTCACATGGTCTGAGCTTTACCAAATTTCACATGCTTGTTCAGTGTCCCGGTCTGAACACATGTACAGTCTCATATTTAGTGACAGTCATAGCGCCACCTACTGGCAACAGGAAGTCACTTGCGTCATTTGTTCATTAATTACTCCCATAATCTTAAGTATTTCCACCTCAAATTGACTCAGCTGAGACATAAGACCTTGGTGATGCTACATTCTGCAACTCATGACCAATCATCAAATACTGTTGCCATGACAACGCATTCAACGCCATGAAAATACGATTACACTTTTCAGGGGCAAAGGATGCCTCCACGGTAACGAAACTCAACACACACGTCTGGAGTGGGGTCATTTAACATCCTATATACTTCAATGGGATGGGCATGGCTAAACGGCTCAATAGCGCCCCCTTGCATATTTCAAAATTGAACCTCAGCCTTCCCGATTGACATAGAACAATGAAATTCGGTAGGTTTATGTATCATCTCCAGACGCACAAAAACCCAATTTGGACCCATACCCTAAGTCCAACAGGAAGTCGGCCATCTTGGGAAACATGCTCAATTTTGCTGAGTTTTTTGGTCATTTCCAGGCCTCATATTTGAACAAACTAGTACTACAGATTTCATCCCATCCACTTCAAATTCACACAGGATCATCTTGACACATTGGAGATGACAACTTATCAAAAGCTTTTTCGTCCGTCATTCCTGGTTGCCATGGTGACATGGCGAATTTCGATGTCTCGCCATGAAATTTCAAATGTCATAACTTGACTCCACATGGTCTGAGCTTTTCCAAATTTAATATGCTTGTTCAGCGTCCTAGTCTGAACACATGTACAGTCTGATATTTAGTGACAGTCATAGCGCCACCTACTGGCAACAGGAAGTCACTTGCTTCATTCTTTCAATGATTATTCCGATAATCTTAAGTATTTACACCTGAAATTAACTCAGATGAGCCATAAGACCTTGGTGATGCTACATTCTCCGACCGAGCCGCAGCCCGACATGCGTGGGGGCGCGAGGGCCCGTTCATCACTGCTTGCAGTTTTAATTAGGGCCCGAGCGCTGACCAGCGCGAAGCCCTATTGTATCTGTCAAGATTATTATTATTATTTTTCTTTTTCTTGCACGACGACGGCCTTTTTGCCCCCCTGAACGTGCCCCGAAAATCACCAAAGTTTGCACGCAAGCCAGACCCGGCGAAAATTTCGATATTTTATGGTTTGCACAAATGGGCGTGGCAAAATGGCTCTCTAGCGCCCCCTACAAAATCAATAAAAGCGAGCCCCTCGTGACAGATTGACATAGAGAAACGAAACTTGGTACACATGTTCAACATGTCAAGACGCACCAAAAAGTCTCTTGGACACATACCCTAACACCAACAGGAAGTCGGCCATTTTAAATCAAAATATTGATTTTAATGCAAATTGTGGCATCATATTTGAACACACTACTCCTACAGTTTTCTTCCCATCCACTTCAAATTCACACAGAGTCATCTTGAGACATTGGAGATGCAAAATTATCAAAAGCTTTTTCCCCCGTCATTCCTGGTTGCCGTGGTGATGCGGCGAATTTCGATCCTTCGCCATGAAATTTCAAACCCTCATAACTTGACTCCACATGGTCTGAGCTTTACCAAATTTCTGATGCCTGTTCAGGGTCCTGGTCTGAACACATGTACAGTCTCATATTTAGTGACAGTCATAGCGCCCCCTACTGGCAACAGGAAGTCACTTGCTTCATTCTTTCACTAATTACTCCCATAATCTTCATCCCATCCCCTTCAAATTCACACAGGATCATCTTGAGACATTGGAGATGACAAGTTATCAAAAGCTTTTTCCCTCGTCATTCCTGGTTGCCGTGGTGACGCGGCGAATTTCGATCCTTCGCCATGAAAATTCAAACCCTCATAACTTGACTCCACATGGTCTGAGCTTTTCCAAATTTACTTTGCTCGTTCAGTGTCCCAGTCTCAACGCATGTGCAGTCTCATATTTTGTGACAGTCATAGCGCCACCTACTGGCAACAGGAAGTCACTTGCTTCATTCTTTCACTAATTACTCCCATAATCTTAAGTATTTACACCTGAAATTGACTCAGCTGAGACATAAGACCTTGGTGATGCTACATTCTGCAAGTCGTGACCCATCATCAAATACTGTTGCCATGACAACGCATTCAACGCCATGACATACGATTACACTTTTCAGGGGCAAAGGATGCCTCCACGGTAACGAAACTCGACACACACGTCTGGAGTGGGTTCATTAAACATCCTATATACTTCAATGGGATGGGCGTGGCTAAACGGCTCAATAGCGCCCCCTTGAATATTTCAAAATTTAACCTCAGCCTTCCCCATTGACATAGAAGAATGAAACTCGGTAGGTTTATGTATCATCTCCAGACGCACAAAAACGCCATTTGGACCCATACCCTAAGTCCAACAGGAAGTCGGCCATCTTGGGAAACATGCTATATTTTGGTGATTTTTTTGGTAATTTCCAGGCCTCATATTTGAACGCACTAGTCCTAGAGATTTCATCCCATCCACTTCAAATTCACACAGAGTCATCTTGAGACATTGGAGATGACAAGTTATCAAAAGCTTTCTTATGACTTCTTCCTGTTGGGCGTGGCTGTGCAAACAATTTCGATGCTTCGCCATGAAGCAGGAAGTCCTTATAACTCCTACAGACATTGTCCCGTCTACACCAAATTCATCACACATGTAGAGGGTCCCGCCCTGAACACATCTATGCATCAATACTGCGTCAAATACACAGCGCCACCTACTGGACACAGGAAGTCAGCCTCATATGACAAACATCATCCGATTTACATGAAATTTACAGGATGTGTTCTCCACATCACACACTGCAACATGACATGTCATTGGCGGGTCATCTCTAGCGCCACCTAGTGGACACATGCAATGTGACTTAGCCCCATCACACAACATTCATTACAAGCCCGGGTGCCACGACGTCTACGTGCCCGCTGTGTCTGCCGTGTGACTGCAGCACGCTACGGCATGCGCGTACGAGGCGGTGCATGGGGGCGCGAGGGCCCGTTCATCACTGCTTGCAGTTTTAATTATTATTATAGTTCCTATAAAGTAAACGCCTTTTTGCCCCCCTGAACATGCCCCAAAAGTCACCAAAATGTGCAATCATGTTCGACCCGGCGAAAAATTTGATATTTTATGGTTTGCATAAATGGGCGTGGCAAAATGGCTCTGTAGCGCCCCCTAGAAAATTAAAAAAAGCGAGCCCCACCCCTGAGATTGTCCTAGACAAACGAAATTCAGTACACATATGTATCGTGTAAAGACGCACAAAAAAGTCTCTTGTACCCATGCCCTAACTCCTACAGGAAGTTGGCCATTTTGTATCGAATATGCGTTTTTGGCGATTTCCACGCATCTCATTTGAGCTAACTCCTCCTAGAGATTTAATCCGACCGACTTCAAATTCACTCAGAACCATCTTGAGACATTGAAGATGAAAAGTTATCAAAAACTTTCTGATTAGGGATCCGGTTTGGCCGTGGCGGCGCCGACAATTTCCTTCAGCATTCGATCCTTCGCCATGAAATTTCAAACCCTCATAACTTGACTCCACATGGTCTGAGCTTTCCCAAATTTAATATGCTTGTTCAGTGTCCCGGTCTGAACACATGTAAAGTGTCATATTTAGTGACAGTCATAGCGCCACCTAGTGGCAACAGGAAGTCACTTGCTTCAGTCTTTCACTGATTACTCCCATAATCTTAAGTATTTATACCTGAAATTAACTCAGCTGAGACATAAGACCTTGGTGATGCTACATTCTGCAACTCATGACCCATCATCAAATACCGTTGCCATGACAACACATTCATCGCCATGATAATACGATTACAGTTTTCAGGGGCAAAGGATGCGTCCACGGTAATGAAACTCAACACACACGTCTGGAGTGGGTTCATTTAACATCCTATGTACTTCAATGGGATAGGTGTGACTAAACGGCTCAATAGCGCCCCCTTGAATATTTCAAAATTGAACCTCAGCCTTCCCGATTGACATAGAAGAATGAAATTCGGTAGGTTTATGTATCATCTCCAGACGCACAAAAACACCATTTGGACCCATACCCTAAGTCCAACAGGAAGTCGGCCATCTTGGGAAAAATGCTACATTTTGGTGCATTTTTTGGTCATTTCCACGCATCATATTTGAACGAACTAGTCCTAGAGATTTCATCCCATCCACTTCAAATTCACACAGAGTCATCTTGAGACATTGGAGATGACAAGTTATCAAAAGCTTTTTCGTCCGTCATTCCTGGTTGCCATGGTGACATGGCGAATTTCGATGTCTCGCCATGAAATTCCAAACCCTCATAACTTGACTCCACATGGTCTGAGCTTTTCCAAATTTAATATGCTTGTTCAGCGTCCTGGTCTGAACACATGTACAGTCTCATATTTAGTGACAGTCATAGCGCCACCTACTGGCAACAGGAAGTCACTTGCGTCATTCTTTCACTAATTACTCTCATAATCTTAAGTATTTACACCTGAAATTGACTCAGCTAAGACATAACACCAGTTATCAAAAGCTTTTTTATGACTTCTTCCTGTTGGGCGTGGCTGTGCAGACAATTTCGATGCTTCGCCATTAGGCAGGAAGTCCTTATAACTCCTACAGACATTGTCCTGTCCACTCCAAATTCATCATGCATGTAGAGGGTCCCGCCCTGAACACATCTATGTATCAATACTGCTTCATATACACAGCGCCACCTACTGGACACAGGAAGTCAGCCTCATATGACAAACATTATCCGATTTACATGAAATTTACAGGATGTGTTCTCCACATCACACACTGCAACATGACATATAATTGGTGGGTGATCTCTAGCGCCACCTAGTGGACACATGCAATGTGACTTAGCCCCATCACACAGTGTTCATTACAAGCCCGGGTGCCAAGACTTCTACGTGCCCGCTGTGTCTGCCATGTGACTGCAGCATGCACCGACATGCGCGTACAAGGCGGTGCATGGGGCACGAGGGCCCGTTCATCACTGCTTGCAGTTTTAATTATTATTAGGGCCCGAGCGCTGACCAGCGCGAAGCCCTATTGTATCTGTCCGGATTATTCTTCTACCTTTTTCTCCCACAACAACGGGCTTTTTGCCCCCCTGAACATGCATGAAAAGTCACCAAAGTTTGCACGCAAGCCAGACCTGGCGAAAAATTTGATATTTTATGGTTTGCATAAATGGGCGTGCCAAAATGGCTCTCTAGCGCCACCTGCAAAATCAAGAACATCGATCCCCTCGCCCCAGATTGACATAGAGAAACGAAACTTGGTACACATGTTCATCATGTCAAGACGCACAAAAAAGTCTGGGGGTACCATGACGTCACTCCAACAGGAAGTCGGCCATTTTGAATCGAAGTATTGATTTTAATGCCGATTTTGGCATCATATTTGAGCGAACTAGTCCTAGAGTTTTCATGCCATCCACTTCAAATTCACACAGAGTCATCTTGAGACATTGGAGATGAAAAGTTATCAAAAGCTTTTTCGTCCGTCATTCCTGGTTGCCGTGGTGACGCGGCGAATTTCGATGCTTCGCCATGAAATTTCAAACCCTCATAACTTGACTCCACATGGTCTGAGCTTTTCCAAATTTAATATGCTTGTTCAGTGTCCCAGTCTGAACACATGTACAGTCTCATATTTAGTGACAGTCATAGCGCCACCTAGTGGCAACAGGAAGTCACTTGCGTCATTTGTTCATTAATTACTCCCATAATCTTAACTATTTCCACCTGAAATTGACTCAGCTGAGACATAAGACCTTGGTGATGCTACATTCTGCAACTCATGACCCATCATCAAATACTGTTGCCATGACAACGCATTCAACGCCATGAAAATACGATTACAGTTTTCAGAGGCAAAGGATGTCTTCACGGTAACGAAACTCAACACACACATCTGGAGTGGGGTCATTTAACATCCTATATACTTCAATGGGATGGGCGTGACTAAACGGCTCAATAGCGCCCCCTTGAATATTTCAAAATTGAACCTCAGCCTTCCCGATTGACATAGAAGAATGAAATTCGGTAGGTTTATGTATCATCTCCAGACGCACAAAAACGCCATTTGGACCCATACCCTAAGTCCAACAGGAAGTCGGCCATCTTGGGAAAAATGCTCAATTTTGGTGCATTTTTTTGTCATTTCCACGCATCATATTTGAGCGAACTAGTCCTAGAGATTTCATCCCATCCACTTCAAATTGACACAGAGTCATCTTGAGACATTGGAGATGAAAAGTTATCAAAAGCTTTTTCGCCCGTCATTCCTGGTTGCCATGGTGATGCGGCGAATTTCGATGCTTCGCCATGAAATTTTAAACCCTCATAACTTCACTCCACATGGTCTGAGCTTTTCCAAATTCACCAAAGCAAGCCAGACTTGGCGAAAAATTTGATATTTTATGGTTTTTGTAAATGGGCGTGGCTAAATGGCTCTGTAGCGCCCCCTTGAGAAATGAAAAACATCCATCCCCTCGCCACAGATTGACATACAGAAATGAAACTTGGTACACATGTTCATCATGTCAAGACGCACAAAAAACATCTGGGTGCCCATGACGTCACTCCAACAGGAAGTCGGCCATTTTGAATCAAAGTATTGATTTTCATGCCGATTGTGGCATCATATTTGAACGAACTAGTCCTAGAGATTTCATCCCATCCACTTCAAATTCACACAGAGTCATCTTGAGACATTGGAGATGAAAAGTTATCAAAAGCTTTTCCCCCCGTCATTCCTGCTTGCCGTGGTGACGCGGCGAATTTCGATGCTTCGCCATGAAATTTCAAACCCTCATTACTTGAATCCACATGGTCTGAGCTTTTCCAAATTTCAGATGCTTGTTCAGCGTCCTGGTCTGAACACATGTACAGTCTCATATTTAGTGACAGTCATAGCGCCACCTACTGGCAACAGTAAGTCACTTGCTTCATTCGTTGACTAATTACTCCCATAATCTTAAGTATTTACACCTAAAATTAACTCAGCTGAGACATAAGACCTTGGTGATGCTACATTCTGCGACCGAGCCGCAGCCCGACATGCGTGGGGGCGCGAGGGCCCGTTCATCACTGCTTGCAGTTTTAATTAGGGCCCAAGCACTACAGTGCGAAGGCCCTATTGTAATCGTCAAGATTATTATTATTATTATTATTAGGGCCCGAGCGCTGACCAGCGCGAAGCCCTATTGTATCTGTCCGGATTATTATTTTTCTTCTCCCAAAACAACGGGCTTTTTGCCCCCCTGAACGTGCTCGAAAAGTCACCAAAGTTTGCACGCAAGCCAGACCCGGCGAAAATTTTGATATTTTATGGTTTGCAGAAATGGGCGTGGCAAAATGGCTCAATAGCGCCCCCTATTGAATATAAAAATGTGAGAGATTGACGTACATGAACGAAATTTGGTATATATATGTATCATGTCCAGACGCACAAAAAAGTCAGTGGGGCCCATGACGTCACTCCAACAGGAAGTCGGCCATTTTGAAAAATATGTGCGATTTTGGCGTTTTCCACTCCTCGTACTTCAACCAACTAGTCCTAGAGTTTTCATCCCATCCACTTCAAATTCACACAGAGTCATCTTGAGACATTGGAGATGAAAAGTTATCAAAAGCTTTTTTGCCCGTCATTCCTGGTTGCCGTGGTGACGCGGCGAATTTCGATCCTTCGCCATGAAATTTCAAACCCTCATAACTTGACTCCACATGGTCTGAGCTTTTCCAAATTTAATATGCTTGTTCAGTGTCCTGGTCTGAACACATGTACAGTCTCATATTTAGTGACAGTCATAGCGCCACCTACTGGCAACAGGAAGTCACTTGCGTAATTTGTTCACTAATTACTCCCATAATCTTAAGTATTTCCACCTCAAATTTACTCAGCTGAGACATAAGACCTTGGTGATGCTACATTCTGCAACTCATGACCAATCATCAAATACTGTTGCCATGACAACGCATTCAACGCAATGAAAATACGATTACACTTTTCAGGGGCAAAGGATGCCTCCACGGTAATGAAACTCAACACACACGTCTGGAGTGGGGTCATTTAACATCCTATATACTTCAATGGGATGGGCATGACTAAACGGCTCAATAGCGCCCCCTTGAATATTTCAAAATTGAACCTCAGCCTTCCCGATTGACATAGAACAATGAAATTCGGTAGGTTTATGTATCATCTCCAGATGCACAAAAATGCCATTTGGACCCATACCCTAAGTCCAACAGGAAGTCGGCCATCTTGGGAAAAATGCTCAATTTTGGTGCATTTTTTGGTCATTTCCAGGCATCATATTTGAACGCACTAGTCCTAGGGATTTCATCCCATCCACTTCAAATTCACAGAGAGTCATCTTGAGACATTGGAGATGAAAAGTTATCAAAAGCTTTTTCCCCCGCCATTCCTGGTTGCAGTGGTGAAGCGGCGAATTTCGATGCTTCGCCATGAAATTTCAAACCCTCATTACTTGACTCCACATGGTCTGAGCTTTTCCAAATTTCATATGCTTGTTCAGCGTCCTGGTCTGAACACATGTACAGTCTCATATTTACTGACAGTCATAGCGCCACCTACTGGCAACAGTAAGTCACTTGCTTCATTCGTTGACTAATTACTCCCATAATCTTAAGTATTTACACCTGAAATTAACTCAGCTGAGACATAAGACCTTGGTGATGCTACATTCTGCGACCGAGCTGCAGCCCGACATGCGTGGGGGCGCGAGGGCCCGTTCATCACTGCTTGCAGTTTTAATTAGGGCCCGAGCGCTGACCAGCGCGAAGCCCTATTGTTTTTGTCCGGATTATTATTATTATTATTATTATTATTATTTTTCTTCTCTCCCAATGACGGCCTTTTTGCCCCCCTGAACGTGCCCCGATACTCACCAAAGTTTGCACGCAAGCCGGACCCGGCGAAAATTTCGATATTTTATGGTTTGCACAAATGGGCGTGCCAAAAAGGCTCTCTAGCGCCCCCTACAAAATCAATAAAAGCGAGCCCCTCGTGACAGATTGACATAGGGAAACGAAACTTGGTACACATGTTCATCATGTCAAGACGCAGCAAAAAGTCTCTTGGACACATACCCTAACATCAACAGGAAGTCGGCCATTTTGAATCTAAATATTGATTTTAATGCAAATTGTGGCATCATATTTGAACGCACTACTCCTACAGTTTTCTTCCCATCCACTTCAAATTCACACAGAGTCATCTTGAGACATTGGAGATGACAAGTTATCAAAAGCTTTTCCCCCCGTCATTCCTGGTTGCCGTGGTGACGCGGCGAATTTCGATCCTTCGCCATGAAATTTCAAACCCTCATAACTTGACTCCACATGGTCTGAGCTTTTCCAAATTTAATATGCTTGTTCAGTGTCCTGGTCTGAACACATGTACAGTCTCATATGTAGTGACAGTCATAGCGCCACCTACTGGCAACAGGAAGTCACTTGCTTCATTCTTTCACTAATTACTCCCATAATCTTCATCCCATCCACTTCAAATTCACACAGGATCATCTTGAGACATTGGAGATGAAAAGTTATCAAAAGCTTTTTCCCTCGTCATTCCTGGTTGCCGTGGTGACGCGGCGAATTTCGATCCTTCGCCATGAAAATTCAAACCCTCATAACTTGACTCCACATGGTCTGAGCTTTTCCAAATTTACTTTGCTCGTTCAGTGTCCCAGTCTGAACACATGTGCAGTCTCATATTTTGTGACAGTCATAGCGCCCCCTACTGGCAACAGGAAGTCACTTGCTTCATTCTTTCACTAATTACTCCCATAATCTTAAGTATTTACACCTGAAATTGACTCAGCTGAGACATAAGACCTTGGTAATGCTACATTCTGCAACTCGTGACCCATCATCAAATACTGTTGCCATGACAACGCATTAAACGCCATGAAATACGATTACACTTTTCAGGGGCAAAGGATGCCTCCACGGTAACGAAACTCAACACACACGTCTGGAGTGTGGTCATTTAACATCCTATATACTTCAATGGGATGGCCGTGACTAAATGGCTCAATAGCGCCCCCTTGAATATTTCAAAATTGAACCTCAGACTTCCCCATTGACATAGAAGAATGAAATTCGGTAGGTTTATGTATCATCTCCAGACGCACAAAAACGCCATTTGGACCCATACCCTAAGACCAACAGGAAGTCGGCCATCTTGGAAAAAATGCTCAATTTTGGTGAGTGTTTTGGTCATTTCCCGGCCTCATATTTGAACGCACTAGTCCTAGAGATTCCATCCCATCCACTTCACATTCGCACAGAGTCATCTTGAGACATTGGAGATGACAAGTTATCAAAAGCTTTTTTATGACTTCTTCCTGTTGGGCGTGGCTGTGCAAACAATTTCGATGCTTCGCCATAAAGCAGGAAGTCCTTATAACTCCTACAGACATTGTCCCACGTACACCAAATTCATCATGCATGTAGAGGGTCCCGCCCTGAACACATCTATGTATCAATACTGTGTCAAATACACAGCGCCACCTACTGGACACAGGAAGTCAGCCTCATATGACAAACATTATCCGATTTACATGAAATTTACAGGATGTGTTCTCCACATCATACACTGCAACATGACATATAATTGGTGGGTGATCTCTAGCGCCACCTAGTGGACACATGCAATGTGACTTAGCCCCATCACCCAACATTCATTACAAGCCCAGGTGCCAAGACGTCTACTTGCCCGCTGTGTCTGCCGTGTGACTGCAGCATGCACCGACATGCGGGTACGGGGCGGTGCATGGGGGCGCGAGGGCCCGTTCATCACTGCTTGCAGTTTTAATTATTATTATTATTCATCTCCCACAACGAACGCGTTTTTACCCCCCTGAACGTGCTCGAAAAGTCACCAAAATGTGCAATCATGTTCGGCCCGGCGAAAAATTTAATATTTTATAGTTTGCATAAATGGGCGTGGCAAAATGGCTCTGTAGCGCCCCCTAGAAAATTTAAAAAAGCGAGCCCCACCCCTGAGATTGTCCTAGACAAACGAAATTCAGTACAGATATGTATCGTGTAAAGACGCACAAAAAAGTCTCTTGTACCCATACCCTCACTCCTATAGGAAGTCGGCCATTTTCTATCGAATTTGCGTTTTTGGCGATTTCCACGCATTACATTTGAGCTAACTCCTCCTAGAGATTTAATCCGACCGACTTCAAATTCACTCAGAAACATCTTGAGACATTGGAGATGAAAAGTTATCAAAAACTTTCTGATTAGGGATCCGGTTTGGCCGTGGCGGCGCCGACAATTTCCTTCACCATGTGATCCTTCGCCATGAAATTTCAAACCCTCATTACTTGACTCCACATGGTCTGAGCTTTTCCAAATTTAATATGCTTGTTCAGCGTCCTGGTCTGAACACATGTACAGTCTCATATTTAGTGACAGTCATAGCGCCACCTACTGGCAACAGGAAGTCACTTGCTTCAGTCTTTCATTAATTACTCCCATAATCTTAAGTATTTATACCTGAAATTAACTCATCTGAGACATAAGACCTTGGTGATGCTACATTCTGCAACTCATGACCCATCATCAAATACCGTTGCCATGACAACGCATTCAACGCCATGATAATACGATTACAGTTTTTAGAGGCAAAGGATGCGTCCACAGTAATGAAACTCAACACACACGTCTGGAGTGGGTTCATTTAACATCCTATATACTTCAATGGGATGGGCGTGGCTAAACGGCTCAATAGCGCCCCCTTGAATATTTCAAAATTTAACCTCAGCCTTCCCCATTGACATAGAAGAATGAAATTCGGTAGGTTAATGCATCATCTCCAGACGCACAAAAACGCCATTTGGACCCATACCCTAAGTCCAACAGGAAGTCGGCCATCTTGGGAAAAATGCTATATTTTGGTGAGTTTTTTGGTCATTTCCAGGCCTCATATTTGAACAAACTAGTCCTAGAGATTTCATCCCATCCACTTCAAATTCACACACAATCATCTTGAGACATTGGAGATGACAAGTTATCAAAAGCTTTTTCATGACTTCTTCCTGTTGGGCGTGGCTGTGCAAACAATTTCGATGCTTCGCCATAAAGCGGGAAGTCCTTATAACTCCTACAGTCATTGTCCCGTCTACACCAAATTGATCACACATGTAGAGGGTCCCGCCCTGAACACATCTATGCATCAATACTGCGTCAAATACACAGCGCCACCTACTGGACACAGGAAGTCAGCCTCATATGACAAACATTATCCGATTTACATGAAATTTACAGGATGTGTTCTCCACATCACACACTGCAACATGACATATAATTGGTGGGTGATCTCTAGCGCCACCTAGTGGACACATGCAATGTGACTTAGCCGCATCACACAACGTTCATTAGGAGCCCAGGTGCCAAGAAGTCTACATGCCCGCTGTGTCTGCCGTGTGACTGCAGCACGCACCGACATGCGCGTACGGGGCGGTGCGTGGGGGGGCTTGGGCCCGATCATCGCTGCTTGCAGCTTTAATTATTATTATTATCGTTCTGCCTAAACGACGGCCTTTTTGCCCCCCTGAACGTGCTTGAAAAGTCACCAAATTGTGCAATCATGTTCGGCCCGGCGAAAAATTTGATATTTTATGGTTTGCATAAATCGGCGTTGCAAAATGGCTCTGTAGCGCCCCCTAGAAAATTTAAAAAAGCGAGCCCCACCCCTGACATTGTCCTAGACAAACGAAATTCGCTACACATATGTATCGTGGAAAGACGTACAAAAAAGTCTCTTGGACCCATACCCTCACTCCTACAGGAAGTCGGCCATTTTGTATCGAATACGCATCGCATTTGAGCAAACTCCTCCTACAGATTTAATCCGACCGACTTCAAATTCACTCAGAAACATCTTGAGACATTGGAGATGAAAAGTTATCAAGAACTTTCTGATTAGGGATCCGGTTTGGCCGTGGCGGCGCCGACAATTTCCTTCACCATTCGATCCTTCGCCATGAAATTTCAAACCCTCATAACTTGACTCCACATGGTCTCAGCTTTTCCAAATTTCATATGCTTGTTCAGTGTCCCGGTCTGAACACATGTACAGTCTCATATTTAGTGACAGTCATAGCGCCCCCTACTGGCAACAGGAAGTCACTTGCTTCAGTCTTTCACTGATTACTCCCATAATCTTAAGTATTTATACCTGAAATTAACTCAGCTGAGACATAAGACCTTGGTGATGCTACATTCTGCAACTCATGACCCATCATCAAATACCGTTGCCATGACAACGCATTCAACGCCATGAAAATACGATTACAGTTTTCAGGGGCAAAGGATGCCTCCACGGTAACGAAACTCAACACACACGTCTGGAGTGGGTTCATTAAACATCCTATATACTTCAATGGGATGGGCGTGACTAAACGGCTCAATAGCGCCCCCTTGAATATTTCAAAATTGAACCTCAGCCTTCCCGATTGACATAGAAGAATGAAATTCGGTAGGTTTATGTATCATCTCCAGACGCACAAAAACGCCATTTAGACCCGTACCCTAAGTCCAACAGGAAGTCGGCCATCTTGGGAAAAATGCTCAATTTTGGTGAGTGTTTTGGTCATTTCCACGCATCATACTTGAACAAACTAGTCCTAGACATTTCATCCCATCCACTTCAAATTCACACAGAGTCATCTTGAGACATTGGAGATGAAAACTTATCTAAAGCTTTTCCGTCCATCATTCCTGGTTGCCGTGGTGACGTGGCGAATTTCGATGCTTCGCCATGACATTTCATACCCTCATAATTTGACTCCACATGGTCTGAGCTTTTCCAAATTTCAGATGCTTGTTCAGCGTCCTGGTCTGAACACATGTACAGTCTCATATTTAGTGACTGTCATAGCGCCACCTACTGGCAACAGGAAGTCACTTGATTCATTCTTTCACTAATTACTCCCGTAATCTTAAGTATTTACACCTGAAATTGACTCAGCTAAGACATAACGCCAGTCATCAATATCTTTTTTATGACTTCTTCCGTTGGGCGTGGTTGTGCAAACAATTTCGATGCTTCGCCATAGAGCAGGAAGTCCTTATAACTCCTACAGACATTGTCCCGCCTACACCAAATTGATCACACATGTAGAGGGTCCCGCCCTGAACACATCTATGCATCAATACTGCTTCATATACACAGCGCCACCTACTGGACACAGGAAGTCAGCCTCATATGACAAACATTATACGATTTACATGAAATTTACAGGATGTGTTCTCCACATCACACACTGCAACATGACACATAATTGGTGGGTGATCTCTAGCGCCACCTAGCGGACACATGCGATATGACTTAGCCCCATCACACAACGTTCAATACGAGCCCGGGTGCTAAGACGTCTACGTGCCCGCTGTGTCTGCCGTGTGACTGCAGCACGCACCGACATGCGCGTACGGGGCGGTGCGTGGGGGGGCTTGGGCCCGATCATCGCTGCTTGCAGCTTTAATTATTATTATTATTATAGTTCCTATAAAGTAAACGCCTTTTTGCCCCCCTGAACGTGCCCCAAAAGTCACCAAAATGTGCAATCATGTCCGACCCGGCGAAAAATTTGATATTTTATGGTTTGCATAAATGGGCGTGGCAAAATGGCTCTGTAGCGCCCCCTAGAAAATTAAAAAAAGCGAGCCCCACCCCTGAGATTGTCCTAGACAAACGAAATTCAGTACACATATGTATCGTGTAAAGACGCACAAAAAAGTCTCTTGTACCCATGCCCTAACTCCTACAGGAAGTTGGCCATTTTGTATCGAATATGCGTTTTTGGCGATTTCCACGCATCTCATTTGAGCTAACTCCTCCTAGAGATTTAATCCGACCGACTTCAAATTCACTCAGAACCATCTTGACACATTGAAGATGAAAAGTTATCAAAAACTTTCTGATTAGGGATCCGGTTTGGCCGTGGCGGCGCCGACAATTTCCTTCAGCATTCGATCCTTCGCCATGAAATTTCAAACCCTCATAACTTGACTCCACATGGTCTGAGCTTTTCCAAATTTAATATGCTTGTTCAGTGTCCCGGTCTGAACACATGTACAGTCTCATATTTAGTGACAGTCATAGCGCCACCTAGTGGCAACAGGAAGTCACTTGCTTCAGTCTTTCACTGATTACTCCCATAATCTTAAGTATTTATACCTGAAATTAACTCAGCTGAGACATAAGACCTTGGTGATGCTACATTCTGCAACTCATGACCCATCATCAAATACCGTTGCTATGACAACGCATTCAACGCCATGATAATACGATTACAGTTTTTAGGGGCAAAGGATGCGTCCACAGTAATGAAACTCAACACACACGTCTGGAGTGGGTTCATTTAACATCCTATATACTTCAATGGGATGGGCGTGGCTAAACGGCTCAATAGCGCCCCCTTGAATATTTCAAAATTGAACCTCAGCCTTCCCGATTGACATAGAAGAATGAAATTCGGTAGGTTTATGTATCATCTCCAGACGCACAAAAACGCCATTTGGACCCATACCCTAAGTCCAACAGGAAGTCGGCCATCTTGGGAAAAATGCTATATTTTAGTGAGTTTTTTGTCATTTCCAGGCCTCATATTTGAACAAACTAGTCCTAGAGATTCCATCCCATCCACTTCAAATTCACACAGAATCATCTTGAGACATTGGAGATGACAAGTTATCAAAAGCTTTTTTATGACTTCTTCCTGTTGGGCGTGGCTGTGCAAACAATTTCGATGCTTCGCCATAAAGCAGGAAGTCCTTATAACTCCTACAGACATTGTCCCACCTACACCAAATTCATCATGCATGTAGAGGGTCCCGCCCTGAACACATCTATGCATCAATACTGCTTCATATACACAGCGCCACCTACTGGACACAGGAAGTCAGCCTCATAGGACAAACATTATCCGATTTACATGAAATTTACAGGATGTGTTCTCCACATCACACACTGCAACATGACATGTAATTGGTGGGTGATCTCTAGCGCCACCTAGTGGACACATGCAATGTGACTTAGCCCCATCACACAACATTCATTACAAGCCCGGGTGCCAAGACGTCTACGTGCCCGCTGTGTCTGCCGTGTGACTGCAGCATGCACCGGCATGCGCGTACGGGGCGGTGCGTGGGGGGGCTTGGGCCCGATCATCGCTGCTTGCAGCTTTAATTAGGGCCCGAGCGCTGACCAGCGCGAAGCCCTATTGTTTTTGCCATGATTATTATTATTCTTCTTTTTCTTCTTGCACGACGACGGCCTTTTTGCCCCCCTGAACGTGCCCCGAAAATCACCAAAGTTTGCACGCAAGCCAGACCCGGCGAAAATTTCGATATTTTATGGTTTGCACAAATGGGCGTGCCAAAATGGCTCTCTAGCGCCCCCTACAAAATCAATAAAAGCGAGCCCCTCGTGACAGATTGACATAGAGAAACCAAACTTGGTACACATGTTTATCATGTCAAGACGCACCAAAAAGTCTCTTGGACACATACCCTAACACCAACAGGAAGTCGGCCATTTTGAATCTAAATATTGATTTTAATGCAAATTGTGGCATCATATTTGAACGCACTACTCCTACAGTTTTCTTCCCATCCACTTCAAATTCACACAGAGTCATCTTGAGACATTGGAAATGAAAAGTTATCAAAAACTTTTTCCCCCGTCATTCCTGGTTGCCGTGGTGACGCGGCGAATTTCGATCCTTCGCCATGAAATTTCAAACCCTCATAACTTGACTCCACATGGTCTGAGCTTTACCAAATTTCAGATGCTTGTTCAGCGTCCCGGTCTGAACACATGTACAGTCTCATATTTAGTGACAGTCATAGCGCCACCTACTGGCAACAGGAAGTCACTTGCGTCATTTGTTCATTATTTACTCCCATAATCTTAAGTATTTCCACCTCAAATTGACTCAGCTGAGACATAAGACCTTGGTGATGCTACATTCTGCAACTCATGACCAATCATCAAATACTGTTGCCATGACAACGCATTCAACGCCATGAAAATACGATTACAGTTTTCAGAGGCAAAGGATGCCTCCACGGTAACGAAACTCAACACACACGTCTGGAGTAGGTTCATTTAACATCCTATATACTTCATTGGGATGGGCGTGACTGAATGGCTCAATAGCGCCCCCTTGAATATTTCAAAATTGAACCTCAGCCTTCCCGATTGACATAGAACAATGAAATTCGGTAGGTTTATGTATCATCTCCAGACGCACAAAAACGCCATTTGGACCTATACCCTAAGTCCAACAGGAAGTCGGCCATCTTGGGAAAAATGCTCAATTTTGGTGCATTTTTTGGTCATTTCCAGGTCTCATATTTGAACGCACTAGTCCTAGGGATTTCATCCCATCCACTTCAAATTCACACAGAGTCATCTTGAGACATTGGAGATGACAACTTATCAAAAGCTTTTTCCCTCGCCATTCCTGGTTGCAGTGGTGAAGTGGCGAATTTCGATGCTTCGCCATGAAATTTCAAACCCTCATTACTTGACTCCACATGGTCTGAGCTTTTCCAAATTTAATATGCTTGTTCAGCGTCCTGGTCTGAACACATGTACAGTCTCATATTTAGTGACAGTCATAGCGCCACCTACTGGCAACAGTAAGTCACTTGCTTCATTCGTTGACTAATTACTCCCATAATCTTAAGTATTTACACCTGAAATTAACTCAGCTGAGACATAAGACCTTGGTGATGCTACATTCTGCGACCGAGCCGCAGCCCGACATGCGTGGGGGCGCGAGGGCCCGTTCATCACTGCTTGCAGTTTTAATTAGGGCCCGAGCGCTGACCAGCGCGAAGCCCTATTGTTTTTGCCATGATTATTATTATTCCCCTTTATTTTTCTTCTGACAAAGTAACGGCCCTTTTGCCCCCCTGAACGTGCCTTAAAAGTCACCAAAGTTGGCATGCAAGCCAGACCCGGCGAAAAATTTGATATTTTATGGTTTGCATAAACGGGTGTGCTAAAATGGCTCTCTAGCGCCACCTGCAAAATTAAGAACATCGATCCCGTCGCGACAGATTGACATAGAGAAACGAAACTTGGTACACATGTTCATCATGTCAAGACGCACAAAAAAGTCAGTGGGGCCCATGACGTCACTCCAACAGGAAGTCGGCCATTTTGAATCAAAATATTGATTTTAATGCAAATTGTGGCATCATATTTGAACGCACTACTCCTACAGTTTTCTTCCCATCCATTTCAAATTCACACAGAGTCATCTTGAGACATTGGAGATGAAAAGTTATCAAAAGCTTTTTCCCCCCTCATTCCTGGTTGCCGTGGTGACGCGGCGAATTTCGATCCTTCGCCATGAAATTTCAAACCCTCATAACTTGACTCCACATGGTCTGAGCTTTACCAAATTTCAGATGCTTGTTCAGTGTCCTGGTCTGAACACATGTGCAGTCTCATATTTAGTGACAGTCATAGCGCCACCTACTGGCAACAGGAAGTCACTTGCTTCATTCTTTCACTAATTACTCCCATAATCTTCATCCCATCCACTTCAAATTCACACAGGATCATCTTGAGACATTGGAGATGAAAATTTCTCAAAAGCTTTTTCCCCCGTCATTCCTGGTTGCCGTGGTGACGCGGCGAATTTCGATCCTTCGCCATGAAATTTCAAACCCTCATCACTTGACTCCACATGGTCTGAGCTTTTCCAAATTTAATATGCTCGTTCAGTGTCCCAGTCTCAACGTATGTGCAGTCTCATATTTTGTGACAGTCATAGCGCCCCCTATTGGCAACAGGAAGTCACTTGCTTCATTCTTTCACTAATTACTCCCATAATCTTAAGTATTTACACCTGAAATTGACTCAGCTGAGACATAAGACCTTGGTGATGCTACATTCTGCAAGTCGTGACCCATCATCAAATTCTGTTGCCATGACAACGCATTCAACGCCATGACATACGATTACACTTTTCAGGGGCAAAGGATGCCTCCACGGTAACGAAACTCAACACACACGTCTGGAGTGGGGTCATTTAACATCCTATATACTTCAATGGGATGGTCGTGACTAAATGGCTCAATAGCGCCCCCTTGAATATTTCAAAATTGAACCTCAGACTTCCCCATTGACATAGAAGAATGAAATTCGGTAGGTTTATGTATCATCTCCAGACGCACAAAAACGCCATTTGGACCCATACCCTAAGTCCAACAGGAAGTCGGCCATCTTGGGAAAAATGCTCAATTTTGGTGCATTTTTTGGTCATTTCCAGGCCTCATATTTGAACAAACTAGTCCTAGAGATTTCATCCCATCCACTTCAAATTCACACAGAATCATCTTGACACATTGGAGATGACAAGTTATCAAAAGCTTTTTTATGACTTATTCCTGTTGGGCGTGGCTGTGCAAACAATTTCGATGCTTCGCCATAAAGCAGGAAGTCCTTATAACTCCTACAGACATTGTCCCACCTACACCAAATTGATCACACATGTAGAGGGTCCCGCCCTGAACACATCTATGTATCAATACTGCTTCATATACACAGCGCCACCTACTGGACACAGGAAGTCAGCCTCATATGACAAACATTATCCTATTGACATGAAATTTACAGGATGTGTTCTCCACATCATACACTGCAACATGACATATAATTGGTGGGTGATCTCTAGCGCCACCTAGTGGACACATGCAATGTGACTTAGCCCCATCACACAACATTCATTACAAGCCCCGGTGCCAAGACGTCTACGTGCCCGCTGTGTCTGCCGTGCCCGCTGTGTCTGCCGTGTGACTGCAGCACGCACCGACATGTGAGTACGGGGCGGTGCATGGGGGCGCGAGGGCCCGTTCATCACTGCTTGCAGTTTTAATTAGGGCCCGAGCGCTGACCAGCGCGAAGCCCTATTGTATCTGTCAAGATTATTAGGGCCCAAGCACTCAACAGTGCGAAGGCCCTATTGTATCTGTAGAAATTATTATTATTATTATTATTCGTCTCACAAAACGAACGCGTTTTTGACAGCCTAAACGTGCCCGAAAAGTCACCAAAATTTGCAATCATGTTCGACCCGGCGAAAAATTTGATATTTTAAGGATCACGTAAATGGGTGAGAAAAAATGGCTCAATAGCGCCCCCTAGAAAATTAAAAAAAGCGAGCCCCACCACTGAGATTGTCGTAGACAAACCAAATTCGGTACACATATGTATCGTGTAAAGACGCACAAAAAAGTCTCTTGGACCCATATGTTCACAAGGCAAAATGGCTCAATAGCGCCCCCTAGATAATTAAAAAATTCAGCCCCTCCCTCCAGATTGACCTAGAAAAACGAAATTCTGTACACATATGTATCCTGTAAAGACGCACAAAAAACTCTCTTGGACCCATACCCTCACTCCAACAGGAAGTCGGCCATTTTGTGTCGAATCTGCGTTTTTGGCGCCATTTTGGCGTTATCTACGCATCGCATTTGAGTGAACTCTTCCTAGAGATTTAATCTAACCGACTTCAAATTCACTCAGAAACATCTTGACACATTGGAGATGAAAAGTTATCAAAAACTTTCTGATTAGGGACTTAGTTTCTTCGTGGCGATGTGAGGAATTCTGACGTTTCGCCATTAAACAGGAACTGCTGGCCAAATGGGGGTACTGCACCCCATACAATATTAAGGAAATTGAGCCCCTCACTCCAGATTGACATAGATGAACAAAACTTGGTATATATATGTATCATGTAAAGAGGTACAAAAAAGTCTCTTGGACCCATATCCTCACTACACAAAATAGCTCAATAGCGCCCCCTAGAAAATCCTTCGCCATTAAACAGGAAGTCCTTATAACTCCTACAGACATCGTCCGATCTACACCAAATTAATCACGCATGTAGAGGGTCCCTCCCTGAACACGTCTATGCATCAATACTGTGTCAGCTCCATAGCGCCACCTACTGGATACAATAGCGCCCCCTTGAAAATTGAAAAAAAATTGAGCCCCTCAAGTCAGATTGACATAGACAAACGAAATTCGGTACACATATGTATCTTGTAAAGACGCACCAAAAAGTCTCTTGGACCCAGGACGTCACTCCAACAGGAAGTCGGCCATTTTGAAAAATATGTGCGATTTTGGCATTTTCCACGCCACGTACTTTAACAAACTTGTCCTAGGGATTTAATCCGACCGACTTCAAATTCACTCAGAAACATCTTGAGACATTGGAGATGAAAAGTTATCAAAAACTTTCTGATTAGGGATTTAGTTTCTTCGTGGCGATGTGAGGAATTTTGATGTTTCGCCATTAAACAGGAACTGCTGGCCAAATGGGGGTACTGCACCCTGATAGAAGATTAAGGAAATTGAGCCCCTCCCTCCAGATTGACATAGATGAACAAAACTTGGTATATATATGTATCACATTAAGAGGCACAAAAAGGTCTCTTGGACCCCCACCCTCACTCCAACAGGAAGTCGGCCATTTTGAAGTGAATTTGCAATTTTGGCGCGGTTTCATAGAATTTTCACACCACATACTTTAATGAATTCCTCCTAATCCAACCAATTTTATATTGACTCTGTATGCGTCACAGTAAGTCTCGCTCAGTAGTGGCGGGGCGGGGGAGCTTGGGCCCGATCATCGCTGCTTGCAGCTTTAATTATTATTATTATTCGTCTCACAAAACGAACGCGTTTTTGACAGCCTAAACGTGCCCGAAAAGTCACCAAAATTTGCAATCATGTTCGACCCGGCGAAAAATTTGATATTTTAAGGATCACGAAAATGGGTGAGAAAAAATGGCTCAATAGCGCCCCCTAGAAAATTAAAAAAAGCGAGCCCCACCACTGAGATTGTCGTAGACAAACCAAATTCGGTACACATATGTATCGTGTAAAGACGCACAAAAAAGTCTCTTGGACCCATACCCTCACTCCTAAAGGAAGTCGGCCATTTTGTGTCGAATCTGCGTTTTTGGCGCCATTTTGGCGTTATCTACGCATCGCATTTGAGTGAACTTTTCCTAGAGATTTAATCTAACCAACTTCAAATTCACTCAGAAACATCTTGACACATTGGAGATGAAAAGTTATCAAAAACTTTCTGATTAGGGACTTAGTTTCTTCGTGGCGATGTGAGGAATTCTGACGTTTCGCCATTAAACAGGAACTGCTGGCCAAATGGGGGTACTGCACCCCATACAATATTAAGGAAATTGAGCCCCTCACTCCAGATTGACATAGACGAACAAAACTTGGTATATATATGTATCATGTAAAGAGGTACAAAAAAGTCTCTTGGACCCATATCCTCACTCCAACAGGAAGTCGGCCATTTTGAAGTGAATTTGCAATTTTGGCGCGGTTTGATAGAATTTTCACACCACATACTTTAATGAATTCCTCCTAATACAACCAACTTTATATTGACTCTGAAATGCGTTGTGGCAAGTCTCGCTCAGTCGTGCCGTGGCGAGGGAGCTTGGGCCCGATCATCGCTGCTTGCAGCTTTAATTAGGGCCCAAGCACTACAGTGCGAAGGCCCTATTGTTTTTCGTGCGATTATTTATTAGGGCCCGAGCGCTGACCAGCGCGAAGCCCTATTGTAATTGCCCGGATTATTATTATTCCGCTTTTTATTTTTCTCCCAAAACAACGGGCTTTTTGCCCCCCTGAACGTGCCTCGAAACTCACCAAAGTTTGCACACAAGTCAGACCCGGCGAAAAATTTGATATTTTATGGTTTGCATAAATGGGCGTGCCAAAATTGCTCTCTAGCGCCACCTGCAAAATCAAGAACATCGATCCCCTCGCCCCAGATTGACATAGAGAAACGAAACTTGGTACACATGTTCATCATGTCAAGACGCACAAAAAAGTCTGTGGGTACCATGACGTCACTCCAACAGGAAGTCGGCCATTTTGAATCAAAGTATTGATTTTAATGCCGATTTTGGCATCATATTTGAGCGAACTAGTCCTACAGTTTTCATCCCATCCACTTCAAATTCACACAGAGTCATCTTGAGACATTGGAGATGAAAAGTTATCAAAAGCTTTTTCGTCCCTCATTCCTGGTTGCCGTGGTGACGCGGCGAATTTCGATCCTTCGCCATGAAATTTCAAACCCTCATAACTTGACTCCACATGGTCTGAGCTTTTCCAAATTTAATATGCTTGTTCAGTGTCCTGCTCTGAACACATGTACAGTCTCATATTCAGTGACAGTCATAGCGCCCCCTACTGGCAACAGGAAGTCACTTCCTTCATTCTTTCACTAATTACTCCCATAATCTTAAGTATTTACACCTGAAATTGACTCAGCTGAGACATAAGACCTTGGTGATGCTACATTCTGCAACTCGTGACCCATCATCAAATACTGTTGCCATGACAACACATTCAACGCCATGAAATACGATTACACTTTTCAGGGGCAAAGGATGCCTCCACGGTAACGAAACTCAACACACACGTCTGGAGTGGGTTCATTTAACATCCTATATACTTCAATGGGATGGGCGTGACTAAACGGCTCAATAGCGCCCCCTTGAATATTTCAAAATTGAACCTCAGCCTTCCCGATTGACATAGAAGAATGAAACTCAGTAGGCTTATGTATCATCTCCAGACGCACAAAAACGCCATTTGGACCCATACCCTAAGTCCAACAGGAAGTCGGCCATCTTGGGACAAATGCTCAATTTTGGTGCATTTTTTGGTCATTTCCAGGCCTCATATTTGAACGAACTAGTCCTAGGGATTTCATCCCATCCACTTCAAATTCACACAGAGTCATCTTGAGACATTGGAGATGACAAGTTATCAAAAGCTTTTTTATGACTTCTTCCTGTTGGGCGTGGCTGTGCAAACAATTTCGATGCTTCGCCATGAAGCAGGAAGTCCTTATAACTCCTACAGACATTGTCCTGTCTACACCAAATTCATCACGCATGTACAGGGTCCCGCCCTGAACACATCTATGCATCAATACTGCTTCAAATACACAGCGCCACCTACTGGACACAGGAAGTCAGCCTCATATGACAAACATTATCCGATTTATATGAAATTTACAGGATGTCTTCTCCACATCATACACTGCAACATGACATATAATTGGTGGGTGATCTCTAGCGCCACCTAGTGGACACATGCAATGTGACTTAGCCCCATCACCCAACATTCATTACAAGCCCAGGTGCCAAGACGTCTACTTGCCCGCTGTGTCTGCCGTGTGACTGCAGCATGCACCGACATGCGGGTACGGGGCGGTGCATGGGGGCGCGAGGGCCCGTTCATCACTGCTTGCAGTTTTAATTATTATTATTCTCTTTATTTTTCTTCTGACAAAGTAACTGCCTTTTTCCCCCACTAAACGTGCCCCGATACTCACCAAAGTTTGCATGCAAGTCAGACCCGGCGAAAAATTTGATATTTTATGGTTTGCATAAATGGGCGAGGCAAAATGGCTCTCTAGCGCCCCCTACAAAATCAATAAAAGCGAGCCCCTCGTGACAGATTGACATAGAGAAACGAAACTTGGTACACATGTTCAACATGTCAAGACGCACCAAAAAGTCTCTTGGACACATACCCTAACTCCAACAGGAAGTCGGCCATTTTGAATCTAAATATTGATTTTAATGCAAATTGTGGCATCATATTTGAACGCACTACTCCTACAGTTTTCTTCCCATCCATTTCAAATTCACACAGAGTCATCTTGAGACATTGGAGATGAAAAGTTATCAAAAGCTTTTTCGCCCGCCATTCCTGGTTGCCGTGGTGACGCGGCGAATTTCGATGCTTCGCCATGAAATTTCAAACCCTCACAACTTGACTCCACATTGTCTGAGCTTTTCCAAATTTAATATGCTTGTTCAGTGTCCCGGTCTGAACACATGTACAGTCTGATATTTAGTGACAGTCATAGCGCCACCTACTGGCAACAGGAAGTCACTTGCTTCATTCTTTCACTAATTACTCCCATAATCTTAAGTATTTACACCTGAAATTGAATCAGCTAAGACATAACGCCAGTTATCAAAATCTTTTTTATGACTTCTTCCTGTTGGGCGTGGCTGTGCGGACAATTTCGATGCTTCGCCATTAGGCAGGAAGTCCTTATAACTCCTACAGACATTGTCCTGTCTACACCAAATTCATCACGCATGTAGAGGGTCCCGCCCTGAACACATCTATGCATCAATACTGCTTCATATACACAGCGCCACCTACTGGACACAGGAAGTCAGCCTCATATGGCAAACATTATCCGATTTACATGAAATTTACAGGATGTGTTCTCCACATCACACACTGCAACATGACATGTACTTGGTGGGTGATCTCTAGCGCCACCTAGTGGACACATGCAATGTGACTTAGCCCCATCACACAACGTTCATTACAAGCCCGGGTGCCAAGACGTCTATGTGCCCGCTGTGTCTGCCGTGTGACTGCAGCACGCAACGCCATGCGCGTACGGGGCGGTGCGTGGGGGCGCGAGGGCCCGTTCATCACTGCTTGCAGTTTTAATTAGGGCCCGAGCGCTGACCAGCGCGAAGCCCTATTGTATCTGTCAAGATTATTATTATTATTATTTTTCTTTTTCTTGCACGACGACGGCCTTTTTGCCCCCCTGAACGTGCCCCGATACTCACCAAAGTTTGCACGCAAGCCAGACCTGGCGAAAATTTCGATATTTTATGGTTTGCACAAATGGGCGTGACAAAATGGCTCTCTAGCGCCCCCTACAAAATCAATAAAAGCGAGCCCCTCGTGACAGATTGACATAGAGAAACGAAACTTGGTACACATGTTCAATATGTCAAGACGCACCAAAAAGTCTCTTGGACACATACCCTAACACCAACAGGAAGTCGGCCATTTTGAATCAAAATATTGATTTTAATGCAAATTGTGGCATCATATTTGAATGCACTACTCCTAGAGTTTTCTTCCCATCCACTTCAAATTCACACAGAGTCATCTTGAGACATTGGAGATGAAAAGCTATCAAAATGTTTTTCCCCCGTCATTCCTGGTTGCCGTGGTGACGCGGCGAGTTTCGATCCTTCGCCATGAAATTTCAAACCCTCATAACTTGACTCCACATTGTCTGAGCTTTTCCAAACTTCAGATGCTTGTTCAGGGTCCTGGTCTGAACACATGTACAGTCTCATATTTAGTGACAGTCATAGCGCCCCCTACTGGCAACAGGAAGTCACTTGCTTCATTCTTTCACTAATTACTCCCATAATCTTCATCCCATCTACTTCAAATTCACACAGGATCATCTTGAGACATTGGAGATGACAAGTTATCAAAAGCTTTTTCCCTCGTCATTCCTGGTTGCCGTGGTGACGTGGCGAATTTCGATCCTTCGCCATGAAAATTCAAACCCTCATAACTTGACTCCACATGGTCTGAGCTTTTCCAAATTTACTTTGCTCGTTCAGTGTCCCAATCTGAACGCATGTGCCGTCTCATATTTAGTGACAGTCATAGCGCCCCCTACTGGCAACAGGAAGTCACTTGCTTCATTCTTTCACTAATTACTCCCATAATCTTAAGTATTTACACCTGAAATTGACTCAGCTGAGACATAAGACCTTGGTGATGCTACATTCTGCAACTCGTGACCCATCATCAAATACTGTTGCCATGACAACGCATTCAACGCCATGAAATACGATTACACTTTTCAGGGGCAAAGGATGCCTCCATGGTAACAAAACTCAACACACACGTCTGGAGTGTGGTCATTTAACATCCTATATACTTCAATGGGATGGCTTTGACTAAATGGCTCAATAGCGCCCCCTTGAATATTTCAAAATTGAACCTCAGCCTTCCCGATTGACATAGAAGAATGAAATTCGGTAGGTTTATGTATCATCTCCAGACGCACAAAAACGCCATTTGGACCCATACCCTAAGACCAACAGTAAGTCGGCCATCTTGGGAAAAATGCTCAATTTTGGTGAGTGTTTTGGTCATTTCCACGCCTCATATTTGAACGCTCTAGTCCTAGAGATTCCATCCCATCCACTTCACATTCGCACAGAGTCATCTTGAGACATTGGAGATGACAAGTTATCAAAAGCTTTTTTATAACTTCTTCCTGTTGGGCGTGGCTGTGCAAACAATGTCGATGCTTCGCCATGAAGCAGGAAGTCCTTATAACTCCTACAGACATTGTCCCGTCTACACCAAATTGCTCACACATGTAGAGGGTCCCGCCCTGAACACATCTATGCATCAATACTGCGTCAAATACACAGCGCCACCTACTGGACACAGGAAGTCAGCCTCACATGACAAACATCCGATTTACATGAAATTTACAGGATGTGTTCTCCACATCACACACTGCAACATGACATGTAATTGGTGGGTGATCTCTAGCGCCACCTAGTGGACACATGCAATGTGACTTAGCCCCATCACACAACATTCATTACGAGCCTGGGTGCCAAGACGTCTACATGCCCGCTGTGTCTGCCGTGTGACTGCAGCACGCACCGGCATGCGCGTATGAGGCGGTGCATGGGGGCGCGAGGGCCCGTTCATCACTGCTTGCAGTTTTAATTATTATTATAGTTCCTATAAAGTAAACGCGTTTTTGCCCCCCTGAACGTGCCCCAAAAGTCACCAAAATGTGCAATCATGTCCGACCCGGCGAAAAATTTGATATTTTATGGTTTGCATAAATGGGCGTAGCAAAATGGCTCTGTAGCGCCACCTAGAAAGTTAAAAAAAGCGAGCCCCACCCCTGAGATTGTCCTAGACAAACGAAATTCAGTACACATATGTATCGTGTAAAGACGCACAAAAAAGTCTCTTGGACCCATGCCTTCACTCCTACAGGAAGTCGGCCATTTTGTATCGAATATGCGTTTTTGGCGATTTCCACGCCTCGCATTTGAGCGAACTCGTCCTAGGGATTTAATCCGACCGACTTCAAATTCACTCAGAAACATCTTGAGACATTGGAGATGAAAAGTTATCAAAAACTTTCTGATTAGGGATCCGGTTTGGCCGTGGCGGCGCCGACAATTTCCTTCACTATTCGATCCTTCGCCATGAAATTTCAAACCCTCATAACTTCACTCCACATGGTCTGAGCTTTTCCAAATTTCATATGCTTGTTCAGTGTCCCGGTCTGAACACATGTACAGTCTCATATTTAGTGACAGTCATAGCGCCACCTACTGGCAACAGGAAGTCACTTGCGTCATTTGTTCATTAATTACTCCCATAATCTTAAGTATTTATACCTGAAATTAACTCAGCTGAGACATAAGACCTTGGTGATGCTATATTCTGCAACTCATGACCCATCATCAAATACTGTTGCCATGACAACGCATTCAACGCCATGAAAATACGATTACAGTTTTCAGAGGCAAAGGATGCCTCCACGGTATCGAAACTCAACACACACGTCTGGAGTGGGTTCATTAAACATCCTATATACTTCAATGGGATGGGCGTGGCTAAACGGCTCAATAGCGCCCCCTTGAATATTTCAAAATTGAACCTCAGCCTTCCCGATTGACATAGAAGAATGAAATTCGGTAGGTTTATGTATCATCTCCAGACGCACAAAAACGCCATTTAGACCCATACCCTAAGTCCAACAGGAAGTCGGCCATCTTGGGAAAAATGCTCAATTTTGGTGAGTGTTTTGGTCATTTCCACGCATCATACTTGAACGAACTAGTCCTAGGGATTTCATCCCATCCTCTTCAAATTCACACAAAATCAGCTTGAGACATTGGAGATGAAAAGTTATCAAAAGCTTTTTCGTCCGTCATTCCTGGTTGCCATGGTAACATGGCGAATTTCGATGTCTCGCCATGAAATTTCAAACCCTCATAACTTGACTCCACATAGTCTGAGCTTTTCCAAATTTAATATGCTTGTTCAGTGTCCCGGTCTGAACACATGTACAGTCTCATATTTAGTGACAGTCATAGCGCCACCTACTGGCAACAGGAAGTCACTTGCTTCATTCTTTCACTAATTACTCTCATAATCTTAAGTATTTACACCTGAAATTGACTCAGTTAAGACATAACGCCAGTTATCAAAATCTTTTTTATGACTTCTTCCTGTTGGGCATGGCTGTGCGGACAATTTCGATGCTTCGCCATGAGGCAGGAAGTCCTTATAACTCCTACAGACATTGTCCTGTCTACACCAAATTCATCATGCATGTAGAGGGTCCCGTCCTGAACACATCTATGCATCAATACTGTGTCAAATACACAGCGCCGCCTACTGGACACAGGAAGTCAGCCTCATATGACAAACATTATCCGATTTATGTGAAATTTACAGGATGTGTTCTCCACATCATACACTGCAACATGACATATAATTGGTGGGTGATCTCTAGCGCCACCTAGTGGACACATGCAATGTGACTTAGCCCCATCACACAGTGTTAATTACAAGCCCAGGTGCCAAGACGTCTACGTGCCCGCTGTGTCTGCTGTGCGACTGCAGCATGCACCGGCATGCGCGTACAAGGCGGTGCATGGGGGCGCGAGGGCCCGTTCATCACTGCTTGCAGTTTTAATTAGGGCCCGAGCGCTGACCAGCGCGAAGCCCTATTGTATCTGTCAAGATTATTATTATTATTTTTCTTTTTCTTGCACGACGACGGCCTTTTTGCCCCCCTGAACGTGCCCCGATACTCACCAAAGTTTGCACGCAAGCCAGACCCGGCGAAAATTTCGATATTTTATGGTTTGCACAAATGGGCGTGGCAAAATGGCTCTCTAGCGCCCCCTACAAAATCAATAAAAGCGAGCCCCTGGTGACAGATTGACATAGAGAAACGAAACTTGGTACACATGTTCAACATGTCAAGACGCACCAAAAAGTCTCTTGGACACATACCCTAACACCAACAGGAAGTCGGCCATTTTGAATCAAAATATTGATTTTAATGCAAATTGTGGCATCATATTTGAACACACTACTCCTACAGTTTTCTTCCCATCCACTTCAAATTCACACAGAGTCATCTTGAGACATTGGAGATGCAAAATTATCAAAAGCTTTTTCCCCCGTCATTCCTGGTTGCCGTGGTGACGCGGCGAATTTCGATCCTTCGCCATGAAATTTCAAACCCTCATAACTTGACTCCACATGGTCTGAGCTTTACCAAATTTCAGATGCCTGTTGAGGGTCCTGCTCTGAACACATGTACAGTCTCATATTTAGTGACAGTCATAGCGCCACCTACTGGCAACAGGAAGTCACTTGCGTCATTTGTTCATTAATTACTCCCATAATCTTAAGTATTTCCACCTCAAATTTACTCAGCTGAGACATAAGACCTTGGTGATGCTACATTCTGCAACTCATGACCAATCATCAAATACTGTTGCCATGACAACGCATTCAACGCCATGAAAATACGATTACAGTTTTCAGAGGCAAAGGATGCCTCCACGGTAACGAAACTCAACACACACGTCTGGAGTGGGTTCATTTAACATCCTATGTACTTCATTGGGATGGGCGTGACTAAATGGCTCAATAGCGCCCCCTTGAATATTTCAAAATTGAACCTCAGACTTCCCCATTGACATAGAAGAATGAAATTCGGTAGGTTTATGTATCATCTCCAGACGCACAAAAACGCCATTTGGACCTATACCCTAAGTCCAACAGGAAGTCGGCCATCTTGGAAAAATGCTCAATTTTGGTCAATTTTTTGATGATTTCAAGGCCACATATTTGAGCGAACTAGTCCTAGGGATTTCATCCCATCCACTTCAAATTCACAGAGAATCATCTTGACACATTGGAGATGAAAAGTTATCAAAAGCTTTTTCGCTTGTCATTCCTGGTTGCCGTGGTGACGCGGCGAATTTCGATGTCTCGCCATGAAATTTCAAACCCTCATAACTTGACTCCACATGGTCTGAGCTTTTTCAAATTCACCAAAGCAAGCCAGACCTGGCGAAAAATTTGATATTTTATGTTTTTTGTAAATGGGCGTGGCAAAATGGCTCTGTAGCGCCCCCTTGAGAAATGAAAAACATCCATCCCCTCGCCACAGATTGACATAGAGAAACGAAACTTGGTACACATGTTCATCATGTCAAGACGCACAAAAAACGTCAGGTGTCCATGACGTCACTCCAACAGGAAGTCGGCCATTTTGAATCAAAGTATTGATTTTCATGCCGATTGTGGCATCATATTTGAGCGAACTAGTCCTAGAGATTTCATCCCATCCACTTCAAATTCACACAGAGTCATCTTCAGACATTGGAGATGAAAAGTTATCAAAAGCTTTTTCTCCTGTCATTCCTGGTTGCCGTGGTGACGCGGCGAATTTCGATGCTTCGCCATCAAATTTCAAACCCTCATAACTTGACTCAACATGGTCTGAGCTTTCCCAAATTTAATATGCTTGTTCAGCGTCCTGGTCTGAACACATGTACAGTCTCATATTTCGTGACAGTCATAGCGCCACCTACTGGCAACAGGAAGTGACTTGCTTCATTCTTTCACTAATTACTCCCAAAATCATAAGTATTTACACCTGAAATTGACACAGCTGAACCATAAGACCTTGGTGATTATACATTCTCCGACCGAGCCGCAGCCCGACATGCGTGGGGGCGCGAGGGCCCGTTCATCACTGCTTGCAGTTTTAATTATTATTATTTTTCTTTTTCTTGCACGACGACGGCCTTTTTGCCCCCCTGAACGTGCCCCGATACTCACCAAAGTTTGCACGCAAGCCAGACCTGGCGAAAATTTCGATATTTTATGGTTTGCACAAATGGGCGTGACAAAATGGCTCTCTAGCGCCCCCTACAAAATCAATAAAAGCGAGCCCCTCGTGACAGATTGACATAGAGAAACGAAACTTGGTACACATGTTCAACATGTCAAGACGCACCAAAAAGTCTCTTGGACACATACCCTAACACCAACAGGAAGTCGGCCATTTTGAATCAAAATATTGATTTTAATGCAAATTGTGGCATCATATTTGAATGCACTACTCCTAGAGTTTTCTTCCCATCCACTTCAAATTCACACAGAGTCATCTTGAGACATTGGAGATGAAAAGCTATCAAAAGGTTTTTCCCCCGTCATTCCTGGTTGCCGTGGTGACGCGGCGAGTTTCGATCCTTCGCCATGAAATTTCAAACCCTCATAACTTGACTCCACATTGTCTGAGCTTTTCCAAACTTCAGATGCTTGTTCAGGGTCCTGGTCTGAACACATGTACAGTCTCATATTTAGTGACAGTCATAGCGCCCCCTACTGGCAACAGGAAGTCACTTGCTTCATTCTTTCACTAATTACTCCCATAATCTTCATCCCATCTACTTCAAATTCACACAGGATCATCTTGAGACATTGGAGATGACAAGTTATCAAAAGCTTTTTCCCTCGTCATTCCTGGTTGCCGTGGTGACGTGGCGAATTTCGATCCTTCGCCATGAAAATTCAAACCCTCATAACTTGACTCCACATGGTCTGAGCTTTTCCAAATTTACTTTGCTCGTTCAGTGTCCCAATCTGAACACATGTGCAGTCTCATATTTAGTGACAGTCATAGCGCCCCCTACTGGCAACAGGAAGTCACTTGCTTCATTCTTTCACTAATTACTCCCATAATCTTAAGTATTTAATCCAGAAATTGACTCAGCTGAGACATAAGACCTTGGTGATGCTACATTCTGCAACTCGTGACCCATCATCAAATACTGTTGCCATGACAACGCATTCAACGCCATGAAATACGATTACACTTTTCAGGGGCAAAGGATGCCTCCATGGTAACAAAACTCAACACACACGTCTGGAGTGTGGTCATTTAACATCCTATATACTTCAATGGGATGGCTTTGACTAAATGGCTCAATAGCGCCCCCTTGAATATTTCAAAATTGAACCTCAGCCTTCCCGATTGACATAGAAGAATGAAATTCGGTAGGTTTATGTATCATCTCCAGACACACAAAAACGCCATTTGGACCCATACCCTAAGACCAACAGTAAGTCGGCCATCTTGGGAAAAATGCTCAATTTTGGTGAGTGTTTTGGTCATTTCCACGCCTCATATTTGAACGCTCTAGTCCTAGAGATTCCATCCCATCCACTTCACATTCGCACAGAGTCATCTTGAGACATTGGAGATGACAAGTTATCAAAAGCTTTTTTATAACTTCTTCCTGTTGGGCGTGGCTGTGCAAACAATGTCGATGCTTCACCATGAAGCAGGAAGTCCTTATAACTCCTACAGACATTGTCCCGTCTACACCAAATTGCTCACACATGTAGAGGGTCCCGCCCTGAACACATCTATGCATCAATACTGCGTCAAATACACAGCGCCACCTACTGGACACAGGAAGTCAGCCTCACATGACAAACATTATCCGATTTACATGAAATTTACAGGATGTGTTCTCCACATCACACACTGCAACATGACATGTAATTGGTGGGTGATCTCTAGCGCCACCTAGTGGACACATGCAATGTGACTTAGCCCCATCACACAACATTCATTACGAGCCTGGGTGCCAAGACGTCTACATGCCCGCTGTGTCTGCCGTGTGACTGCAGCACGCACCGGCATGCGCGTATGAGGCGGTGCATGGGGGCGCGAGGGCCCGTTCATCACTGCTTGCAGTTTTAATTATTCATTTTTTTTTTCTTCTGACAAAGTGACGGCCTTTTTGACCCCCTGAACGTGCCTTAAAAGTCACCAAAGTTTCCACGCAAGCCAGACCCGGCGAAAAATTTGATATTTTATGGTCTACATAAATGGGCGTGCCATAATGGCTCTCTAGCGCCCCCTACAAAATCAAGAAAATCGAGCCCCTCGCCACAGATTGACATAGAGAAACGAAACTTGGTACACATGTTCATCATGTCAAGACGCACCAAAAAGTCTCTTGGACACATACTCTAACACCAACAGGAAGTCGGCCATTTTGAATCGAAATATTGATTTTAATGCTGAATCTGGCATCATATTTGAGCGAACTTGTCCTAGAGATTTCATCCCATCCACTTCAAATTCACATAGAGTCATCTTGAGACATTGGAGAAGAAAAGTTATCAAAAGCTTTTTTGTCCGTCATTCCTGGTTGCCGTGGTGACGCGGCGAATTTCGATGCTTCGCCATGAAATTTCAAACCCTCATAACTTGACTCCACATGGTCTGAGCTTTCCCAAATTTGAGATGCTTGTTCAGTGTCCCGGTCTGAACACATGTACAGTCTCATATTTAGTGACAGTCATAGCGCCACCTACTGGCAACAGGAAGTCACTTGCGTCATTTGTTCATTAATTACTCCCATAATCTTAAGTATTTCCGCCTGAAATTCACTCAGCTGAGACATAAGACCTTGGTGATGCTACATTCTGCAACTCATGACCCATCATCAAATACTGTTGCCATGACAACGCATTCAACGCCATGAAAATACGATTACAGTTTTCAGAGGCAAAGGATGCCTCCACGGTAACGAAACTCAACACACACGTCTGGAGTGGGGTCATTTAACATCCTATATACTTCAATGGGATGGGCGTGGCTAAACGGCTCAATAGCGCCCCCTTGAATATTTCAAAATTGAACCCCAGCCTTCCCGATTGACATAGAAGAATGAAATTCGGTAGGTTTATGTATCATCTCCAGATGCACAAAAACGCCATTTAGACCCATACCCTAAGTCCAACAGGAAGTCGGCCATCTTGGCTCAATGCTCAATTTTGGTGAGTGTTTTGGTCATTTCCACGCATCATACTTGAACGAACTAGTCCTAGGGATTTCATCCCATCCTCTTCAAATTCACACAGAATCATCTTGAGACATTGGAGATGAAAAGTTATCAAAAGCTTTTTCGTCCGTCATTCCTGGTTGCCATGGTGACATGGCGAATTTCGATGTCTCGCCATGACATTTCAAACCCTCATAACTTGACTCCACATGGTCTGAGCTCTTCCAAACTTAATATGCTTGTTCAGCGTCCTGGTCTGAACACATGTACAGTCTCATATTTAGTGACAGTCATAGCGCCACCTACTGGCAACAGGAAGTCACTTGCTTCAGTCGTTCACTAATTACTCCCATAATCTTAAGTATTTATACCTGAAATTAACTCAGCTGAGACATAACACCAGTTATCAAAAGCTTTTTTATGACTTCTTCCTGTTGGGCGTGGCTGTGCAGACAATTTCGATGCTTCGCCATTAGGCAGGAAGTCCTTATAACTCCTACAGACATTGTCCTGTCTACACCAAATTCATCATGCATGTAGAGGGTCCCGCCCTGAACACATCTATGCATCAATACTGTGTCAAATACACAGCGCTACCTACTGGACACAGGAAGTCAGCCTCATATGACAAACATTATCCGATTTACATGAAATTTACAGGGTGTGTTCTCCACATCACACACTGCAACATGACATGTAATTGGTGGGTGATCTCTAGCGCCACCTAGTGGACACATGCAATGTGACTTAGCCCCATCACACAGTGTTCATTACAAGCCCCGGTGCCAAGACTTCTACGTGCCCGCTGTGTCTGCCATGTGACTGCAGTATGCACCGACATGCGCGTACAAGGCGGTGCATGGGGCGCGAGGGCCCGTTCATCACTGCTTGCAGTTTTAATTAGGGCCCGAGCGCTGACCAGCGCGAAGCCCTATTGTTTTTGCCATGATTATTATTATTATTATTATTATTCTCTTTATTTTTCTTCTGACAAAGTAACTGCCTTTTTCCCCTACTAAACGTGCCCCGATACTCACCAAAGTTTGCATGCAAGTCAGACCCGGCGAAAAATTTTATATTTTATGGTTTGCATAAATGGGCGAGGCAAAATGGCTCTCTAGCGCCACCTGCAAAATCAATAAAAGCGAGCCCCTCGTGACAGATTGACATAGAGAAACGAAACTTGGTACACATGTTCAACATGTCAAGACGCACCAAAAAGTCTCTTGGACACATACCCTAACACCAACAGGAAGTCGGCCATTTTGAATCAAAATATTGATTTTAATGCAAATTGTGGCATCATATTTGAATGCACTACTCCTAGAGTTTTCTTCCAATCCACTTCAAATTCACACAGAGTCATCTTGAGACATTGGAGATGACAAGTTATCAAAAGCTTTTTCCCCCGTCATTTCTGGTTGCCGTGGTGACGCGGCGAATTTCGATCCTTCGCCATGAAATTTCAAACCCTCATAACTTGACTTCACATGGTCTGAGCTTTACCAAATTTCACATGCTTGTTCAGCGTCCTGGTCTAAACACATGTACAGTATCATATTTAGGGACAGTCATAGCGCCACCTACTGGCAACAGGAAGTCACTTGCTTCATTCTTTCACTAATTACTCCCATAATCTTCATCCCATCCACTTCAAATTCACACAGGATCATCTTGAGACATTGGAGATGAAAATTTCTCAAAAGCTTTTTCTCCCGTCATTCCTGGTTGCCGTGGTGACGCGGCGAATTTCGATCCTTCGCCATGAAATTTCAAACCCTCATAACTTGACTCCACATGGTCTGAGCTTTACCAAATTTAATATGCTTGTTCAGGGTCTTGGTCTGAACACATGTAAAGTCTCATATTTAGTGACAGTCATAGCGCCACCTACTGGCAACAGGAAGTCACTTGCTTCATTCTTTCACTAATTACTCCCATAATCTTAAGTATTTACACCTGAAATTGACTCAGCTAAGACATAACGCCAGTTATCAAAATCTTTTTTATGACTTCTTCCTGTTGGGCGTGGCTGTGCGGACAATTTCGATGCTTCGCCATGAGGCAGGAAGTCCTTATAACTCCTACAGACATTGTCCTGTCTACACCAAATTCATCATGCATGGAGAGGGTCCCGCCCTGAACACATCTATGCATCAATACTGTGTCAAATACACAGCGCCACCTACTGGACACAGGAAGTAAGCCTCATATGACAAACATTATCCGATTTATATGAAATTTACAGGATGTGTTCTCCACATCATACACTGCAACATGACATATAATTGGTGGGCGATCTCTAGTGCCACCTAGTGGACACATGCAATGTGACTTAGCCCCATCACACAACATTCATTACGAGCCCAGGTGCCAAGACGTCTACGTGCCCGCTGTGTCTGCCGTGTGACTGCAGCACGCACCGACATGCGAGTACGGGGCGGTGCATGGGGGCGCGAGGGCCCGTTCATCACTGCTTGCAGTTTTAATTATTATTTTTCTTCTCCCACAACAACGGCCTTTTTGACCCCCTGAACGTGCTCGAAAAGTCACCAAAGTTTGCACGCAAGCCAGACCCGGCGAAAATTTTGATATTTTATGGTCTGCACAAATGGGCGTGGCAAAATGGCTCTCTAGCGCCACCTGCAAAATCAAGAACATCGAGCCCCTCGCGACAGATTGACATAGAGAAACGAAACTCGGTACACATGTTCATCTTGTCAAGACACACAAAAAAGTCTATGGGTTCCATGACGTCACTCCAACAGGAAGTCGGCCATTTTGAATCAAAATATTGATTTTAATGCAAATTGTGGCATCATATTTGAACAAACTACTCCTAGAGTTTTCATCCCATCCACTTCAAATTCACACAGAGTCATCTTGAGACATTGGAGATGAAAAGTTATCAAAAGCTTTTTCCCACGTCATTCCTGGTTGCCGTGGTGACGCGGCGAATTTCGATGCTTCGCCATGAAATTTCAAACTCTCATAACTTGACTCCACATGGTCTGAGCTTTTCCAAATTTAATATGCTTGTTCAGTGTCCCGGTCTGAACACATGTACAGTCTCATATTTAGTGACAGTCATAGCGCCACCTACTGGCAACAGGAAGTCACTTGCGTCATTTGTTCATTAATTACTCCCATAATCTTAAGTATTTCCACCTGAAATTGACTCAGCGGAGACATAAGACCTTGGTGATGCTACATTCTGCAACTCATGACCCATTATCAAATACTGTTGCCATGACAACGCATTCAACGCCATGAAAATACGATTACAGTTTTCAGAGGCAAAGGATGCCTCCACGGTAACGAAACTCAACACACACGTCTGGAGTGGGGTCATTTAACATCCTATATACTTCAATGGGATGGGCGTGACTAAACGGCTCAATAGCGCCCCCTTGAATATTTCAAAATTGAACCTCAGCCTTCCCGATTGACATAGAAGAATGAAACTCGGTAGGTTTATGTATCGTCTCCAGACGCACAAAAACGCCATTTGGACCCATACCCTAAGTCCAACAGGAAGTCGGCCATCTTGGGAAAAATTCTATATTTTGGTGAGTTTTTTGGTCATTTCCAGGCCTCATATTTGAACAAACTAGTCCTAGAGATTCCATTCCATCCACTTCAAATTCACACACAATAATCTTGAGACATTGGAGATGAAAAGTTATCAAAAGCTTTTTTATGACTTCTTCCTGTTGGGCGTGGCTGTGCAAACAATTTCGATGCTTCGCCATAAAGCGGGAAGTCCTTATAACTCCTACAGACATTGTCTCGTCTACACCAAATTGATCACACATGTAGAGGGTCCCGCCCTGAACACATCTATGCATCAATACTGCTTCATATACACAGCGCCACCTACTGGACACAGGAAGTCAGCCTCATATGACAAACATTATCCTATTTACATGAAATTTACAGGATGTGTTCTCCACATCATACACTGCAACATGACATGTAATTGGTGGGTGATCTCTAGCGCCACCTAGTGGACACATGCAATGTGACTTAGCCCCATCACACTACGCTCATTACGAGCCCGGGTGCCAAGACGTGTACGTGCCCGCTGTGTCTGCCGTGTGACTGCAGCACGCACTGGCATGCGCGTACGGCGCGGTGCGTGGGAGCGCGAGGGCCCGTTCATCACTGCTTGCAGTTTTAATTAGGGCCCGAGCGCTGACAAGCGCGAAGCCCTATTGTATCTGTCCGGATTATTCATTAGGGCCCGAGCGCTGACCAGCGCGAAGCCCTATTGTTTTTGCCATGATTATTATTATTCTCTTTATTTTTCTTCTGACAAAGTAACTGCCTTTTTCCCCCACTAAACGTGCCGCGAAACTCACCAAAGTTTGCATGCTAGTCAGACCCGGCGAAAAATTTGATATTTTATGGTTTGCATGAATGGGCGAGGCAAAATGGCTCTCTAGCGCCCCCTACAAAATCAATAAAAGCGAGCCCCTCGTGACAGATTGACATAGAGAAACGAAACTTGGTACACATGTTCAACATGTCAAGACGCACCAAAAAGTCTCTTGGACACATACCCTAACTCCAACAAGAAGTCGGCCATTTTGAATCTAAATATTGATTTTAATGCAAATTGTGGCATCATATTTGAAGGCACTACTCCTACAGTTTTCTTCCCATCCATTTCAAATTCACACAGAGTCATCTTGAGACATTGGAGATGAAAAGTTATCAAACGCTTTTTCCCCCGTCATTCCTGGTTGCCGTGGTGACGCGGCGAATTTCGATCCTTCGCCATGAAATTTCAAACCCTCATAACTTGACTCCACATGGTCTGAGCTTTACCAAATTTAATATGCTTGTTCAGTGTCCTGGTCTGAACACATGTACAGTCTCATATTTAGTGACAGTCATAGCGCCACCTACTGGCAACAGGAAGTCACTTGCTTCATTCTTTCACTAATTACTCCCATAATCTTCATCCCATCCACTTCAAATTCACACAGGATCATCTTGAGACATTGGAGATGAAAATTTCTCAAAAGCTTTTTGCCCCGTCATTCCTGGTTGCCGTGGTGACGCGGCGAATTTCGATCCTTCGCCATGAAATTTCAAACCCTCATAACTTGACTCCACATGGTCTGAGCTTTTCCAAATTTAATATGCTTGTTCAGGGTCTTGGTCTGAACACATGTAAAGTCTCATATTTAGTGACAGTCATAGCGCCACCTACTGGCAACAGGAAGTCACTTGCTTCATTCTTTCACTAATTACTCCCATAATCTTAAGTATTTACACCTGAAATTGACTCAGCTAAGACATAACGCCAGTTATCAAAATCTTTTTTATGACTTCTTCCTGTTGGGCGTGGCTGTGCGGACAATTTCGATGCTTCGCCATGAGGCAGGAAGTCCTTATAACTCCTACAGACATTGTCCTGTCTACACCAAATTCATCATGCATGGAGAGGGTCCCGCCCTGAACACATCTATGCATCAATACTGTGTCAAATACACAGCGCCACCTACTGGACACAGGAAGTAAGCCTCATATGACAAACATTATCCGATTTATATGAAATTTACAGGATGTGTTCTCCACATCATACACTGCAACATGACATATAATTGGTGGGCGATCTCTAGCGCCACCTAGTGGACACATGCAATGTGACTTAGCCCCATCACACAACATTCATTACGAGCCCAGGTGCCAAGACGTCTACGTGCCCGCTGTGTCTGCCGTGTGACTGCAGCACGCACCGACATGCGAGTACGGGGCGGTGCATGGGGGCGCGAGGGCCCGTTCATCACTGCTTGCAGTTTTAATTTTTTTTTTCTTCTGACAAAGTAACGGCCTTTTTGCCCCCCTGAACGTGCCTTAAAAGTCACCAAAGTTTCCACGCAAGCCAGACCCGGCGAAAAATTTGATATTTTATGGTTTGCATAAACGGGCGTGGCAAAATGGCTCTCTAGCGCCCCCTACAAAATCAAGAAAATCGAGCCCCTCACCACAGATTGACATAGAGAAACGAAACTTGGTACACATGTTCAACATGTCAGGACGCACCAAAAAGTCTCTTGGACACATACCCTAACTCCAACAGGAAGTCGGCCATTTTGAATCAAATTATTGATTTTAATGCTGAATCTGGCATCATATTTGAACAAACTAGTCCTAGGGATTTCATCCCATCCACTTCAAATTCACACAGCATCATCTTGAGACATTGGAGATGAAAAGTTATCAAAAGCTTTTTCGCCCGTCATTCCTGGTTGCCGTGGTGACGCGGCGAATTTCGATGCTTCGCCATGAAATTTCAAACCCTCATAACTTGACTCCACATGGTCTGAGCATTTCCAAATTTAATATGCTTGTTCAGCGTCCCGGTCTGAACACATGTACAGTCTCATATTTAGTGACAGTCATAGCGCCACCTACTGGCAACAGGAAGTCACTTGCGTAATTAGTTCATGAATTATTCCCATAATCTTAAGTATTTCCACCTGAAATTCACTCAGCTGAGACATAAGACCTTGGTGATGCTACATTCTGCAACTCATGACCCATCATCAAATACTGTTGCCATGACAACGCATTCAACGCCATGAAAATACGATTACAGTTTTCAGAGGCAAAGGATGCCTCCACAGTAACAAAACTCAACACACACGTCTGGAGTGCGGTCATTTAACATCCTATATACTTCAATGGGATGGGCGTGACTAAATGGCTCAATAGCGCCCCCTTGAATATTTCAAAATTGAACCTCAGCCTTCCTGATTGACATAGAAGAATGAAATTCGGTAGGTTTATGTATCATTTCCAGACGCACAAAAACGCCATTTGGACCCATACCCTAAGTCCAACAGGAAGTCGGCCATCTTGGGAAAAATGCTCAATTTTGGTGCATTTTTTGATCATTTCCATGCATCATATTTTAACGAACTACTCCTAGGGATTTCATCCCATCCACTTCAAATTCACACAGAATCATCTTGAGACATTGGAGATGACAAGTTATCAAAAGCTTTTTTATGACTTCTTCCTGTTGGGCGTGGCTGTGCAAACAATTTCGATGCTTCGCCATGAAGCAGGAAGTCTTTATAACTCCTACAGACATGGTCCTGTCTACACCGAATTGATCACGCATGTAGAGGGTCCCGCCCTGAACACATCTATGCATCAATACTGTGTCAAATACACAGCGCCACCTACTGGACACAGGAAGTCAGCCTCATATGACAAACATTATCCGATTTACATGAAATTTACAGGATGTGTTCTCCACAGCACACACTGCAACATGACATGTAATTGGTGGGTGATCTCTAGCGCCACCTAGTGGACAAATGCAATGTGACTTAGCCCCATCACACAACATTCATTACAAGCCCAGGTGCCAAGACGTCTACGTGCCCGCTGTGTCTGCCGTGTGACTGCAGCACGCACCGACATGCGAGTACGGGGCGGTGCATGGGGGCGCGAGGGCCCGTTCATCACTGCTTGCAGTTTTAATTATTCTTTTTTTTCTTCTCTCTCAACGAAGGCCTTTTTGCCCCCCTGAACGTGCCTTAAAAGTCACCAAAGTTTGCATGCAAGCCACACCTGGCGAAAATTTTGATATTTTATGGTTTGCAGAAATGGGCGTGGCAAAATGGCTCTCTAGCGCCCCCTACAAAATCTATAAAATCGAGCCCCTCGAGACAGATTGACATAGAGAAACGGAATTCGGTACACATGTTCATCATGCCAAGACGCACCAAAAAGTCTCTTGGACACATACCCTAACACCAACAGGAAGTCGGCCATTTTGAATCAAATTATTGATTTTAATGACAAATTTGGCATCATATTTGAACGCACTACTCCTAGAGATTTCATCCCATCCACTTCAAATTCACACACAATCATCTTGAGACATTGGAGATGAAAAGTTATCAAAAGCTTTTTTGCCCGTCATTCCTGGTTGCCGTGGTGACGCGGCGAATTTCGATGCTTCGCCATGAAATTTCAAACCCTCATAACTTGACTCCACATAGTCTGAGCTTTACCAAATTTAATATGCTTGTTCAGTGTCCCGGTCTGAACACATGTACAGTCTCATATTTAGTGACAGTCATAGCGCCACCTAGTGGCAACAGGAAGTCACTTGCGTCATTTGTTCATTAATTACTCCCATAATCTTAAGTATTTCCACCTGAAATTGACTCAGCTGAGACATAAGACCTTGGTGATGCTACATTCTGCAACTCGTGACCCATCATCAAATACCGTTGCCATGACAACGCATTCAACGCCATGAAAATACGATTACAGTTTTCAGAGGCAAAGGATGCCTCCACGGTAACGAAACTCAACACACACGTCTGGAGTGGGTTCATTTAACATCCTATATACTTCAATGGGATGGGCGTGACTAAACGGCTCAATAGCGCCCCCTTGAATATTTCAAAATTGAACCTCAGCCTTCCCGATTGACATAGAAGAATGAAATTCGGTAGGTTTATGTATCATCTCCAGACGCACAAAAACGCCATTCGGACCTATACCCTAAGTCCAACAGGAAGTCGGCCATCTTGGGAAAAATATTCAATTTTGGTGAATTTTTTGGTCATTTCCAGGCCTCATATTTGAACGCACTAGTCCTAGAGATTTCATCCCATCCACTTCAAATTCACACAGGATCATCATGAGACATTGGAGATGAAAAGTTATCAAAAGCTTTTTCCCTCGCCATTCCTGGTTGCAGTGGTGAAGCGGCGAATTCCGATGCTTCGCCATGAAATTTCAAACCCTCATAACTTGACTCCACATGGTCTGAGCTTTTCCAAATTTAATATGCTTGTTCAGCGTCCTGGTCTGAACACATGTACAGTCTCATATTTAGTGACAGTCATAGCGCCACCTACTGGCAACAGGAAGTCACTTGCTTCATTCTTTCACTAATTACTCCCATAATCTTAAGTATTTACACCTGAAATTAACTCAGCTGAGACATAAGACCTTGGTGATGCTACATTCTCCGACCGAGACACAGCCCGACATGCGTGGGGGCGCGAGGGCCCGTTCATCACTGCTTGCAGTTTTAATTAGGGCCCGAGCGCTGACCAGCGCGAAGCCCTATTGTTTTTGCCATGATTATTAGGGCCCGAGCGCTGACCAGCGCGAAGCCCTATTGTTTTTGCCATGATTATTAGGGCCCGAGCGCTGACCAGCGCGAAGCCCTATTGTTTTTGCCATGATTATTATTATTAGGGCCCGAGCGCTGACCAGCGCGAAGCCCTATTGTATCTGTCAAGATTATTATTATTATTTTTCTTTTTCTTGCACGACGACGGCCTTTTTGCCCCCCTGAACGTGCCTCGATACTCACCAAAGTTTGCACGCAAGCCAGACCCGGCGAAAATTTCGATATTTTATGGTTTGCACAAATGGGCGTGGCAAAATGGCTCTCTAGCGCCCCCTACAAAATCAATAAAAGCGAGCCCCTGGTGACAGATTGACATAGAGAAACGAAACTTGGTACACATGTTCAACATGTCAAGACGCACCAAAAAGTCTCTTGGACACATACCCTAACACCAACAGGAAGTCGGCCATTTTGAATCAAAATATTGATTTTAATGCAAATTGTGGCATCATATTTGAACACACTACTCCTACAGTTTTCTTCCCATCCACTTCAAATTCACACAGAGTCATCTTGAGACATTGGAGATGCAAAATTATCAAAAGCTTTTTCCCCCGTCATTCCTGGTTGCCGTGGTGACGCGGCGAATTTCGATCCTTCGCCATGAAATTTCAAACCCTCATAACTTGACTCCACATGGTCTGAGCTTTACCAAATTTCAGATGCCTGTTGAGGGTCCTGCTCTGAACACATGTACAGTCTCATATTTAGTGACAGTCATAGCGCCCCCTACTGGCAACAGGAAGTCACTTGCTTCATTCTTTCACTAATTACTCCCATAATCTTCATCCCATCCCCTTCAAATTCACACAGGATCATCTTGAGACATTGGAGATGACAAGTTATCAAAAGCTTTTTCCCTCGTCATTCCTGGTTGCCGTGGTGACGCGGCGAATTTCGATCCTTCGCCATGAAAATTCAAACCCTCATAACTTGACTCCACATGGTCTGAGCTTTTCCAAATTTACTTTGCTCGTTCAGTGTCCCAGTCTCAACGCATGTGCAGTCTCATATTTTGTGACAGTCATAGCGCCCCCTACTGGCAACAGGAAGTCACTTGCTTCATTCTTTCACTAATTACTCCCATAATCTTAAATATTTACACTTGAAATTGACTCAGCTGAGACATAAGACCTTGGTGATGCTACATTCTGCAACTCGTGACCCATCATCAAATACTGTTGCCATGACAACGCATTCAACGCCATGACATACGATTACACTTTTCAGGGGCAAAGGATGCCTCCACGGTAACGAAACTCGACACACACGTCTGGAGTGGGTTCATTAAACATCCTATATACTTCAATGGGATGGGCGTGGCTAAACGGCTCAATAGCGCCCCCTTGAATATTTCAAAATTTAACCTCAGCCTTCCCGATTGACATAGAAGAATGAAACTCGGTAGGTTTATGTATCATCTCCAGACGCACAAAAACGCCATTTGGACCCATACCCTAAGTCCAACAGGAAGTCGGCCATCTTGGGAAACATGCTATATTTTGGTGATTTTTTTGGTAATTTCCAGGCCTCATATTTGAACGCACTAGTCCTAGAGATTTCATCCCATCCACTTCAAATTCACACAGAGTCATCTTGAGACATTGGAGATGACAAGTTATCAAAAGCTTTCTTATGACTTCTTCCTGTTGGGCGTGGCTGTGCAAACAATTTCGATGCTTCGCCATGAAGCAGGCAGTCCTTATAACTCCTACAGACATTGTCCCGTCTACACCAAATTCATCACACATGTAGAGGGTCCCGCCCTGAACACATCTATGCATCAATACTGCGTCAAATACACAGCGCCACCTACTGGATACAGGAAGTCAGCCTCATATGACAAACATCATCCGATTTACATGAAATTTACAGGATGTGTTCTCCACATCACACACTGCAACATTACATGTCATTGGCGGGTCATCTCTAGCGCCACCTAGTGGACACATGCAATGTGACTTAGCCCCATCACACAACATTCATTACAAGCCCGGGTGCCACGACGTCTACGTGCCCGCTGTGTCTGCCGTGTGACTGCAGCACGCTACGGCATGCGCGTACGAGGCGGTGCATGGGGGCGCGAGGGCCCGTTCATCACTGCTTGCAGTTTTAATTAGGGCCCGAGCGCTGACCAGCGCGAAGCCCTATTGTATCTGTCAAGATTATTATTATTATTATTTTTCTTTTTCTTGCACGACGACGGCCTTTTTGCCCCCCTGAACGTGCCCCGATACTCACCAAAGTTTGCACGCAAGCCAGACCCGGCGAAAATTTCGATATTTTATGGTTTGCACAAATGGGCGTGCCAAAATGGCTCTCTAGCGCCCCCTACAAAATCAATAAAAGCGAGCCCCTCGTGACAGATTGACATAGAGAAACGAAACTTGGTACACATGTTCATCATGTCAAGACGCACCAAAAAGTCTCTTGGACACATACCCTAACACCAACAGGAAGTCGGCCATTTTGAATCAAAATATTGATTTTAATGCAAATTGTGGCATCATATTTGAACGCACTACTCCTACAGTTTTCTTCCCATCCACTTCACATTCACACAGAGTCATCTTGAGACATTGTAGATGACAAGATATCAAAAGCTTTTTCCCACGTCATTCCTGGTTGCCGTGGTGACGCGGCGAATTTCGATCCTTCGCCATGAAATTTCAAACCCTCATAACTTGACTCCACATGGTCTGAGCTTTTCCAAATTTCAGATGCATGTTCAGGGTCCTGCTCTGAACACATGTACAGTCTCATATTTAGTGACAGTCATAGCGCCACCTACTGGCAACAGGAAGTCACTTGCTTCATTCTTTCACTAATTACTCCCATAATCTTCATCCCATCCACTTCAAATTCACACAGGATCATCTTGAGACATTGGAGATGAAAAGTTATCAAAAGCTTTTTCCCTTGTCATTCCTGGTTGCCGTGGTGACGTGGCGAATTTCGATCCTTCGCCATGAAAATTCAAACCCTCATAACTTGACTCCACATGGTCTGAGCTTTTCCAAATTTACTTTGCTCGTTCAGTGTCCCAGTCTCAACGCATGTGCAGTCTCATATTTTGTGACAGTCATAGCGCCCCCTACTGGCAACAGGAAGTCACTTGCTTCATTCTTTCACTAATTACTCCCATAATCTTAAGTATTTACACCTGAAATTGACTCAGCTGAGACATAAGACCTTGGTGATGCTACATTCTGCAACTCGTGACCCATCATCAAATACTGTTGCCATGACAACGCATTCAACGCCATGACATACGATTACACTTTTCAGGGGCAAAGGATGCCTCCACGGTAACGAAACTCAACACACACGTCTGGAGTGGGGTCATTTAACATCCTATATACTTCAATGGGATGGGCGTGACTAAATGGCTCAATAGCGCCCCCTTGAATATTTCAAAATGGAACCTCAGACTTCCCCATTGACATAGAAGAATGAAATTCGGTAGGTTTATGTATCATCTCCAGACGCACAAAAACGCCATTTGGACCCATACCCTAAGACCAACAGGAAGTCGGCCATCTTGGGAAAAATGCTCAATTTTGGTCATTTCCCGGCCTCATATTTGAACGCACTACTCCTAGAGATTTCATCCCATCCACTTCACATTCACACAGAGTCATCTTGAGACATTGGAGATGACAAGTTATCAAAAGCTTTTTTATGACTTTTTCCTGTTGGGTGTGGCTGTGCAAACAATTTCGATGCTTCGCCATAAAGCAGGAAGTCCTTATAACTCCTACAGACATTGTCCTGTCTACACCAAATTGATCACACATGTAGAGGGTCCCGCCCTGAACACATCTATGTATCAATACTGTGTCAAATACACAGCGCCACCTACTGGACACAGGAAGTAAGCCTCATATCACAAACATTATCCGATTTCCATGAAATTTACAGGATGTGTTCTCCACATCATACACTGCAACATGACATATAATTGGTGGGTGATCTCTAGCGCCACCTAGTGGACACATGCAATGTGACTTAGCCCCATCACACAACATTCATTACAAGCCCAGGTGCCAAGACTTCTACGTGCCCGCTGTGTCTACCGTGTGACTGCAGCACGCACCGACATGCGAGTACGGGGCGGTGCATGGGGGCGCGAGGGCCCGTTCATCACTGCTTGCAGTTTTAATTATTATTATTATTCTCTTTATTTTTCTTCTGACAAAGTAACTGCCTTTTTCCCCCACTAAACGTGCCCCGAATCTCACCAAAGTTTGCATGCAAGTCAGACCCGGCGAAAAATTTGATATTTTATGGTTTGCATAAATGGGCGAGGCAAAATGGCTCTCTAGCGCCCCCTGCAAAATCAATAAAAGCGAGCCCCTCGTGACAGATTGACATAGAGAAACGAAACTTGGTACACATATTCAACATGTCAAGACGCACCAAAAAGTCTCTTGGACACATACCCTAACACCAACAGGAAGTCGCCCATTTTGAATCTAAATATTGATTTTAATGCAAATTGTGGCATCATATTTGAACGCACTACTCCTACAGTTTTCTTCCCATCCATTTCAAATTCACACAGGATCATCTTGAGACATTGGAGATGAAAAGTTATCAATCGCTTTTTCCCCCGTCATTCCTGGTTGCCGTGGTGACGCGGCGAATTTCGATCCTTCGCCATGAAATTTCAAACCCTCATAACTTGACTCCACATGGTCTGAGCTTTACCAAATTTAATATGCTTGTTCAGCGTCCTGGTCTGAACACATGTACAGTCTCATATTTAGTGACAGTCATAGCGCCACCTACTGGCAACAGGAAGTCACTTGCTTCATTCTTTCACTAATTACTCCCATAATCTTCATCCCATCCACTTCAAATTCACACAGGATCATCTTGAGACATTGGAGATGAAAATTTCTCAAAAGCTTTTTCCCCCGTCATTCCTGGTTGCCGTGGTGACGCGGCGAATTTCGATCCTTCGCCATGAAATTTCAAACCCTCATAACTTGACTCCACATGGTCTGAACTTTTCCAAATTTAATATGCTTGTTCAGTGTCCCAGTCTGAACACATGTACAGTCCCATATTTAGTGACAGTCATAGCGCCACCTACTGGTAACAGGAAGTCACTTGCTTCATTCTTTCACTAATTACTCTCATAATCTTAAGTATTTACATCTGAAATTGACTCAGCTAAGACATAACGCCAGTTATCAAAATCTTTTTTATGACTTCTTCCTGTTGGGCGTGGCTGTGCGGACAATTTCGATGCTTCGCCATGAAGCAGGAAGTCCTTATAACTCCTACAGACATTGTCCCGTCTACACCAAATTCATCACACATGTAGAGGGTCCCGCCCTGAACACATCTATGCATCAATACTGCGTCAAATACACAGCGCCACCTACTGGACACAGGAAGTCAGCCTCATATGACAAACATCATCCAATTTACATGAAATTTACAGGATGTGTTCTCCACATCATACACTGCAACATGACATGTCATTGGCGGGTCATCTCTAGCGCCACCTAGTGGACACATGCAATGTGACTTAGCCCCATCACACAACATTCATTACAAGCCCGGGTGCCAAGACGTCTACGTGCCCGCTGTGTCTGCCGTGTGACTGCAGCACGCTCCGGCATGCGCGTACGAGGCGGTGCATGGGGGCGCGAGGGCCCGTTCATCACTGCTTGCAGTTTTAATTAGGGCCCGAGCGCTGACCAGCGCGAAGCCCTATTGTATCTGTCAAGATTATTATTATTATTTTTCTTTTTCTTGCACGACGACGGCCTTTTTGCCCCCCTGAACGTGCCCCAAAAGTCACTAAAGTTTGCACGCAAGCCAGGCCCGGCGAAAATTTCGATATTTTAGTGTTTGCACAAATGGGCGTGGCAAAATGGCTCTCTAGCGCCCCCTACAAAATCAATAAAAGCGAGCCCCTCGTGACAGATTGACATAGAGAAACGAAACTTGGTACACATGTTCAACATGTCAAGACGCACCAAAAAGTCTCTTGGACACATACCCTAACACCAACAGGAAGTCGGCCATTTTGAATCAAAATATTGATTTTAATGCAAATTGTGGCATCATATTTGAACGCACTACTCCTACAGTTTTCTTCCCATCCACTTCAAATTCACACAGAGTCATCTTGAGACATTGGAGATGCAACATTATCAAAAGCTTTTTCCCCCGTCATTCCTGGTTGCCGTGGTGACGCGGCGAATTTCGATCCTTCGCCATGAAATTTCAAACCCTCATAACTTGACTCCACATGGTCTGAGCTTTTCCAAATTTCAGATGCCTGTTCAGGGTGCTGCTCTGAACACATGTACAGTCTCATATTTTGTGACAGTCATAGCGCCCCCTACTGGCAACAGGAAGTCACTTGCTTCATTCTTTCACTAATTACTCCCATAATCTTCATCCCATCCACTTCAAATTCACACAGGATCATCTTGAGACATTGGAGATGAAAAGTTATCAAAAGCTTTTTCCCTCGTCATTCCTGGTTGCCGTGGTGACGTGGCGAATTTCGATCCTTCGCCATGAAAATTCAAACCCTCATAACTTGACTCCACATGGTCTGAGCTTTTCCAAATTTAATATGCTTGTTCAGTATCCCAGTCTGAACAAAAGTACAGTCTCATATTTTGTGACAGTCATAGCGCCCCCTACTGGCAACAGGAAGTCACTTGCTTCATTCTTTCACTAATTACTCCCATAATCTTAAATATTTACACCTGAAATTGACTCAGCTGAGACATAAGACCTTGGTGATGCTACATTCTGCAACTCGTGACCCATCATCAAATACCGTTGCCATGACAACGCATTCAACGCCATGAAATACGATTACATTTTTCAGGGGCAAAGGATGCCTCCACGGTAACGAAACTCAACACACATGTCTGGAGTGGGGTCATTTAACATCCCATGTACTTCAATGGGATGGCCGTGACTAAATGGCTCAATAGCGCCCCCTTGAATATTTCAAAATTGAACCTCAGCCTTCCCGATGGACATAGAAGAATGAAATTCGGTAGGTTTATGTATCATCTCCAGACGCACAAAAACGCCATTTGGACCCATACCCTAAGTCCAACAGGAAGTCGGCCATCTTGGGAAAAATGCTCAATTTTGGTGAGTGTTTTGGTCATTTCCAGGCCTCATATTTGAACGAACTAGTCCTAGAGATTCCATCCCATCCACTTCAAATTCATACAGAGTCATCTTGAGACATTGGAGATGACAAGTTATAAAAAGCTTTTTTATGACTTATTCCTGTTGGGCGTGGCTGTGCGGACAATTTCGATGCTTCGCCATTAGGCAGGAAGTCCTTATAACTCCTACAGATATTGTCTGATCTACACCAAATTCATCATGAATGTAGAGGGTCCTGCCCTGAACACATCTACGCATCAATACTCTGTCAAATACACAGCGCCACCTTCTGGACACAGGAAGTCAGCCTCATATCACAAACATTATCCGATTTCCATGAAATTTACAGGATGTGTTCTCCACATCATACACTGCAACATGACATGTTATTGGTGGGTGATCTCTAGCGCCACCTAGTGGACACATGCAATGTGACTTAGCCCCATCACACAGTGTTCATTACGAGCCCCGGTGCCAAGACGTCTACGTGCCCGCTGTGTCGGCCATGTGACTGCAGCATGCACCGACATGCGCGTACAAGGCGGTGCATGGGGGCGCGAGGGCCCGTTCATCACTGCTTGCAGTTTTAATTATTATTATTAGGGCCCGAGCGCTGACCAGCGCGAAGCCCTATTGTTTTTGCCATGATTATTATTATTCTTCTTTTTCTTCTTGCACGACGACGGCCTTTTTGCCAACCTGAACGTGCCCCGAAAATCACCAAAGTTTGCACGCAAGCCAGACCCGGCGAAAATTTCGATATTTTATGGTTTGCACAAATGGGCGTGCCAAAATGGCTCTCTAGCGCCCCCTACAAAATCAATAAAAGCGAGCCCCTCCTGACAGATTGACATAGAGAAACGAAACTTGGTACACATGTTCAACATGTCAAGACGCACCAAAAAGTCTCTTGGACACATACCCTAACACCAACAGGAAGTCGGCCATTTTGAATCTAAATATTGATTTTAATGCAAATTGTGGCATCATATTTGAACGCACTACTCCTACAGTTTTCTTCCCATCCACTTCAAATTCACACAGAGTCATCTTGAGACATTGGAGATGAAAAGTTATCAAAAGCTTTTTCCCCCGTCATTCCTGGTTGCCGTGGTGACGCGGCGAATTTCGATCCTTCGCCATGAAATTTCAAACCCTCATAACTTGACTCCACATGGTCTGAGCTTTACCAAATTTCAGATGCTTGTTCAGCGTCCTGGTCTGAACACATGTACAGTCTCATATTTAGTGACAGTCATAGCGCCCCCTACTGGCAACAGGAAGTCACTTGCGTCATTTGTTCATTAATTACTACCATAATCTTAAGTATTTCCACCTCAAATTTACTCAGCTGAGACATAAGACCTTGGTGATGCTACATTCTGCAACTCATGACCAATCATCAAATACTGTTGCCATGACAACGCATTCAACGCCATGAAAATACGATTACAGTTTTCAGAGGCAAAGGATGCCTCCACGGTAACGAAACTCAACACACACGTCTGGAGTGGGTTCATTTAACATCCTATGTACGTCATTGGGATGGGCGTGACTAAATGGCTCAATAGCGCCCCCTTGAATATTTCAAAATTGAACCTCAGCCTTCCCGATTGACATAGAACAATGAAATTCGGTAGGTTTATGTATCATCTCCAGACGCACAAAAACGCCATTTGGACCTATACCCTAAGTCCAACAGGAAGTCGGGCATCTTGGGAAAAATGCTCAATTTTGGTGCATTTTTTGGTCATTTCCAGGCCTCATATTTGAACGCACTAGTCCTAGGGATTTCATCCTATCCACTTCAAATTCACACACAATCATCTTGAGACATTGGAGATGACAAGTTATCAAAAGCTTTTTCCCTCGCCATTCCTGGTTGCAGTGGTGAAGCGGCGAATTTCGATGCCTCGCCATGAAATTTCAAACCCTCATTACTTGACTCCACATGGTCTGAGCTTTTCCAAATTTAATATGCTTGTTCAGCGTCCTGGTCTGAACACATGTACAGTCTCATATTTAGTGACAGTCATAGCGCCACCTACTGGCAACAGTAAGTCACTTGCTTCGTTCGTTGACTAATTACTCCCATAATCTTAAGTATTTACACCTGAAATTAACTCAGCTGAGACATAAGACCTTGGTGATGCTACATTCTGCGACCGAGCCGCAGCCCGACATGCGTGGGGGCGCGAGGGCCCGTTCATCACTGCTTGCAGTTTTAATTAGGGCCCAAGCACTATACAGTGCGAAGGCCCTATTGTAATCGTGCCGATTATTATTATACAAAACAAACGCCTTTTTGACAGCCTAAACGTGCCCGAAAAGTCACCAAAATTTGCAATCATGTCCGACCCGGCGAAAAATTTGATATTTTAAGGATCACGAAAATGGGCGAGAAAAAATGGCTCAATAGCGCCCCCTAGAAAATTTTAAAAAGCGAGCACCACCACTGAGATTATCGTAGACAAACGAAATTCGGTACACATATGTATCGTGTAAAGACGCACAGAAAAGTCTCTTGGACCCATACCCTCACTCCTACAGGAAGTCGGCCATTTTGTATCGAATCTGCGTTTTTGGCGCCATTTTGGCGATTTCCACGCCTCGTACTTTAACGAACTTGTCCTAGGGATTTAATCCGACCGACTTCAAATTCACTCAGAAACATCTTGAGATATTGGAGATGAAAAGTTATCAAAAACTTTCTAATTAGGGATCCGGTTTGGCCGTGGCGGCGTCGACAATTTCCTTCGCCATTCGATCCTTCGCCATTAAACAGGAAGTCCTTATAACTCCTACAGACATTGTCCGATCTACACCAAATTAATCACGCATGTAGAGGGTCCCGCCCTGAACACGTATATGCATCAATACTGTGTCAGCTCCATAGCGCCACCTACTGGATACAAAAGTGCCCTGTTGAAAATTGAAAAAAAATTGAGCCCCTCACGTCAGATTGACATAGACAAACGAAATTTGGTACACATATGTATCGTGTAAAGACGCACCAAAAAGTCTCTTGGACCCATGACGTCACTCCAACAGGAAGTCGGCCATTTTGAAAAATATGTGCGATTTTGGTGTTTTCCACGCTTCGTACTTTAACGAACTTGTCCTAGGGATTTAATCCGACCGACTTCAAATTCACTCAGAAACATCTTGAGACATTGGAGATGAAAAGTTATCAAAATCTTTCTGATTAGGGATTTGGTTGCTTCGTGGCGATGTGAGGAATTTTGATGTTTTGCCATTAAACAGGAACAGCTGGCCAAATGGGGGTACTGCACCCTGATAGAAGATTAAGGAAATTGAGCCCCTCCCTCCAGATTGACGTAGATGAACAAAATTTGGTACACTGTGTCACTACCCGATGTGAGTCGCCTACCCGATGTGAGTCTGACATGCGCAGTAGCGTTTTCGATCGTCCGCCATCTTGGACGGTTATGTACGGCAACTCCGCTTGGAAAAAACGCCCCCAGACTCAAAACGCGATACGCGAAATAAATCAGTTGTATAAACATATAAATATGAATAAAATAAATCAATCGTATGAATGTATAAATATGAATGAATATAAATAGTTTGGTTATAAATAGTTGTCAGAGGTTAAGAGTAAGTATACATATCATGGAACTATCTGGAAATAAAATAATACAAAGTAATAGTAATAATAATTATATCTATCTATCCACTATCTTATCTATCTATCTATATTTTTATTGATATATTTATATTGTATTATTATTTTATTATATACATATATAAAATAGATAGATAAGATAGTATATATATACAATATATATCTATATATAGCTATAAAATAGATAGATAAGATAGTATATATATACAATATATAATTATATATAGATATATACACACTATCTTATGTATCTATATATAGATATAGATAGATACACACTATCTTATGTATCTATCTTTTTATTTATATATTATTTTATTATATATATGTACATATAGATGTATTGTACTATAAACATATTATATATTTTATATTTTTTCAATTGAGAATGGTATAAACTAACTGAAGTTTTTAACATTACATTACATCCATTTCACATTCATAGAGCTTTGATTTTGGAACAGTTCAGATTTATCTGATGTGTGATGTGCACTCTTTTATACTTTGTTATAGACACAGGTACCACCCTTTCTAGTTCTGTCACAGCTCCTCCACTCACCTGATGGACTTCCTCAGCTGTTGTTTTGATGCAGACAGATATTTAAACTGTGGTATGCATGCCTCTGTTTGACACACTATTACAAGACCATTTCAAATGAATGAAAGCTCAAGCCAGTACTGAAAGTTTGTTAACTTTTAGTTTATAACTTTGAAGGACCAAAGAATTCCATTTTGAACATGAACAAACATTTTAATCTAAAAATACAAAAATGTGTTTCCATCAAATTGATGTCAGAGATGGAAAAACAAAAGACAGAGCTTAAACAGTATTGTCAAAGAATTTAAATCTTGAATTTTAACCACATGCTTTATAAAATGAATATAAACAATGGAAGAAACAAAAGACACATGTATGTACATAGCTATATGAAAAATTGTGCATATATTCAAGTAAAGACAATTTTATGTAATCACATAAGAAGTTCCAGATGAGGTGGTTCGGGCATCTAATCAGGATGCCTCCCGGTGAGGCGTTCAGGGCATGTCCCACCGGTAGGAGACCCCGGGGAAGACCCAGGACACGCTGGAGAGACTTTGTCTCTCGGCTGGCCTGGAAACGCCTTGGGATCCCCCGGGAAGAGCTGGACGAAGTGGCTGGGGAGAGGGAAGTCTGGGCTTCCCTGCTTAGGCTGCTGCCCCCGCGACCCGACCCCGGATAAGCGGAAGAAGATAGATGGATGGACATAAGTTATGACTGTACTCTTTAATTTAAAGAGACCCAACATTCCCCCCATGAGCAAGCACTTGGCGACTCCGTAACGGGAAGAAACCTCAGGCAGAACCAGGCTCTAGGTGGGCGGCCATCTGCCTTGACCGGTTGGGGTTGATAGAGAAAGAGAGAGAGAAAGACTGAAGCAATCTGAATCTGGAGCATGCAGGTATGTAGGTGCTTAAGGCAGAAGGATGATTGTCAACAGTGCAGTCTCCCGATCATCTTCATCTTTTCCTGAAATTGCACAAAAATAAAGATATTAGTACAACAGATATTATAGTAAACTTGAAACTATATGGCACTGTCTTTTAAACATGTGTCCACACACTCAGTAGATATTACAGTTAATAAAACAAATTAAGCAGCAGTTCTACCTCATACTAGTTAACTTTACCTCAGTGTCTTGTGTTGGGATGCTGCACTCTCCTCTCAAGAGTTTCCTTCCCTGGAACTGCACCTCTTGTCATTGATGCCGTGTTGAAAGAAAAGAAATGTTAGAAAAATGGTTGTTGAATACAAGGTGAAATGTTACTTCAAGCTTTGTGTTCAAATGCTAATTCTTGTATCATTCTCACTTGGGTAGTTGTTATTTGTTGGAAGTAGTAGAAGTTTTTTGAAGAAATTGAAGTTAGGCATTGATCCTACAGACAAAGTACAAACTACTGACATCAGGCTCTTACCGAGAGTGGAGACTGAAAGGGTGTCGTAGATGGGGAGGCAGGTACTTGAGGAGGATGATGAGGATGACTTTACTGTATTTGGCATAGATGTCCAGCTCAGATTTGATCACTCTCTCCTAGACAGTCCTCTAGACTGTCAATCTTAAGTAAGACAAGAAATTGAAGTTGGGCATTGATCCCATAGACAAAGTACAAACTACCAAATCAGGTTGTTACCAAGAGTGGAGAATGGAACAATGGCCACACCAACAGTTTAGCAGTATACTGAAAACACTTACGTTTCTGTCTGTAGTACGGCCTCAGGCGATTGATATTCACCTTCTGCAAGGACCCAGTGTTCTTTTGGATGGTGGCCACGCCATTTTCTGACATATCAAGGACTTTGTAGGGGCCTTGATGCATATGTTTCAGGCCATGCCTGAAAAGGAGAATGTCATCACCTGTGTTAGTTTCTACTGTTTTGCAGCGCTTCCTTTTGCAGCGCTTCCTTTTGCGTGCTACGTAACAGCTCTTTTGCTTCTCCTGGGCCTTTTCTATGTTGGCAAGAAGCTATTGGCCAAAGCCACAAATAAAGTAAATAACATGAAACACAAAAATACAACAACTTCAATACATGAGCTTTGTGCCTCACTACCTTTTCATTGAGGTCTGTGATTGTACTCATCCTCGCTTCCAGGTCGTTCCAGCCGAGAGACATAGTCTCTCCAGCGTGTCCGGGGTCTTCCTCGGGGTCTCCTACCGGTGGACGTCCGGGAGGCATCCTGACTAGATGCCCGAGCCTCCTCATCTGGCTCCTCTCAACACAGAGGAGCAGCGGGTCTACTCCGAGCTCCCTCCGGATAACTGAGCTTCTCACCCTATCTCTAAGGGAGAGCCCAGCCAGCCTACGGAGGAACCTCATTTCGGCCGCTTGTACCTGCGATCTTGTTCTTTCGGTCACTACCCAAAGCTCATGACCAGAGGTGAGGGTAGGAACGAAGATCGACTGGTAAATCCAGAGCTTTGCCTTTCGGCTCAGCTCTCTCTTCACCACGACGGATCTGTGCAGAGTCCGCATTACTGCAGACGCCGCACCGATCCGCCTGTCGATCTCACGCTCCATCCTTCCCTCACTCGTGAACAAGACCCCGAGATACTTGAACTCCTCCACTTGGGGCAGAATCTCATCCCCGACCCGGAGAGTGCACTCCACCCTTTTCTGGTTGAGGACCATGGACTCAGATTTGGAGGTGCTGATTCCCATCCCGGCCGCTTCACACTTGGCTGCGAACCGAGGAGGTCACGGTCTGATGAAGCCAACAGGACCACATCATCATGTTTAGCAGTGTGAAGATCTCTTTGTTGAGCTGTAAATATGTATACAAGAGCAATACAACAAAGTCTGTAAGCATCGACTGAATAGAAAAACAATACATGAATGATCTGCAGCTATGAAGATGATCACGGTTTATCTAATATTGTATTTATCATACCTCATTCACAAACTCCCTCCCCTGGTCAGTTATGATTTTGCTGACCATGCCAAACATGTAAAACTTGGCAGTTACTGCAGCGGAAATCTCCACAGCTGACTTTGACTGTAGCGGTTCAGCAACAACAAACTTGCTGAACAAATCAGTCATTGTCAGAATGTATTTGTTCTTGCGTGCAGTCTCCTTTAATGGGCCAATTAGATCCATTCCAAGCACACTCCAATTTTCTTTCACCTGCAAATATAAATGTCTATAGTTTATCACAGAGTCAACTGACACATGTTGAAAGGAACATTATATATTGGTGTTCAACACTACCTTGATGGAGTGTAGCACTGGTGCCACTGTTTTTATTGGATCGTTTAACTGGCATTGGTGACAGCGCCTGACCTGAAACAGAGGTCAATGTACTTGAATAGATATCTCATGTTAGTTAGTTTTTCTTGAAATAAAAATATAGTTGGAAGTTCTATCGTCCAGATAACAAACTTTGCCTTACCCAGTCAGTAACATCCTCCGTGATGGTGGGCCAGTAGTATCCTGCCACCAAACGGTTTCTGGTGCCTCTGACACCATTGTGGTTGCCTGTGCCTTGCTGGTTGTGGCACTCCTTGAGAGCAGCGCTCTTTTCCTCCTCAGACATAACCACCAGCCGCATGTACAGTTTGTTTGGGCCAGTGTAGAACAGTCTGCCATCTGTGTAGAAAACAATTCTTTAATTACAATTGTGTGTCTCCCTCTGTGTGTGTGTCTGTCTCTGTGTGTCTGTCTGTCTCTCTCTGTGTGTGTCTGTCTGTCTCTCTGTCTGTCTGTCTCTCTCTGCGTGTGCCTGTCTGTGTGTGTCTCTCTCTCTCTCTGTGTGTCTCTGTGTGTGTCTGTGTCTATCTGTGTGTGTATGTGTGTGTCTCTCTCTCTCTGTGTGTGTCTGTCTGTATGTCTCTCTGTGTGTCTGTCTGTCTCTGTGTGTGTCTGTCTGTCTCTCTCTCTGTGTGTGTCTGTCTCTCTCTCTCTCTGTGTCTGTCTCTCTCTGTGTGTGTGTGTCTGTCTCTGTGTGTGTGTGTGTGTCTGTCTCTCTCTGTGTGTGTCTGTCTCTGTGTGTCTTCTATCTGTCTTGCAATATATATTCATGTTTTTCATTAAAATAATGTTGATTACAAAATGTATTGATTTGTGACAACCTCTTGAAACAGACATATTTTGTCACTAATGAGCCATGTGTAACACTTTTTAAAACGTTTTTTCATGAAGAGATTAAAAATAAAAATTATGATTAATATGAAAAAAAAAAATATTGGCAAAGAAACAGACATATTTTGTCGCTAATGAGCCATGTGTAACACTTTTTAAAACGTTTTTTCATGACGAGATTAAAAATAAAAATTATGATTAATATGAAAAAAAAATATTGGAAAATAGGAAATGTTGTGCTAAAATATTTTCATTATTTTATTATTATAATTCAAATGATTACCATGATTATCATTATCAAATTACCATGCTAGCTAGCCAAATTACCTTTCAAGATGTAATTACTCTGAGAACGAGTAATCTTCCACTTCACAGCTTTTCCACAACTGGGATTAAACTGTCCCGATTGCAGGTAAGCATGGAGCTGACTGAAATATTCAAAATCGCTCATTTTAATCAATCCGCTGAAATTGACGGTGCAAGATTGAAAAGTGGCGCATGCGCGACTCACATCGGGTAACCAGACTCACATCGGGTAACACAACGCGCATGCGCGGCAGACTGACGTCAGGTAGCGTCATGGCGCATGCGCGAGAAACGCAACGCACAAAAAACCACAGTCTTACCTATGGTAGCAGTAGTTTGTCCAAGCGGTGTTGCCGTAGATATCCGTCCAAGATGGCGGACGATCGAGAATGCTACTGCGCATGTCAGACTCACATCGGGTAGGCGACTCACATCGGGTAGTGACACACTGATGTATCATCTAAAGACGCACAAAAAAGTCTGTGGGGCCCATGACGTCACTCCAACAGGAAGTCGGCCATTTTGAAAAATATGTGCGATTTTGGCGTTTTCCACGCCACGTACTTTAACGAACTTGTCCTAGGGATTTAATCCGACCGACTTCAAATTCACTCAGAAACATCTTGAGACATTGGAGATGAAAAGTTATCAAAAACTTTCTAATTAGGGATTCGGTTTGGCCGTGGCGGCCAAACCGCCTTCGCGGTTCCTTCGCCATTCGATCCTTCGCCATTAAACAGGAAGTCCTTATAACTCCTACAGACATCGTCCGATCTACACCAAAATAATCACGCATGTAGAGGGTCCCGCCCTGAACACGTATATGCATCAATACTGTCAGCTCCATAGCGCCACCTACTGGATACAAAAGTGCCCTGTTGAAAATTGAAAAAAAATTGAGCCCCTCACGTCAGATTGACATAGACAAACGAAATTTGGTACACATATGTATCGTGTAAAGACGCACCAAAAAGTCTATTGGACCCATGACGTCACACCCAACAGGAAGTCGGCCATTTTGAAAAATATGTGCGATTTTGGTGTTTTCCACGCTTCGTACTTTAACGAACTTGTCCTAGGGATTTAATCCGACCGACTTCAAATTCACTCAGAAACATCTTCACACATTGGAGATGAAAAGTTATCAAAAACTTTCTGATTATGGATTTGGTTGCTTCGTGGCGATGTGAGGAATTTTCACATTTCGCCATTAAACAGGAACAGCTGGCCAAATGGGGGTACTGCACCCAATAGGAAATTTTAAAATTGAGCCCCTCCCTCAAGATTGACGTAGATGAACGAAATTCGGTACACATATGTATCGTGTAAAGACGCACTAAAAAGTCTCTTGGACCCATACCCTCACTCCAACAGGAAGTCGGCCATTTTGTATAGAATTTACATTTTTGGCACCATTTTGGTGTTTTCCATGCCTTGTACTTTAACGAACTTGTCCTAGAGATTTAATCCGACCGACTTCAAATTCACTCAGAAACATCTTGACACATTGGAGATGAAAAGTTATCAAAAACTTTCTGATTAGGGACTTAGTTTCTTCGTGCCGATGTGAGGAATTTTGACGTTTCGCCATTAAACAGGAACTGCTGGCCAAATGGGGGTACTGCACCCCATACAATATTAAGGAAATTGAGCCCCTCATTCCAGATTGACATAGATGAACAAAACTTGGTATATATATGTATCATGTAAAGAGGTACAAAAAAGTCTCTTGGACCCATATCCTCACTCCAACAGGAAGTCGGCCATTTTGAAGTGATTTTGCAATTTTGGCGCGGTTTGATAGAATTTTCACACCACATACTTTAATGAATTCCTCCTAATCCAACCAACTTTATATTGACTCTGTATGCGTCGTGGCAAGTCTCGCTCAGTCGTGCCGTGGCGAGGGAGCTTGGGCCCGATCATCGCTGCTTGCAGCTTTAATTATTATTATTTTTCTTTTTCTTGCACGACGACGGCCTTTTTGCCCCCCTGAACGTGCCCCGAATCTCACCAAAGTTTGCACGCAAGCCAGACCCGGCGAAAATTTCGATATTTTATGGTTTGCACAAATGGACGTGGCAAAATGGCTCTCTAGCGCCCCCTACAAAATCAATAAAAGCGAGCCCCTCGTGACAGATTGACATAGAGAAACGAAACTTGGTACACATGTTCATCATGTCAAGACGCACCAAAAAGTCTCTTGGACACATACCCTAACACCAACAGGAAGTCGGCCATTTTGAATCAAAATATTGATTTTAATGCAAATTGTGGCATCATATTTGAACGCACTACTCCTACAGTTTTCTTCCCATCCACTTCAAATTCACACAGAGTCATCTTGAGACATTGGAGATGCAAAATTATCAAAAGCTTTTTCCCCCGTCATTCCTGGTTGCCGTGGTGACGCGGCGAATTTCGATCCTTCGCCATGAAATTTCAAACCCTCATAACTTGACTCCACATGGTCTGAGCTTTACCAAATTTCAGATGCCTGTTCAGCGTCCTGCTCTGAACACATGTACAGTATCATATATAGTGACAGTCATAGCGCCCCCTACTGGCAACAGGAAGTCACATGCTTCATTCTTTCACTAATTACTCCCATAATCTTCATCCCATCCACTTCAAATTCACACAGGATCATCTTGAGACATTGGAGATGACAAGTTATCAAAAGCTTTTTCCCTCGTCATTCCTGGTTGCCGTGGTGACGCGGCGAATTTCGATCCTTCGCCATGAAAATTCAAACCCTCATAACTTGACTCCACATGGTCTGAGCTTTTCCAAATTTACTTTGCTCGTTCAGTGTCCTGGTCTGAACACATGTACAGTCTCATATTTAGTGACAGTCATAGCGCCCCCTACTGGCAACAGGAAGTCACTTGCTTCATTCTTTCACTAATTACTCCCATAATCTTAAGTATTTACACCTGAAATTGACTCAGCTGAGACATAACACCTTGGTAATGCTACATTCTGCAACTCGTGACCCATCATCAAATACTGTTGCCATGACAACGCATTCAACGCCATGAAATACGATTACACTTTTCAGGGGCAAAGGATGCCTCCACGGTAACGAAACTCAACACACACGTCTGGAGTGTGGTCGTTTAACATCCTATATACTTCAATGGGATGGCCGTGACTAAATGGCTCAATAGCGCCCCCTTGAATATTTCAAAATTGAACCTCAGACTTCCCCATTGACATAGAAGAATGAAATTCGGTAGGTTTATGTATCATCTCCAGACGCACAAAAACGCCATTTGGACCCATACCCTAAGACCAACAGGAAGTCGGCCATCTTGGGAAAAATGCTCAATTTTGGTGAGTGTTTTGGTCATTTCCACGCCTCATATTTCAACGCACTAGTCCTAGAGATTTCATCCCATCCACTTCACATTCGCACAGAGTCATCTTGAGACATTGGAGATGACAAGTTATCAAAAGCTTTTTTATGACTTCTTCCTGTTGGGCGTGGCTGTGCAAACAATTTCGATGCTTCGCCATAAAGCAGGAAGTCCTTATAACTCCTACAGACATTGTCCTATCTACACCAAATTGATCACACATGAAGAGGGTCCCGCCCTGAACACATCTATGTATCAATACTGTGTCAAATACACAGCACCACCTACTGGACACAGGAAGTCAGCCTCATATGACAAACATTATCCGATTTACATGAAATTTACAGGATGTGTTCTCCACATCATACACTGCAACATGACATATAATTGGTGGGTGATCTCTAGCGCCACCTAGTGGACACATGCAATGTGACTTAGCCCCATCACACAACATTCATTACAAGCCCAGGTGCCAAGACTTCTACTTGCCCGCTGTGTCTGCCGTATGACTGCAGCACGCACCGACATGCGCGTACGGGGTGGTACGTGGGGGCGCGAGGGCCCGTTCATCACTGCTTGCAGTTTTAATTCTCTTTATTTTTCTTCTGACAAAGTAACTGCCTTTTTCCCCCACTAAACGTGCCCCGATACTCACCAAAGTTTGCATGCTGGTCAGACCCGGCGAAAAATTTGATATTTTATGGTTTGTATAAATGGGCGAGGCAAAATGGCGCTCTAGCGCCCCCTGCAAAATCAATAAAAGCGAGCCCCTCGTGACAGATTGACATAGAGAAACGAAACTTGGTACACATGTTCAACATGTCAAGATGCACCAAAAAGTCTCTTGGACACATACCCTAACACCAACAGGAAGTCGGCCATTTTGAATCAAAATATTGATTTTAATGCAAATTGTGGCATCATATTTGAACACACTACTCCTACAGTTTTCTTCCCATCCATTTCAAATTCACACAGAGTCATCTTGAGACATTGGAGATGAAAAGTTATTAAACGCTTTTTCCCCCGTCATTCCTGGTTGCCGTGGTGACGCGGCGAATTTCGATCCTTCGCCATGAAATTTCAAACCCTCATAACTTGACTCCACATGGTCTGAGCTTTACCAAATTTCAGATGCTTGTTCAGCGTCCTGGTCTGAACACATGTACAGTCTCATATTTAGTGACAGTCATAGCGCCACCTACTGGCAACAGGAAGTCACTTGCTTCATTCTTTCACTAATTACTCCCATAATCTTCATCCCATCCACTTCAAATTCACACAGGATCATCTTGAGACATTGGAGATGAAAATTTCTCAAAAGCTTTTTCCCCCATCATTCCTGGTTGCCGTGGTGACGCGGCGAATTTCGATCCTTCGCCATGAAATTTCAAACCCTCATAACTTGACTCCACATGGTCTGAGCTTTTCCAAATTTAATATGCTTGTTCAGTGTCCCAGTCTGAACACATGTACAGTCCCATATTTAGTGACAGTCATAGCGCCACCTACTGGCAACAGGAAGTCACTTGCTTCATTCTTTCACTAATTACTCTCATAATCTTAAGTATTTACATCTGAAATTGACTCAGCTAAGACATAACACCAGTTATCAAAAGCTTTTTTATGACTTCTTCCTGTTGGGCGTGGCTGTGCAAACAATTTCGATGCTTCGCCATGAGGCAGGAAGTCCTTATAACTCCTACAGACATTGTCCCACCTACACCAAATTCATCATGCATGTAGAGGGTCCCGCCCTGAACACATCTATGCATCAATACTGTGTCAAATACACAGCACCACCTACTGGACACAGGAAGTCAGCCTCATATGACAAACATTATCTGATTTATATGAGATTTACAGGATGTGTTCTCCACATCACACACTGCAACATGACATATAATTGGTGGGTGATCTCTAGCGCCACCTAGTGGACACATGCAATGTGACTTAGCCCCATCACACAACATTCATTACAAGCCCAGGTGCCAAGACGTCTACGTGCCCGCTGTGTCTGCCGTGCCCGCTGTGTCTGCCGTGTGACTGCAGCACGCACCGACATGCGAGTACGGGGCGGTGCATGGGGGCGCGAGGGCCCGTTCATCACTGCTTGCAGTTTTAATTATTATTATTAGGGCCCGAGCGCTGACCAGCGCGAAGCCCTATTGTTTTTGCCATGATTATTATTATTCCCCTTTATTTTTCTTCTGACAAAGTAACGGCCTTTTTGCCCCCCTGAACGTGCCTGAAAAGTCACCAAAGTTTCCACGCAAGCCAGACCCGGTGAAAAATTTGATATTTTATGGTTTGCATAAATGGGCGTGGCTAAATGGCTCTCTAGCGCCCCCTGCAAAATCAAGAAAATCGAGCCCCTCGCCACAGATTGACATAGAGAAACGAAATTCGGTACACATGTTCATCATGTCAAGACGCACCAAAAAGTCTCTTGGACCCATACCCTAACACCAACAGGAAGTCGGCCATTTTGAATCAAATTATTGATTTTAATGCAGATTGTGTCATCATATTTGAGCGAACTAGTCCTAGAGTTTTCATCCCATCCACTTCAAATTCACACAGAGTCACCTTGAGACATTGGAGATGAAAAGTTATCAAAAGCTTTTTGGCCCGTCATTCCTGGTTGCCGTGGTGACGCGGCGAATTTCGATACTTCGCCATGAAATTTCAAACCCTCATAACTTGACTCCACATGGTCTGAGCTTTCCCAAATTGAATATGCTTGTTCAGTGTCCCGGTCTGAACACATGTACAGTCTCATATTTAGTGACAGTCATAGCGCCCCCTAGTGGCGACAGGAAGTGACTTGCTTCATTCGTTCACTAATTACTCCCATAATCTTAAGTATTTATACCTGAAATTAACTCAGCTGAGACATAAGACCTTGGTGATGCTACATTCTGCAACTCATGACCCATCATCAAATACTGTTGCCATGACAACGCATTCAACGCCATGAAAATACGATTACAGTTTTTAGAGGCAAAGGATGCCTCCACGGTAACGAAACTTAACACATACGTCTGGAGTTGGTTTATTTAACATCCTATATACTTCATTGGGATGGGCGTGACTAAATGGCTCAATAGCGCCCCCTTGAATATTTCAAAATTGAACCTCCGCCTTCCCGATTGACATAGAAGAATGAAATTCGGTAGGTTTATGTATCATCTCCAGACGCACAAAAATGCCATTTGGACCCATACCCTAAGTCCAACAGGAAGTCGGCCATCTTGGGAAAAATGCTCAATTTTGGTGCATTTTTTGGTCATTTCCACGCATCATATTTCAATGAACTACTCTTAGGGATTTCACCCCATCCTCTTCAAATTCACACACAATCATCTTGAGACATTGGAGATGACAAGTTATCAAAAGCTTTTTCGTCCGTCATTCCTGGTTGCCATGGAGACATGGCGAATTTCGATGCTTCGCCATGAAATTTCAAACCCTCATAACTTGACTCCACATTGTCTCAGCTTTTCCAAGTTTAATATGCTTGCGTCCCGGTCTGAACACATGTACAGTCTCATATTTAGTGACAGTCATAGCGCCACCTACTGGTAACAGGAAGTCACTTGCTTCAGTCTTTCACTAATTACTCCCATAATCTTAAGTATTTTCACCTGAAATTCACTTAGCTAAGACATAGCGCCAGTTATCAAAATCTTTTTTATGACTTCTTCCTGTTGGGCGTGGCTGTGCGGACAATTTCAATGCTTCGCCATGAGGCAGGAAGTCCTTATAACTCCTACAGACATTGTCCTGTCTACACCAAATTCATCATGCATGTAGAGGGTCCTGCCCTGAACACATCTATGCATCAATACTGTGTCAAATACATAGCGCCACCTACTGGACACAGGAAGTAAACCTCATATGACAAACATTATCCGATTTATATGAAATTTACAGGATGTGTTCTCCACATCATACACTGCAACATGACATATAATTGGTGAGTGATCTCTAGCGCCACCTAGTGGACACATGCAATGTGACTTAGCCCCATCACACAACATTCATTACAAGCCCAGGTGCCAAGACGTCTACGTGCCCGCTGTGTCTTCCGTGTGACTGCAGCACGCACCGACATGCGAGTACGGGGCGGTGCGTGGGGGCGCGAGGGCCCGTTCATCACTGCTTGCAGTTTTAATTCTCTTTATTTTTCTTCTGACAAAGTAACTGCCTTTTTGCCCCCCTAAACGTGCCCCGAAAATCACCAAAGTTTGCATGCTGGTCAGACCCGGCGAAAAATTTTATATTTTATGGTTTGCATGAATCGGCGAGGCAAAATGGCTCTCTAGCGCCCCCTGCAAAATCAAGAAAATCGAGCCCCTCGTGACAGATTGACATAGAGAAACGAAACTTGGTACACATGTTCATCATGTCAAGACGCACAAAAAAGTCTCTTGGACACATAGCCTAACATCAACAGGAAGTCGGCCATTTTGAATCAAAATATTGATTTTAATGCAAATTGTGGCATCATATTTGAACAAACTACTCCTAGAGATTTCTTCCCATCCACTTCAAATTCACACAGAGTCATCTTGAGACATTGGAGATGAAAAGCTATCAAAAGCTTTTTCCCCCGTCATTCCTGGTTGCCGTGGTGACGCAGCGAATTTCGATCCTTCGCCATGAAATTTCAAACCCTCATAACTTGACTTCACATGGTCTGAGCTTTACCAAATTTCACATGCTTGTTCAGCGTCCTGCTCTGAACACATGTACAGTATCATATTTAGTGACAGTCATAGCGCCACCTACTGGCAACAGGAAGTCACTTGCTTCATTCTTTCACTAATTACTCCCATAATCTTCATCCCATCCACTTCAAATTCACACAGGATCATCTTGAGACATTGGAGATGAAAATTTCTCAAAAGCTTTTTCCCCCGTCATTCCTGGTTGCCGTGGTGATGCGGCGAATTTCGATCCTTCGCCATGAAATTTCAAACCCTCATAACTTGACTACACATGGTCTGAGCTTTTCCAAATTTCATATGCTCGTTCAGCGTCCTGGTCTGAACACATGTACAGTCTCATATTTAGTGACAGTCATAGCGCCACCTACTGGCAACAGGAAGTCACTTGCTTCATTCTTTCACTAATTACTCTCATAATCTTAAGTATTTTCACCTGAAATTGACTCAGCTAAGACATAGCGCCAGTTATCAAAATCTTTTTTATGACTTCTTCCTGTTGGGCGTGGCTGTGCGGACAATTTCAATGCTTCGCCATGAGGCAGGAAGTCCTTATAACTCCTACAGACATTGTCCTGTCTACACCAAATTCATCATGCATGTAGAGGGTCCCGCCCTGAACACATCTATGCATTAATACTGTGTCAAATACACAGCGCCACCTACTGGACACAGGAAGTCAGCCTCATATGACAAACATTATCCGATTTATATGAAATTTACAGGATGTTTTCTCCACACTACACACTGCAACATGACATATAATTGGTGGGTGATCTCTAGCGCCACCGAGTGGACACATGCAATGTGACTTAGCCCCATCACACAACATTCATTACAAGCCCAGGTGCCAAGACGTCTACGTGCCCGCTGTGTCTACCGTGTGACTGCAGCACGCACCAACATGCGAGTACGGGGCGGTGCATGGGGGCGCGAGGGCCCGTTCATCACTGCTTGCAGTTTTAATTATTAGGGCCCGAGCGCTGACCAGCGCGAAGCCCTATTGTTTTTGCCATGATTATTATTCTTTTTTTTCTTCTCTCTCAACGACGGCCTTTTTGCCCCCCTGAACGTGCCTTAAAAGTCACCAAAGTTTGCACGCAAGCCAGACCTGGCGAAAATTTTGATATTTTATGGTTTGCAGAAATGGGCGTGGCAAAATGGCTCTCTAGCGCCCCCTACAAAATCTATGAAATCGAGCCCCTCGAGACAGATTGACATAGAGAAACGAAATTCGGTACACATGTTCATCATGCCAAGACGCACCAAAAAGTCTCTTGGACACATACCCTAACTCCAACAGGAAGTCGGCCATTTTGAATCAAATTATTGATTTTAATGTCAAATTTGGCATCATATTTGAGCGCACTACTCCTAGGGATTTCATCCCATCCAATTCACATTCACACAGAGTCATCTTGAGACATTGGAGATGAAAAGTTATCAAAAGCTTTTTCGTCCGTCATTCCTGGTTGCCGTGGTGACGCGGCGAATTTCGATGCTTCGCCATGAAATTTCAAACCCTCATAACTTGACTCCACATGGTCTGAGCTTTTCCAAATTTAATATGCTTGTTCAGGGTCCTGCTCTGAACACATGTACAGTCTCATATGTAGTGACAGTCATAGCGCCACCTACTGGCAACAGGAAGTCACTTGCTTCATTCTTTCACTAATTACTCCCATAATCTTCATCCCATCCACTTCAAATTCACACAAGATCATCTTGAGACATTGGAGATGAAAAGTTATCAAAAGCTTTTTCCCCCGCCATTCCTGGTTGCCGTGGTGAAGCAGCGAATTTCGATGCTTCGCCATGAGGCAGGAAGTCCTTATAACTCCTACAGACATTGTCCTGTCTACACCAAATTCATCATGCATGTAGAGGGTCCCGCCCTGCACACATCTATGCATCAATACTGTGTTAAATACACAGCGCCACCTACTGGACACAGGAAGTCAGCCTCATATGACAAACATTATCCGATTTATATGAAATTTACAGGATGTGTTCTCCACATCATGCACTGCAACATGACATGTAATTGGTGGGTGATCTCTAGCGCCACCTAGTGGACACATGCAATGTTACTTAGCCCCATCACACAATGTTCATTACGAGCCCGGGTGCCAAGATGTCTACGTGCCCGCTGTGTCTACAGCATGCACCGGCATGCGTGTACGGCGCGGTGCATGGGGGCGCGAGGGCCCGTTCATCACTGCTTGCAGTTTTAATTAGGGCCCGAGCGCTGACCAGCGCGAAGCCCTATTGTATCTGTCAAGATTATTATTATTTTTCTTCTCCCACAACAACGGCCTTTTTGACCCCCTGAACGTGCTCGAAAAGTCACCAAAGTTTGCACGCAAGCCAAACTTGGCGAAAATTTTGATATTTTATGGTCTGCACAAATGGGCGTGGCAAAATGGCTCTCTAGCGCCACCTGCAAAATCAAGAACATCGAGCCCCTCGCGACAGATTGACATAGAGAAACGAAACTCGGTACACATGTTCATCATGTCAAGACGCACAAAAAAGTCTATGGGTTCCATGACGTCACTCCAACAGGAAGTCGGCCATTTTGAATCAAAATATTGATTTTAATGCAAATTGTGGCATCATATTTGAACAAACTACTCCTAGAGTTTTCATCCCATCCACTTCAAATTCACACAGAGTCATCTTGAGACATTGGAGATGAAAAGTTATCAAAAGCTTTTTCCCACGTCATTCCTGGTTGCCGTGGTGACGCGGCGAATTTCGATGCTTCGCCATGAAATTTCAAACCCTCATAACTTGACTCCACATGGTCTGAGCTTTTCCAAATTTAATATGCTTGTTCAGTGTCCTGGTCTGAACACATGTACAGTCTCATATGTAGTGACAGTCATAGCGCCACCTAGTGGCGACAGGAAGTGACTTGCTTCATTTGTTCATTAATTACTCCCATAATCTTAAGTATTTACACCTGAAATTTACTCAGCTGAGACATAAGACCTTGGTGATACTACATTCTGCAACTCATGACCCATCATCAAATACTGTTGCTATGACAACGCATTCAACGCCATGAAAATACGATTACAGTTTTCAGAGGCAAAGGATGCCTCCACGGTAACGAAACTCAACACACACGTCTGGAGTGGGTTCATTTAACATCCTATATACTTCAATGGGATGGGCGTGGCTACACGGCTCAATAGCGCCCCCTTGAATATTTCAAAATTGAACCTCAGCCTTCCTGATTGACATAGAAGAATGAAACTCGCTAGGTTTATGTATCATCTCCAGACGCACAAAAACGCCATTTGGACCCATACCCAAAGTCCAACAGGAAGTCGGCCATCTTGGGAAAAATGCTCAATTTTGGTGCATTTTTTGGTCATTTCCAGGCATCATATTTGAACAAACTAGTCCTAGGGATTTCATCCCATCCTCTTCAAATTCACACACAATCATCTTGAGACATTGGAGATGAAAAGTTATCAAAATCTTTTTCTTCCCTCATTCCTGGTTGCCATGGTGACATGGCGAATTTCGATGTCTCGCCATGAAATTCCAAACCCTCATAACTTGACTCCACATGGGCTGAGCTTTTCCAAATTTCAGATGCTTGTTCAGGGTCCTGGTCTGAACACATGTACAGTCTCATATTTAGTGACAGTCATAGCGCCACCTACTGGCAACAGGAAGTCACTTGCTTCATTCTTTCACTAATTACTCTCGTAATCTTAAGTATTTACACCTGAAATTGACTCAGCTAAGAAATAACACCAGTTATCAAAAGCTTTTTTATGACTTCTTCCTGTTGGGCGTGGCTGTGCAGACAATTTCGATGCTTCGCCATTAGGCAGGAAGTCCTTATAACTCCTACAGACATTGTCCTGTCTACTCCAAATTCATCATGCATGTAGAGGGTCCCGCCCTGAACACATCTATGCATCAATACTGTGTCAAATACACAGCGCTACCTACTGGACACAGGAAGTCAGCCTCATATGACAAACATTATCCGATTTACATGAAATTTACAGGATGTGTTCTCCACATCATACACTGCAACATGACATATAATTGGTGGGTGATCTCTAGCGCCACCTAGTGGACACATGCAATGTGACTTAGCCTCATCACACAGTGTTCATTACAAGCCCCGGTGCCAAGACTTCTACGTGCCCGCTGTGTCTGCCATGTTACTGCAGCATGCACCGACATGCGCGTACAAGGCGGTGCATGGGGCGCGAGGGCCCGTTCATCACTGCTTGCAGTTTTAATTATTATTCCGCTTTTTATTTTTCTCCCAAAACAACGGGCTTTTTGCCCCCCTGAACGTGCCTCGAAACTCACCAAAGTTTGCATGCTAGTCAGACCCGGCGAAAAATTTGATATTTTATGGTTTGCATAAATGGGCATGCCAAAATGGCTCTCTAGCGCCACCTGCAAAATCAAGAACATCGATCCCCTCGCCCCAGATTGACATAGAGAAACGAAACTTGGTACACATGTTCATCATGTCAAGACGCACAAAAAAGTCTGTGGGTACCATGACGTCACTCCAACAGGAAGTCGGCCATTTTGAATCAAAGTATTGATTTTAATGCCGATTTTGCCATCATATTTGAGCGAACTAGTCCTAGAGATTTCATCCCATCCACTTCAAATTCACACAGAGTCATCTTGAGACATTGGAGATGAAAAGTTATCAAAAGCTTTTTCGTCCGTCATCCCTGGTTGCCGTGGTGACGCGGCGAATTTCGATGCTTCGCCATGAAATTTCAAACCCTCATAACTTGACTCCACATGGTCTGAGCTTTCCCAAATTTAATATGCTTTTTCAGCGTCCTGGTCTGAACACATGTACAGTCTCATATTTACTGACAGTCATAGCGCCACCTACTGGCAACAGGAAGTCACTTGCGTCATTTGTTCATTAATTACTCCCATAATCTTAAATTTTTCCACCTCAAATTGACTCAGCTGAGACATAAGACCTTGGTGATGCTACATTCTGCAAGTCGTGACCCATCATCAAATACTGTTGCCATGACAACGCATTCAACGCCATGACATACGGTTACACTTTTCAGGGGCAAAGGATGCCTCCACGGTAATGAAACTCAACACACACGTCTGGAGTGGGGTCATTTAACATCCTATATACTTCAATGGGATGGGCGTGACTAAACGGCTCAATAGCGCCCCCTTGAATATTTCAAAATTGAACCTCAGCCTTCCCCATTGACATAGAAGAATGAAATTCGGTAGGTTTATGTATCATCTCCAGACGCACAAAAACGCCATTTGGACCCATACCCTAAGTCCAACAGGAAGTCGGCCATCTTGGGAAAAATGCTCAATTTTGGTGCATTTTTGGTCATTTCCAGGCCTCATATTTGAACGCACTAGTCCTAGGGATTTCATCCCATCCACTTCAAATTCACACAGAGTCATCTTGAGACATTGGAGATGACAACTTATCAAAAGCTTTTTCCCTCGCCATTCCTGGTTGCAGTGGTGAAGCGGCGAATTTCGATGCTTCGCCATGAAATTTCAAACCCTCATTACTTGACTCCACATGGTCTGAGCTTTTCCAAATTTAATATGCTTGTTCATCGTCCCGGTCTGAACACATGTACAGTCTCATATTTAGTGACAGTCATAGCGCCACCTACTGGCAACAGTAAGTCACTTGCTTCATTCGTTGACTAATTACTCCCATAATCTTAAGTATTTACACCTGAAATTAACTCAGCTGAGACATAAGACCTTGGTGATGCTACATTCTGGGACCGAGCCGCAGCCCGACATGCGTGGGGGCGCGAGGGCCCGTTCATCACTGCTTGCAGTTTTAATTATTCTTTTTTTTCTTCTCTCCCAACAACGGCCTTTTTGCCCCCCTGAACGTGCCTTAAAAGTCACCAAAGTTTGCATTCAAGCCAGACCTGGCGAAAATTTCGATATTTTATGGTTTGCACAAATGGGCGTGCCAAAATGGCTCTCTAGCGCCCCCTACAAAATCAATAAAAGCGAGCCCCTCGTGACAGATTGACATAGAGAAACGAAACTTGGTACACATATTCATCATGTCAAGACGCACCAAAAAGTCTCTTGGACACATACCCTAACACCAACAGGAAGTCGGCCATTTTGAATCTAAATATTGATTTTAATGCAAATTGTGGCATCATATTTGAACGCACTACTCCTACAGTTTTCTTCCCATCCACTTCAAATTCACACAGAGTCATCTTGAGACATTGGAGATGAAAAGTTATCAAAAGCTTTTTCCCCCGTCATTCCTGGTTGCCGTGGTGACGCGGCGAATTTCGATCCTTCGCCATGAAATTTCAAACCCTCATAACTTGACTCCACATGGTCTGAGCTTTTCCAAATTTAATATGCTTGTTCAGTGTCCCGGTCTGAACACATGTACAGTGTCATATTTAGTGACAGTCATAGCGCCACCTACTGGCAACAGGAAGTCACTTGCTTCATTCTTTAACTAATTACTCTCATAATCTTAAGTATTTACACCTGAAATTGACTCAGCTAAGACATAACGCCAGTTATCAAAATCTTTTTTATGACTTCTTCCTGTTGGGCGTGGCTGTGCGGACAATTTCGATGCTTCGCCATGAGGCAGGAAGTCCTTATAACTCCTACAGACATTGTCCTGTCTACACCAAATTCATCACGCATATAGAGGGTCCCGCCCTGAACACATCTATGCATCAATACTGTGTCAAATACACAGCGCCACCTACTGGACACAGGAAGTCAGCCTCATATGACAAACATTATCCGATTTACATGAAATTTTTTACAGGATGTGTTCTCCACATCATACACTGCAACATGACATATAATTGGTGGGTGATCTCTAGCGCCACCTAGTGGACACATGCAATGTGACTTAGCCCCATCACACAACATTCATTACAAGCCCAGGTGCCAAGACGTCTACGTGCCCGCTGTGTCTTCCGTGTGACTGCAGTACGCACCGACATGCGAGTACGGGGCGGTGCATGGGGGCGCGAGGGCCCGTTCATCACTGCTTGCAGTTTTAATTGGTGCTTTTCATTTAATAGAATGTACCCTCATGCCATTTTCTCATCCTGCAGGCACAGTCATATTGGATTGCTTGGATTTAATATAGTGTCATTTTTATCTTAATCTGACGTATGTGATAATACTTTAAGCACAACAATCTTTTTTACATCACATTTTACTTCAGGATTCCAATCAACTCTTTGAACTGCATGTCTTCAGTGTTCTCAACAAGAGAGGAACAGGCAAAATGTGATGGCCAGATCATGAAATTGGACTTAAGTGCAAGATCATACTCAAAAACATCAAATGAAAGTTAACAAATGCCAAGTTTACTTAGTTGCTTGAAGACTAAAGATTAGCAGACAGCAGACCAAACAAGGCAGAAGAAGAACAGGCAAAAGGCACGGTCAAAAAACAGTCCAAAAGTTTTCAAAAAAATGAAGCAACAGATTTGTTAGAACACAGGTGAACAAATCTAGCAGAAAACTCAATCTGGGAGGGGGCAGGTCCTTGGTGGAGAACCAGACCCTTTGTACAACCAGATAGTGACAGGTCAGCAGGAATGGAGCTAGACCACATTAGACAATAGAACCTCCACCATCTCGTAGGACAGAGAATGAAATGAGCCATCTCTGAAAAACTATCAATGACTGACAGAATGAATACTTTATATTCAAAGGCAGGGAGACCAGTAAAAAATACTGAAATGTGGGATTACGATCACCAAGAAATGGGAAGAAACGACAGACAGCAATATGTTCAATTCAATACATTTCAAAGCCTTTATTGTCACTGCATAGGAATACAACGAAAATAGTTTTGTGACACTCAGTGATGCAATCCAACAAAAAACATAAAAACACAGGACACAGAACATTCAGTGAGGTAAAATACATTAAAACATATAAAAGTATTTAAAGTCGTGCTGGGTCACAGTATTTTTCAAAATTATAACAGTTTCATGGTATGTGAATGTTTAACTGGACGAGGCTTTATAATGGAAACAACTGCTGCTAAGTTTCTCAAAATAAAGACTGGTTTCACCAGCTCTAAAAACTTAGACAATGTAGGAGAATGGAGAATGCAATATTATGTTGTCACGACATCTCATGGTGCATTATCTTTTACAATACTTATCACTCTATCGGTGATGGTGTCTGATATGTGTGCTTGATGTCCCTTCATCATTCATCTAACACAGGAAGAAATAATTAAGAGTAGCATACACAGAACATAGTCAAAGTGCATTGAGGCAATATATTCTCACATGCAAAGACATCTGCCAGAAACTCCCTACTCACATAATGATCTTCTGTAATGTGATGACATGATCACAGCACCAGCTCTGGAACCAAACTCCTTGAGTGGGGCTGAAATCTTTTCTTTCTGGGTTCCTGGCTGAGCACAGCAGTGGGGTGCCTCATTGTAACTTTGTGTTGCTGACTGACTGTGCATGTGCACCGAATAGCAGTTCATAGTTGGACTCTCTGGCACGGCCCAGTAAGTACACAGTTCTGCTGGGGGACTTCAACGCCCGCATGGGCAATGATGGAGAACCCTGGATGGGGTGATTGGGAGGAATGACTTGCCCAAGCTGAACCTGAGTGGTGTATTGTTATTGGAATTTTGTGCTAGCAATGGGTTGTCCATAACAAACACCATGTTTGAGCATATGGGTGTTAATAAGTGTCACTGGCACCAAAACACCTTAGGCCGAAGGTCGATGATCGACATTGTGCATACAATGGGTGTAAAAAAGGTGTGTGTGGTTGGTACTACATAGGAGAACTATTCTGCATTGGTTTGGACTCACTAGGTCACATGGCTTAGGGGGTATTGAAAAAAAGACACAGTTCCTTATGTTGAATATCTGTGGAATATCCGAATATCCAATATCAAACCAACTTCACCTCGGTTGTCCCTGTTACTTACCAGTCGCTCTGCTGTCTGTCCCTCATCATGACTAACATTTTGATGCTCATCAGGTTTAACTTCCACCTGCTTCTCAACACTGCTGCTGGGTGACTCAGTGCTTTGGCCGACGTCTAGGATTATATTACATATTACATATTTTTTACATTGTGATGCATCAGTCTCAGTCTTGGCTTTCTTTTTTTTTTGACTTTTCATTAACCTTTCTCTTTACGTGGTCTACTTGCCGTTATTACCACAGCTAATAATCTGTATATATTATATTATAATATATATATTTTAATATGATAATATAATATACTATATACGCAAAATCCGTGTTATATTAGCAATGTGTGTGTGTGAAGAGTTGATGTACTGTACTCCGATGCCGGTTACTTGGCAGCAGCAGATCCGTGGTAACCATGGTAACCGGCAAACAAAGAAAATAAAGTTAAACCCCGGGAAAGTTCGAGGCGTGCCGTTGGAAAATAACTGCAATGACGTCATACATGTCGGACCCCCGAGCATAGCTGCCCGCTCGGTTTGCCGGAACCGGTAACTCAGACAAAGTTACCCATAAACAAAAAATGTGCAAGAGGTAAGTGCCAACAATTTTTGTTTTTAAATTTGTGGAAAAATTAAGATGTTGTACACAGAAAATTAGGTCCTCCCTCGGTGGAGATCGTCTAAATACACGTAATCTCCCCTTGGCCCACCACCTATAATGATTCACTCTTCTTTGTATTGTTATTTGTTATTTTATTTTATTTTGTTTTACTGTATTGACTTCTCTTATTTTACATGCTGATTCAACATTGTTGATTATGATTTCACAAATATGCCTTAAAAGTTTGTAATGTTATATAACTGGAATAAAAAAAAAAAAAAAAACTCTTCTTTATATTAGGGTTTTTTTACACTTGGCAAACAAATGATCGCATTACCGCCCCCTGCTGTTGGTTGTTAGCGTTGCTTTATCTGACTTCTTGGTTGATGAACCAGGCAGGCCGTCTTTTCTCATGCTGCAGACTCCCTCACAGTGGATTTCTTGGATTTAATACCGTTTCATGTTCTTCTTAAACTGATATATGTTATTATACTTTAAGTGCAACACCGTGCTGAGATTATTTACACATATTTTACTTCAGTAATGCAAGCAGGTCTCTGAACTGCATGTGTTTAGTGTTCTGCACAAGAGAGGAACAGGCAAAGTAGACAAATTAAGAACACGTATAAAGTAATCAGTACACAAGAATCATTCAATAAAGCACAAATTATTTTTTCTCTCTCTTCATGACCTCTCCTGGTTTCTGTAAACTTGTGCTAATGAAGTGAGATAAAAGGTGAGAAAGGACAAGTGCTTCTGTGCTCTGTAAAAACAAGCCGCTCAAGTTTATGCTTGGTTTCTCTTCACTGTTTGTGATTGAATGCATGTGGACTGCAAAGAATGAGTGTGGGCCGCCCTTAGTTATTATACCATCAAAGGGCGAAACAATGTGACCGGTGTGTTCATCTGCTGTCGATTGTGTATGTAGATTATGTGTAGATGAATATCCTACACTCACGGTAAACCTGCCTGTGAAAAGAAGGTGGGACTGTCTGCAATCTATCATCACCTCAGTATTTATCTAAGTACAGGTTAGGTTAGCAGTCACCAGCACACAGTGTTGCAGGAAACTAAATCAAACGATTTGTTATGTTTGGCAGAAGCCAACATTTTTATTACAGTAAGCACCTCGGATAATATAAATCATTTTAATTTCCTATGTTGTTTGAATTGGCCAAGATAGAAGATCTTAAACAGTAGATCCTTAGATCAAACCTTAGATTAAACAAAGTTAGTTCAGAAAAGTGTTTTTACACCCACAGCCACAAAGTTTTGTGTAATTGTATAACATTATTTATCAACATAACTATGAGGTGCCTGATGGTGAAAAGACAGTATTATCATTGCTGGAGGCCATAACACATTGCAGTAACCAGTAACCTTATACTATATGACACTTATAGAAAATACTGATTAAATATAGTCTCAGCAGCTTGCCTTCATATTTGTCATTTTGTGCAATATACATCTTTTGGTGAATCCCTTGAATCTCCAAAATGAGAGCTGGAGGGAGAAAAGTTAATATGACACATAGAGCCTCAGTGATTTATGAGAAATGCATCAGGTTTAAATAAACTGTAAGTTTCCTTTGAAGGTTAGTGTGCTATGGAAAGGTTTTCTTATGAGTGGATGAAAGTGAAAACTGTGTTATGACTCAGCTCAGGTGGCCACAACAAAGGGGAGACACACCATGGCAAAAGTTTATTTTAGACTCAAGTAAACCAAATTAAACATTGTGCCCAACTGGAGTAATTAAAGTATGAAGGTGTGGACATCAGTCGTGTAAGAGCTTGATGTGTGAATGGATGTTGTAAGGTGCAGAAAACAAGATAACTACAACTGAAGCTGCATATCTGGACAACCAAACCAAAGATGGTGCCTGTGGAAAAACAAAGGGGAGACCATCCACAGCCTGTACATAAACCACAAAGGAGTCATAAATAAGCTACAGGGCACTGGGTCCAGGTGCCCTTAGTTACTGCAATCAGCCTTCACCTGCAGGCAGAGAGAGAAGCCCAGATAGCAAAATTCTTTTGGCCCATATCTGGCCCACACCTGACATGTTCATCCGGCCCACATACAGCATGGAATGATGGCACTTGGGCGGTCCGCTCATGTTTGCCAAAAGTGGGCCATAACCAAGCCATCACAATGCCAGATGTCAACCAAAAACACACCAAATAAACCAGTTCGGCCAAGACTGGCCCAAATATGTTTCAACAAAGGTGGGCCAAGTATGTTTCCTTATATGTGGGCCTCTTTAGGCTCACATCCGGATTAGTCATTGCCATACTTGCCATATTTCGGCCAAAGATGGGCCATATTCGTTTTGTGATATTTGGCCCAAATGTATGGGCCAGTTTAGGTTCACATCTGTTTTGTCCGGGCCAGAAGAATGCCTACAGTGCCGGATCATTGCCTCAAGTGGCCCACATTCGCATGCTATCTGGGAGTTAACTACACCCATGCTAATCACAAGTGGCCTTCATGTACTGAGAAACACAGCAATGCACCAGGAAAAGACAGAGAAGACTGCAAGACTGTAAACTGGGATTTAAACAATGCAAAATTAAAATATTTTTTTAAGCAGCCCCACCTTCTTTTCACCTGCAGGTTTCCCGTAAGTGTAAGATATTCATCTACACATAATCTACCATCACAATACGCTAAGATAAATACAGTCACATTGTTTCGCCCTTTGATGGTATAATAACTATGGGCGGCCCACACTCATTCTTTGCAGTCCACACACGCAAACAGTGAAAAGAAACCAAGCATAAATCTGATCGGCTTGTTTTTACAGAGCACAGAAGTACTTGTCCTTTCTCACCTTTTATCTCACTGCATTAGGACAAGTTTACAGAAACCAGGAGAGGTCATGAAGAGAGAGAGAAAAAAAAATTGTTCTCTTGATTGAATAATTCTTGTGTACTGATTACTTTATTAGTGTTCTTGATTTGTCTAATTTACCTGTTCCTTTCTTGTCCAGGACACTGAATACATGCAGTTCAGAGACCTGCTTGTATGTATTACTGGAGTAAAATATGTGTAAATGATCGCAGAACAGTGGAGTGCTTAAAGTATAATCGGTTATCTTAGACTAAGATCAAAATGAAACTATATGAAATTTAAGAAATCCACTGTGAGGGAGTCTGCAGGATGAGGAAATAGCTCTGGGTGTGTATATTGCTAATGTTGTATGAGGAAGAAAATGGATTTTTACATATTTGTTTGATCTCATGAGTAACAGTGAATGTAAACATAACTCCAGAATTCAATCAATCAATCAATCTTTATTCATATAATGCCAAATTACAAGAAAAGTCCTCTCAAGGCACTTTATACACAGAGCAGGTCTAGGCCGTTCTCTTTAATTTAACATGAGCAGCACTTGGCGATAGCAACAAGGAAAAACTCTCTTTTAACGGGAAGAAACTTCAAACAGATCCAGGCTCTAAGTGTCTCGACCCTTAGGAGACCAAAACTTAAAAGTCCAAATCACGAAACAAAAGGATAATAAATCATGATATACCACACAGCTGTCTCAGTGATTTATCTATCACTACATACTGTTCATGGACAAATTGTTCATTGACCCATTTGTCACATTTGTGAGCTTTAAAAACACCCTATACACACATATACCAGACTTCACCTAATGTGACCCAAACAGTAGTATACAATAAATTAAATAAAATGCATGTTTTTTATTCATTCTTGTGCAGCTGAAACACATTTTTATTTATGCAAAGGTACAAATGTGACCTGTGTTTATTTAAAAATCAGTAAAAAAAAAAAAAATCAGCATTCAAACACGTGTACTCATCATATTTCCTTGTATATATAATACCCCTCCTCACATTTCTATAGTGACTTTATTATTTATTTATTTTGTTTGTGTGTTTTTGATCATATAAAGCACTTTGTGTTACATAACCATGTATGACAAGTGCTCTACAAAATAAAGTTTGATTGATTGATTGATTAATATTTAAAAAATGATTATGAATGTATTTTTTCATAAGATTAATCAAACATTTATTAATAATGGTGTAGTGACTAATTATGAGTGTGAACAGTATGTTTAAAGGATTGACCAATTGGGGTTGAGAGAAACAGAAAGGGAAAGGGAGAGAAGGAGAAGAGGGAGAAAGGATAAGTAAAGAAGAGAGAGAGGAGAGAGAGAGAGAGGCACAGTGACAAACAATCAATCAACACTGGAAATAATAAAAGCTGCAGTCATGAGCTCAAGAGTCCTCACAGGGTTCAAGGCGCCTGCGAGACGAGAGAGCACAGAGAACTCCAGGGGAATAAAACCGAAACTTAAAAGTCCAAATGACAAAACAAAAGGATAATAAATCATGAGATACCACGCAGCTGTCTCAGTGATTTATCTATTAGCACATCAGCTAAAGTAAATGTATTCTTTGGAAGTGGTTTTGTTTACAGATGCGTTCATCTTACCAACATCAGCCAACCTTTGTTTAATCAGCCAGGTCAGGAGATGACGTACGTCTGCATACCAACGTGCGTGTCTTGTTTTTAAGCTCGTCTTTCATCAACTGCTAACATTTAGAGCGTAACCTTCTTCTTCTACGCCATGCTTTTACCACCAGTTCACTTCTTTGTTACTGTGACCGAGATACAAATGTAAAAAGTTCCTTTAAACTTCTGCAAGGACATTTCTTTTAGTCAGATGAGCATTGTGTTGGTGCACTCATAGGAACACACACACACACACACACACACACACACACACACACACACACACACACACACGCCCCTGAACCTTGAAGTCCGTAGATTTAAAAATATGTCGGAAGATGAAAGGTTATGTGAATTATGTGAACTCAATGAAGTTAAAAATGAATCACATTTTCTTTTATACTGTCCGTTGTATGATTAACTGAGAACTCCTTTATTTAAAAACCCAGAAATGTTTTAATGCTCTGATGATGACAGAATGGACTGGCTCTTTAACTTTAATGTTTTTTAAGTTGATTAAATATGAATCTGAAGCCTGGAAAAAGCATCAGGACGGTCGATATGTTTAGTTGCTATAATACCCGTTATCTCATTATCTGGTTTTCATTTGTTATTATTTGTGCTTTTCTTCTTTTGTTTCAGTGTCTTGTACTGTAAGCTCATTTGGGCTTCTGGTGCAAGACACGTTAATAAAAATCAATCAATCAATCACACACACACACAGACACACACACACACACACACACACACACACACACACACACACACACATGCACACGCACACAAAGAGTTGAAATGTTTACTTCACTTAAAATGAATCTGGTTGCCAAAAACAGGACTTCTATCATGTGATGTTGGTTCTGAGTTTATAAGGAATTATTAAATAGATTGAAGACTAAACTTAATTTTTTTAATTAACTTCAACTTTATTTATATAGCACTTTAAAACAAAGTGCTATATAAATAGATAAAACAACACAGGAACATAAAACAATTAACAGGAAATAAATACTAAAATAATTGTTTATTGTTTTGAAAACATTAAGAACAGTAAAACAATAATTAAAAAAACAAACAAAGCATAAAACACCAAAACAGGAGCAGAGTCTCATGCTGGGTTGAAAGCCAAGGAATAAAAATGGGTTTTAAGACGAGTTTTAAAAAAGGACAGTGAGGAGGCTTGTTGAATATTTAACCCTCCTGTTGTCCTCGGAAGGAAGGGTGGAAGAGAGGAAGGATGGAAGGGAGGAAGAAGGAAGGATGGAAGGGAGGAAGAAGGAAGGAAGGATGGAAGGGACGAAGAAGGAAGGAAGGGAGGAAGGAAGGATGGAAGGGAGGAAGAAGGAAGGAAGGATGGAAGGGAGGAAGAAAGAAGGAAAGGAGGGAGGTTGGAAGGAAAGAAGGGTGGAGGTAGGAGGGAGGGAGGAAAATAGGAACGAGGGAGGGAAGGAGAAAGGAAAAGGGGAAAGGAGGAAGGAAGGAAAGAAGGACAGAGGAAAGAGGGAAGGGAGGAAGGAAAGAGGGAGGGAGGGAGGAAAGAAGGAAGGGAGGAAAGACAGAGAAGGAGGGAGGAAGGACAACACAAAGGTTAAATTTAGGAGCAGCAACAGAAAATGTTGTATCCCTTCTGAGCTTAAACATGTAAATGTAATAGAGAACAGAAACAGCTGCAGAAAGACTAAGGAGGAGATTCACAGCTGAATCCTAAAGTCCATCTTTGAACTGAGATTGAGGATATAATAATAATAATATGAGTTTGCTCCACTTCAGAGAGACCTCATGACGTGGGGACAAAAGATAAAAAAGTGAGTTGAGATTATTTTGTTACACATGCTTACACTAAAGAATTATTAAAATACAGGTTCAGGCAGATCTTTATCAGAAAAAACATCCAGTTCATCATCCACACAAAACCTTTTAAGTGAACCATAGTAAAAGATGACTGATTCACTGATGTGTAACAAACTTCCTTGTTAGATTTCACCCTCACTAGAGCGTCAAGTCAGCTACTGTTTGTAATGAAAACTGTGGTCTCTACCTCTGTCTTTGATCTACCTTCCTCTTTTCTAATTGGCAGCACACCAGATAATTAAAACATATTGATTATTAGGTGTGAATGGACTCTTTCAGTTTCCCGTAAAGTACGTGTAAGCAGTCTTACATAATCAGGTAAACTTGACCTCACCCTGGTTGTTCCCAGATTATCGCGTGTATTCAGGTTTCTCACGGCTTTCATGTGAAAGGACATTTGATCGCTTATAAGCCTATTTACTAATTTACTTCCTTGTAAATATAACTCGATAAGCTAACTTAATTAGTCCGAACAAAAGCATAATGATGGAAAGAAATTCTGTGAAATTTTGAGGTACCTGTACTTTATATGAGTATTTCTATGTGATTGGACTTTCTACTTCACTACATTTATTTGACAGCTTTAGTTACTTTTCAGATGAAGATTCAATGGTCTCAATGGTTTCCAATCTTTTTTTGTCTTTTGACGTCTTATAAAAAGCATTCCCTTCTTTCCTACCTTCCTTCCTTCCTTCCTTCCTTCTTCCTCCATCCCTTCCTTCCTCCATCCTTTCCTTCCTTCTCCCTTCCGCCGTCCTTTGCTTCCTTCTTCCTTCCTTCCTCCCTTCCTTTCCTTCCTTTCCCTTCCTTCCTTCTCCTTCCTTCCCCCCTCCTTTCCTTCCTTTCTTCCTCCCTCCTTTCCTTCCTTCTTCATTCCTTCCTGCTTCCTTTCCTTCCTTCTGCCCTTCCTTCCTCCACCCTTATCCTCCTTCCTTCTTTCCTTCCTACCCCCTTTCCTCCCTTCCGTCTTTTGACGTCTTATAAAAAAGCAGTGTGTAGTCAGGGACACATTTCAGATGTTAAACAGTGGAGGGAAAACACTTAATAAAAAATAATTGCATTCATTGACTGTTGACAGATTCTATAGGGAGTACAATACAACCCCAACAGACTCAGACTATACACAGAAACCACTTCGTCAATCAGATATGAGATACGGACAGAGGCAGCAACAGTGATACCATCATAAGATCATAAAAACATAAAGGAGGATTGCTATGGTTACAACATCAATAAACAGCAGTAGTTCTCACATATCAGGTCTGACCTTTTGGCCTAAAAAAAGGGTGTAAATCAAAATGTAAGTTTCGCCTGTCGTCAGCCGTCAAGCTGGTAAAACTCGGCGAGGCGTTAATGTCTATTATGAAAACAGCAGCCTTCTCCTCTTTGTCTACAATGACTATTTCTTTTCCTGTTCAGCTAAGGGATTAATCTGTCAGAAAGTAACTGAATCAAATAGGTGTAGACATAAAAAGCAAGCTGCATGTCGTCTCATCGCCTGTCAAGCTGACCAGGATTACAGAGTTAAGCATCTAAAGCTCCTGCAAATATGTGCATGAAGCTGCTGATAGAGTTCAGAAAAACAGAAACAGAAAGTAAAGCACTCTTGATTGCACAATAACATTGCATTGTGATTTTAAAAGTTAGTATTTTAGGAGGAGAAAGAATGAGAACTGGACACTGAAGCTCATGTCCCCCAAACAACTTTGATTTTATTCTAATGCTGTTGGGTGAAAATCTTTTAACTCCAATGGGTCAAGCCTTGAGTCCAAATTCTGTGGAGCCCAACAAAAAAAGTACACACATTTTTATCTCCTATCATTAACCCTCCTGTTGTCCTCGAGTCAATGAGGGAAGGGAGGAAGAAGGAAAGAAGGGAGGAAGGAAGGTAAGAGGGAGGGAGGAAGAAGGAAGGAAAGGAGGAAGGAAGGAAGGGAGGAAAGAAGGAAGGGAGGAAGGTAGGGGAAGGAAAGAAGGAGGGAGGGAGGAAAGAAGGAAGGAAGGTAGGATGGGAGGTGGAAGTAGTGAGGAAAGAAGGAAGGTAGGAGGGAGAAAGAAAAAGGGGAAGGAAGGACAGTGGAAGGAAGGAAGGAAGGAAGGAAGGAAGGAAGGAAGGCAGGAACGGAAGGAAGGAAGGAGGGAAGGAACGAACAGAAGGAAGGAGAAAAAGACAGAATCTGCTTTTATCTGCTGGTTCGAGTCAATTCACTTAAAGAACCGCAACAGACTTCAGGGCATTGTCAATGTCTGTAGTAGAATCGCTGGTACTCCACTGACAGACATCTCCCTTTTGCACAAAACTACAGTAGGTCCCCGAGGAAAGCAAAACACATCTTGTCCGACCCCAGTCTTCCCCTGGCATCGGAATTTAAACTGCTCCCATCCGGACGCAGATTTTGTAAGCCCAGATGTAAGACAGGCCAGAATCCTGGGTTCCAGCAGCCATTGGCCTTTTAAATAATGCATGATTCTTAGCCTTTTTAAGCCATTTTAAGGTGGATTGCACGCACTTAAACTTTTTTGTTTTTACTATTGTATTATGTGGATTGTTTATTTTTAAATTGTAACTGTCATTTCTATTGTTTTGCTGCTGGCTGCACCACAAATTGCTCCTCGGGGACAATAAAGATATCTTGAACACTCTTCTGTTTCTCCCACCGTGGGAGTGTCTGTGGCCTTGAGAACCAGAGCGAAGGCTGAGCGCAGGCATTCCTGAAGAAGGCGAGCCCGTCTCACCAATGCCACTGCCAACCTCACTGACCTCTCTGCAGACAACATGCAACTGCTATAAATACAAGCATTATCACTCAGTCCCTGCTTAAAGTGTTCAATACCTAGACACAATGGACCACTGAGGGTAGTGATGTAGTAGTAGAGTGAGAAACACTCATGAAGGGATCTTTTAATGGTCAGTATGAACAGGAGGAAAGATTACAGCAAGAAACAAACATTTCAATGTTGATCTGGGCTACTGACTGCTGATTTAAGACATTCTTGAAAACATTATGAACCTGCCAGGTAAATGTTGTGTAAGTTGCGTTTCAGCCTAAATGAAACCAATACTTCTTGGCCACATTAAAAGTATTGAAGTATTCATTGCTGCTGTTTCAAAAACAAACAAAGTACATCATAGTGAATCAGAAAGCTGAATACCTCTGACTTAATGACTAGCCTGTGACGGAGACACATGTAGAAAGGTGTGTTGTTAAAACAATAGGAGGTTGTTTTATGATTGTTGTGTAATGCTCTTCATTTATGTAACTACTGTCTGGAAAATAAAGAAAGGTATAAAAAGTGTTTAATTCATTATACGTTGAAAGCATTTAAAAAAAAAAACCTGATAATAATCAAGAGGCAAAATGATGATGTAAATCAGCTTTTTTCAACACTTTAAACTGGTGACAGATATAATGACGCTTGCTATAACACACTTTATTGCATCATTGTATGAAAACTTGTGTGTTTCTGTGTTATATATATATATATATATATATATATATATATTTTTTTTTTTAAAGTATATTTTCTTGGGCTTTTTGCCTTTATTTTATAGATTAGTGGAGAGAGACAGGAAACTGGAGGCAGAGAGGGGGGAATGACATGCAGGATAGGACTGCTTGATGCGGGATACAAACCGGGGTCGCCTGCAGCAAGGACTGTAGCCTCTACACCTGGGGCGGGTGCTCTACTCACTGAGCTATGCTCAACCCCCTTCTGTGTTATATTTTTGAGTAGTTGAAAGTTGAAAGAAAGGCCTCTCAAATTAGCTTAAGCTATAATCAATGAGTCTGTGGCACTGTCTCCTGCATTCATTTCTCATGACCATGCAACAGATTGCATTGTACATAAATGCATTTTCTTTCTCTTTTTTTAAATAGATGCCTATTCAGAGAACAAAAGATGTGTATCTGACAACTGCAAAGTAAATGAAATAGCTGCATATGTTCAGTAGATCTGTGCACATTCAGAAACCTACAGTTCAGTAAACAAGAAATAAAAGTAAACTGAGTCAGACTGGTGAAATGAAAGTGTGTGAAGTATCGTCCCATCATCTGTCAAACTCGTCAAACACCGGACTATTGTTCCTCGGCTCCATGCAGAGGAACAATACCTGTTGCCTATTGAGAAAAAAAAAACAAAAAGCAAATGACTGTACCTCTCTCTCTCTCTCTCTCTCTCTGCTTGCAACAATAATTAAAATATTTTAAAACCCTCATTCAAAGTTATTAGAGTAGCAATTGTGTACAAATGTACCACACAATGACAGGTGGTTAGATTTCCATTTCCTGGTGGTTTCAGTAAAGTAATTACATTACGTAGCTGTCATTTTTGATTTGTTGTAGCTGACCATAGTTGAATAGAGTCACATTTATTTGTTCAAGGAAACCAGTTCTGCAGCTGGTCCATTGTTCTGAAACGCAGCGTCCATGCCAAGGAATTTGGCAGGACTGTCACCAGCTTATGCAGACACCCTTACCTGTACCTATATAAAGATGCTGCAGGTGGATGTGAGAGGCAGAGAATCTGGAGGCAGAGGTGAGTTTGGAGCATCATGGCTTCCACACAGGTGCTCCTGCTTCAGCTGCTGCTGGTCTCACTGGCGGCTGCGTCTCATTACTACGGGGGAACTGCGACCTTCACCTACAAAGGAAGAAATCCTGATGGAACATTTAAGGTGAGAAATTTAACTTTTAATGACACTTGAATATGTTTGTGTCATTATCGAGGTTTGATTGTTGACTGATATCGATAAGTTCACCACTGAAGTTGAGATGATTGTTTTCCCTCTGTTACTATATTTTAGTGTCATTTCATTTGGATCCCGAGGTCCTCTCTGTTGGAGCCATTTACCAGATCATATTAGAAATTGTCACCTTTCTTGGTACACTTGTAACTTCTCAGTGGTTAGGCTTTGTGTGTATTTGTTTCATTACTTCTTTACTCTCTAAGTTTTCATGTTAAATATCTCACAATAGGAGAGCTTCCCAATGAGCCCTGATGGGTTTTATTGGCTCCTCCTGCACATTTCTCTTTTGTTAGTTATTGTTCTGTTGTCCTAATCTCAATGTTCTTCATTTATTATGTATATTTCTTCTATCCTTTCTCTCTCTTTTTTCTTTTATGTGCAATAAATAAACATTTGATACAAAAACAAAACAAAAAAACTGAAGGCAAGAACCAAATAGAAAACAACAGATGTTCGGATTTCACTCAACACAGATTGTACATACATGTTACTACTACTCCACTTGCTGTACTTATGTTTCTTTAAGTAGTATCATATAAAATTATTGCATTTCTTATTTTTACTTTGGTTTTATTGATAAATATCTTTTTTTTTAAAAACAGTATTATTATGAAGAGATGCACTTTTTTATTTTCAACTCACTGTGGTTAAGAACCAATTTTTTAAAGTATACTAGTATTTAAGTATTTTTAATTTGTCCTTGGAAGTTATTTTACAGTGCAGACAATACTATATATGTAATATGTACAATTATGTGGACTGTTTTAATTAAATGTGTAAAATTGTTTTTTGAATAATATTGAATTTTTTTTTTTTTAAAGAAAAAAGAAGAAGAGGGCACTAAATACTGCCTGTAGTTGTTGCTCTTAGATTAAAATAAAATTCAACATTCAGCATCTCTGAATATATTTTTGCTTATTTTGACCCTTTTTCAACAGGTGGACATTCGCAACAGAGACACTTACGATGGCTGTTATTACGACCTCAGGTGGTACTGTTCCGGTGGTCACTGTGGCAGCAATGTCAGGTATCAGAGAGGTGTACTTGACAGGAGCTCAAATGCACCACAAGCTAACAGGCAATGGTGTGAAACTGAAACCGTGTTGACTAAACACGTCCCAAGTGACAAACCTTTCCAAATGAGGTAGGTTTTTTATATTAATATTGTTCTTAATATCTATTCATTGAGTAAAGTTTGTGGAGCATTTTATTTCTGCTTAAACTCATCACAAATATATTTTTTGACTCTGCTTATCATAAAACTAGTGGTTATTAGATGCAGTATTTCAAGAGTGTTGTTTCCACACCTACCAGGGCCGCTAGCTGCTGTTGGATCCCAACACGTAGCCTTGGCTATAGTAGCAGTTGGAGAGTAATGACTTACGTGGATTTGGGAACAAGATCTGACACCAGACAACCAAACAGATCACCAGACATTGCCATCCTGCCTTTCCTACGGTAAGTCTCTTCCAGTTAGAGTGAAACAGTATCATCTAATCATTAGAAACTGTATGGACATTTTAAATAGTCCTTCTTTGGCACCCCCAGTGGTTGTAAAAGACACACTGGTGGCAAAATGTGACACAAGCCCAAAAACGAAACAAAACGAATCTGGCTGAAAGCATCATAGCCGTCACATATTTTCACCCAAATTGTTTCTGAATGTGGAAACCACTCATATAAATCATTGGGGCTTTCAATTAATCTATTTATGTTTCATGTTCACTTATTTTGACCACATTGAGAAAAAAAGCTATTTTTCTGTTAGGAAGAGCCGCAGTCTCTACAAAAAGAAAATAATAAATTCCTCACCTGGAAGATTATTTCCAACAAACCAATCAACCAAACAACAAAATACAGTAATTTAATTACATTAAAAATGTTTATGTGATTCTTCATGCAACAATTTATGAAGTGTACTATGCCACTTCTCGCATATTGCTTCATATTTTTTTCTCATTATGTACATTGTATATTGTATTTCACCGTTTTTCATTTCTAGCTATCTAGACATGCATGTTTGTAATTGTGTTGATAGGATAGTTTTGTTTAATGTTAAAAATGTGTCACTAACTCATGTAAATGTGCTTATTCAAGAGTTCCTCAGAACTGCCCACGGTCATACAGGCTGATGTCCTTTGATCCTGATGGTGACCAAGTTAGATGCAGATATGGAAATGTGAGAGGTACAGAGTGCTGGGGGTGCAACCAACATTCAGGCTTCCACTTAGATCAGGTCAGTTGAAAAATCTATGTCATAATTCATTGTACAGTAACAGACTGATGCTTTGCCTCAATCAACTGGTAAATGTTCACATTTTTAGGACTCCTGCACATTACACTACCGCTACACCCAAGCCCACATCTATGTTTATGCATTTGAGTTGATGGTGGAAGACTTCCCACGACGCCCCATCACACTGACCTACACAGACGGTTCCAGTTCCTCCAGGAATCCACTGAATTCAAGGAGAAAGAGACAAGCCTGGTGGGGCTACACAACCTATGGCCCCCATGCAACTGCATCCACAGCACCAGCCACAACCCATCACCCATGGTGGTGGTGGTATTCTACACCCGCAGCACCAACCACAACTCCAACCTCACACCCATGGAGGTGGTGGTGGCATTCTACACCTGCAGCACCAATCACAACCCCAGGGTGGTGGCAGCAGCAATCTACAACCACAACTCCAACCCCTACCTCACACCCATGGTGGTGGTGGTGGCATTCTACACCCGCTGCACCAACCACAACCCCAGGGTGGTGGCAGCAGCAATCTACAACCACAACTCCAACCCCAACCTCACACCCATGGTGGTGGTGGTGGCATTCTACACCCGCTGCACCAACCACAACTCCAACCTCACACCCATGGAGGTGGTGGTGGCATTCTACACCTGCAGCACCAACCACAACTCCTAGAACAACCCCAGGGTGGTGGTGGCAGCAATCTACAACCACAACACCAACCCCAACCTCACACCCATGGTGGTGGTGGTGGCATTCTACACCCGCTGCACCAACTACAACCCCAAGTTGGCGGGGGTGGCAGCATTCTACACCTGCTGCACCAACCACAGCCTACCCATCATACACTACAACAACAAGACGCCCGTATGCCTCCACTCCTCCTCTCAGCAAACTACCTTTACAATTCTCTTTCCTTGGTAAGTCAGGTTTTACTCCTCACAATTGTCTGACTATATTTTTCATGAGTCAATCGACTAAATCATAATGAGAAATTAAAATTGCTGCTGCACTGACCTCAAAATAGGTTGAATTTTTATTTTCAGACTTGTAGTCTTTAGCTCAATCAATTGACTCAGAGTTCAGTGGAGTTTGCTTTAAAAGCAGTCAAAACAAACAATGTCTAGGAAAAATGAATTATGTCTTTGACCCATAAAGAGCAGCACAGAGACAGATATATCATAGGTATTGAGTACATGTCACACTTAAGAATTGAAATTGATCTCTTTTCTCTCCAGTGGACCCACCTGCTCCCTCATGTCAGGAAGGAGCGTACCTGCCAATGCTTGTGAAACCAACACCCCAACATGGAGAACGTGTCCATGCACAGGTCAACAAAGAAGTGGAGATCAGAGTGAAAGCATATGCTAGATACTCAACGTAAGTGAAGACCAAATTGGCAGCAAAACATACTCATCAATTGAAGAGATAACATCAGTATCACGAGGAAATTTGTGGTTTATTTGCTTTGTTTTCATACAGACTACATGACATCATCATTAGTGGGCCGACGAACACCACTAAGCACAGGAACACACATGACGAGTTTGTCATTAGATGGACGCCAGTTCCAGAGGACTTGGGAGAATATTTTCCCATTTGCTTTGCTGTTGAATCATTCACAGGGTGAGCCTTGGGTTCAATTATTTTATCCTTGCATTAGTATGTGTGTGTAACATTGTGTTTTAACAGTTTTACATATTTTTCAGATCCGCTGTAACTGCCACTCCAATCACAAGGCATCATAGCCATTACCACCCCACCCCATCTTCACAGTAAGTGACATTTCTCTGTGGTTGCTGTTTTGTAAATTACATCTCTAATCAACCAGAAAGAGATGAAAATAAAAAAAAGTTATGATAAGAGATGGAACCTAATACGTTGCCAAGGTTAAAAATGATTTAAGTTTCACTATCATAAGAATAATACTGAAAATTAGGAAAGTTAATAAGAGCTTTTCATGGCCATTTGTTTAATTTATGACAAGAGGAAAACATTTAATCCATCCACCCTAATTAAAGTGAAAATCATATTAAAGTTACCTAAAATATACACTGTTTCAGATTTATTTGTATGTATGAGACAAAAAATAACAATGATATGGCATTACTTCTGTCAGTTAAATCAGTGTTCACCAATGCTCTTCAGGTCCGGTGTCTATCAGTCTGAGATGAGGTGTGTTGTAGTGCACGTTATGAAGGAGGAAGGTGAGTTAAAGACCTACTTCAATGTCAATTGTAATGGTGTATATTTTCACCAAATTAAAAATCCTGCTAAATGCTATATATACATTCCAAGTAAAGGTGATGTGGCTGATGTCGTGTGTAGTTTCGTTTTGGTAGAGATTCAATTTAAAGCTGCATTGAGCAAAGTTGACCACTAGAGGGCAGAAAAACTTTTTGGCCCCCATCACTTCCATTGAAAGCACATTTGAAGGGGATCATTTAATAGTCAATGTGAACAGGAAGAATAATTACATTGAAAAACCTCTTTCACTGTTCATATGGACATGTAAATGCTGTTTTAAGACACATTTTAAAAACTGTGAACCTATCCTTAAACACAACGGCCTACTTACACATCAATTAAATTGGTAACCAAAATATAACATGAATACTAAATTAAAGTATTGTATTAGAAGCTATGCATTAAGCCTGATTTTCATTTTAAAATATTGCTTTGACTCTATCATGCTGCATAAATATGTAGTTTTCAGCATAATGTGAGAACCAATTATTTCCCTTGCTCTAGTTAAAACCAACGTGATCTGCGGTGAGTCCACAATGACAGTTGAGGTTGAGAAATCCTCACTGTCTGGACTCCATGAGGATCATCTGCAGCTCAGTGATCCCACCAACACAGCCTGCAGCCTCGATAACCACTCAAACAGCACACACGTCATCGCTGTCATCCCCCTCAACGCCTGCGGCACTCAGCTCGAGGTAACGAAGGGTCATTACTGCTGTTTACCTGCTGTTTTTAATTACTGGTGCTGCTTTGAGGACTGAATAATTAACCTTTCTCTCTGCAGGAGGATGATGAGAACCTCATTTTCAAGAATGAAATCACCACGGCCGACGACCACAGAGACCTGATCACCAGGAAACACCTGCTGGAAGTGGAGTTCTACTGCCAGTACCCCAAACGGCAAAATATGACACTGGGCTTCACTGCACACAGGAGGAACATCACAGTGTGGGATAAGGGCTTCGGCACGTTCACCTACCAGTTTGAGTTCTACCAAAACAATCAATTCCAGACAAGGATGGATCCAAGCTCATACCCTCTTGAGTATGATGTAGGGAGCAGGATCTACATGGAGATCGAGGCCTCCTCTTCAGTCAACAACACTGAGCTGTTTGTAGAGTCCTGCTGGGCTGCACCATATGACAACCCCAACTACTGGCCAACCTACCCCATCATTGAGAATGGGTAAGCATGGAAATTACATGTCAATCTACCTTCCACCAGTGTGTTTCTCCTCCCAGACGGTTATGACCTTCTACCTTAGAGGTTTACCTATTTAACATGAACATGTTTTAATGTTTCCTTTCTTTATCCTCAATAGCATAGGGTACTTACTGTATATTCTGCCCATAGTATCTGTCATAAGGCTTGGAGTCACAGAGAAAATGTTTCACTTCTCTTTTTTTGTGCTTTAAATAGGTGTCAAGTGGACGAGACTGTGAAAATCCATTCCTCTGACAATCCGACACAATTCAGGTTCTGCATGGAGGCCTTCAAGTTCATTGGACTGCATGACCAGGTAAGGAATTAACTGTTCAGTTAGATTCGAGCAAATTACTGTGAAAGGTTTCTGTGATATCCGACATTGCTTGGAATGGATAGACACTTTGGGATATGTGCTTGTTTATTTATATTTAGAGTTTTACATTTTTACACTGTACTTTCTGTGCAGATTAGTGATAGTAGGCAGTTTTTGGTAACTTTTGAAAGAGACAAACAAGCTGTGTGTAGTCTTAATGTTAAGCTGAGGTACTGCTTAGCACCAGCTAGACAGATGACAGTAGTGTCAATCTAATCATCTACCTCTTGACAAAGCGGTTTGGTTGGCAAGTGTGCAAGCGTATTTCCCAATAAAATGAATATGTACCACTTCACACAAAGTAGAGCAGATGTTTGACCTCATTTATGGGGTCTGATTAGAAATAGTTCTGCTATTTGTTCACTTGTAGAAACATCTATCTGCTGATATAATGACAATGTGTCTTTTTATATTCAGGTGTACATCAGCTGCTCAGTCATGGTGTGTGAAGCAGGGAACCCCAACACCAGGTGCTCACGGGGATGCGTCAACTCCACACGGTCAGGCGGTCATCACCATCGCAAGAGAGAGGCTGTTATCCAGAGTGCAAACCACTTTGTTTCCCAGGGGCCACTGCGCATCAGGAGAGCAGCAGAGGGCCTTGTAAACTCAGGTATGATTACATGAAACAGGAAGAGTTTCTGAACAGCACACCTGCCTTGTTTGTCTGCCTTAAATTCAAATTGTTTCTCTTTCTTCCAGACCAGACCAATCTGAACCTGAACCTGAACCTGGTATTCATCGCTGGATGTCTTCTCGCAGCAGTTGGCATGATCTGTGCTGTGGTCATGTACAAAGCCAAAACATCAATGGTCAAATACCAACCTTTGCCTGTATTTGAAGACTAAGACAGCAGTGTGTGCAGAATACCATTCCTATAATCATTATGTTTGAAATCACAAAGCAATTTTGATCATTTCTGCTATCAGATATTGGGTGTTCATGTATCAGAAATAACAGGTGTAGATTTATGGGTATATTTAAATGAATTAATTACATATTCAAGGAAAGGGACACATTTTTCAAGTCTATCTCAAAGCAATACTGACTTTTTCATTCTGACTGTAAGAAGATACTTTCCTGAGGAGGTTTGGTGTATGAAATGATTGACAGAATCCAGTTATCTGTCAAGCTTACTATCTTTTTGGTACAAAATTTGTGTTTTAATGGTGAATCTTTGTGTGGCTGATATTAACAGGAGAAACAGTTGCAGGGTTATATTTTGTGGGTAATATTTTAAGACATGAGTTGAAAATATTTTAAACTATAATTTAACATCCTTAAAATTGTCTATATTTGTATACACTGAAAAATACTCACGCAAACTGTGTGTGAAACTTGTAACCCAGAAGGACAGTTTTATATTAATCCACACTGAAAACATGATCAGCTAGCCTAGCACTGCAGCTGCTGGGCGATTTTTAATTTCTAATGGTCAATATGTGGAATGCCAAGAAACTGTATAACTTTACTTTCCATCTACTTTTCTGTATTACAGTATGATAAACAATGATTTGTATTGATATGTTATCTGTAATCCTGTTTATTCATGTCTATGTTGAATCATTACATGGGAAAAAATGTCCAAAATGTAACTTGATACTTGCATGTTTGGTCAATAAAAAAAACAAAACGTCCTTAAATATATTCTCACTTTTGTTCGATATAATTCTCTGAAATCCATCACTTTTAATACTTTAAAGTTCTTGAACCTCACCACTTTTTATAAGTAGAAGGATCAAACCATGATAATCCAGTATAAGTAATCAAATATAATATGTTGAAGTGTACAGGCAAATTATCACTATGAAAAAAGTAAGGTCAAGACTATAAACATTAAAAGTCAAAGCCTGTAAAAGCCAATATGAGTGCATGGAATGATGAATCATTAACATGTATGCTGTCTGCCCCGGTTCAGGATGGTCACTGAGGTGATTACTAACTAAATACAAGGCACTAACTAACATAAATAAATAAATATTATAGCTTATTGGATATACATGCTGTCTGTTTAATGTTGCACAAGAATGAGTTTTCTGAACCTCAGTGTTTTGATTAAATAAATAAATAATGAATTAACTGTATTGATACAATAACAGTTAAACTAGGTTCTCCAGTATAAAAGATGATGTTGAGATGCAGCAGCTTTCTTTCCATCTGAGGAGCATCCCGACAGAGCTTACAGTCTTCAAACTCAAAGTGAAAAAACCTGCAGCACCTGCTGCTGTCCGCCAAAGAAGGTGAATAATTAAGTACTAGTTCTTTGTATCTAAATAGGAGCTTACTAACCGGAAAAAGAAAGAAGAAAAAAAACGTTGAAGGCATTAGCAGCAGTTAGCTGTCGTTAGCAACTGCTAACCGTTGGTGCTAACGATGCTAACGTTAGCAACTGCCAACCATTGGTGCTAACGACGCTGACGTTAGCAATCATTAGCTATCAGCCTAATTTATTTAACCGTTGGTGCTAACAATGCTAACGTTAGCAACCGCTAACCGGTTAGCAACCGTTGGTGCTAACGACACTAACGTTAGCAATCATTAGCTATCAGCCTAATTTATTTGGTGTTACAGCCTTGTAGCTTACTGTTAAAATGTGTATCAGCTGCACAAAAACTAACAAAAAGATGCATTTTATTTACATTTTTGACTCTGAACTATACTACTACTACTACTACACTAGTATTTCATGTGGAAAATATATCTGTTTTTCCAGATACCCGGCTACCTGCCCTAACTCTGAGCTGTCAAAACTGTTTTCGGATTCAGAACAGGTGATAGCAATTAGTTCAATCAACTCTGAGTTAAAGTAACCCTGAGTGTAGCTCATGAATGAGGATATAAAAATCAGCTAACATGATTCACCATGGCAACAAGTGAAAAAAAAGCCTTGATCCTCCTACGTTTGCCCAGTGGATTTGGAAATATTAATGACCACATATGTAAAAAAAAAACTAGCATATATTTACAAAGAAAAGAAATACTGTGGCAGTATTAATTGGACAAAAAAAAAGAAATGTTTTGTCATGAGTGTTCCACTTATTCAACATTTCTAGATGTGTGTTTGTGCGCAAAGGTGCAACCCAACAGGCACAAAACAAACTTGGCAGCAACTAAAGATGAAATATAAGAATATAGTTCCAACATGTAAGGTATAATTTCATTACAAGCAATTGTGATGTTGTTTAGCCTACCCTACCTAATTAAACAGCATTCAGTGTCTACAGTCAACATGTGATAATTTAAGTAATAATAGAAATCTTCGAAACAAAGAAAAAGGTGGGGGTCCACTACCACCAGCTCTCAAAGAGGCTGAAGAGATGGCCCCTATTGCTGAGGGCATCTCTGGGGGGGGGGGGGGGGGGGGGGGGGCTCATTGGACCCAGCCACACCCCAGGACACAACAGCCTACATAAGAGGTAAGTTACTCAAATTAATGTAAATGTACATTCATCCTTTTGCTAGTGTTGGCTCTGTAATGGCCACCCATTCATCTGTTTTTTCTTGTAGCAGTAGGCTACAGTTCTTTGTAATTGGCCTCTGTTGCTTCCAGATTCTTAGTTGTCCTTCAGATATCAATCTATTTTAAGGTGAGTTAGAGTTATATGTTTGAAAAATTGTGATGTGACCTGCACGCTATTGTAAAAAGATTTAAATTAGGTGGGGCGTTTTTCTAGGTAATCACCAACCGTATAATCTTCATCTTCTACCAGTTACTGATGGTGTAATCTGTCTAGTGGATGCTGTTGTAAGTACTCTTAATATTCCACAGATTTTTCACAATGGGTATGAATGTAACACAAAAATTCTGTTTCATTACAGGATGATGATGAAGACACCTTATCAGCTGCCACAGAGAGGGAAGATGCAGAGAGGCCTGTTGAGGTTTACACCTTTTTTAAATAACTTTGGTTTCAGTTAATGATAACAATACAACTTACAGCTTATTTTTCTCTAACAGAGCAATGCTGGAAATGACAATGTGGAAGAGGGTCCATCAACCTCCACAGTACAGTTTACCTCAGTAAGATGGTGTTCAGCATTGACCCACAACTGACAGTGACACTAAGTAGACATGGCACTGTGAAATTCAACGTCATTTATGTTACTATAGCTCCCTATGAAACAACTCTACAAGGTCTACTTACAAAAACAAAGAGACAAATCAAACCTAGAAATTGAACACATAAGGCTGCAGATCACAAAGACAAAAATGGAAATACAACTGCTGGATCATCAGTTAAAGGTGGGTGAGGTGCCCACAGGTGGGTGATTTTTAATGGTTTCAACAACAATTTTTTTTTAACATAGTCACACCGCAGCAAGATTGTCCCTCCTCCCCACGCCCCCGCTGGCAATGATCCGGGCTCGAACACACTTATGTCATTAGCCACTTAACTCCAGATGCAACATATAGGATGTAAACTGCCATAAAACACCAATGAGGAAAAAGAAGAAGAAGCAGATTCTTACATCATCACAGTGCAATTTGTTTTTGTGTTGATGGAGCCACTCTCGTACAGCACAATGGAGTTAATCGTTTTACTTACTGTGGCTTATATTGACGTTTTGGGAGCAGTGACGCACGGCCCTCACACATGTCTTACAGATTGATCAGTTTTGCAATGCGGTGACTTTCAATAAAGCGTGCTGCACATATATAAGAAGATGTTGAGGGAGGAATTTGCAGACTACAATTTACATTCATCAATAAGGTGAGACCCAGACCCATTATTAACCCAAATATTCTGAATGTATTGAGAAGTGCACTATCCAAGTAATAACAGAAGATTGTTGTTGATGACACACACACACACACACACACACAAGTAGTAGTCCTAACATTAGCTAACATTATTGTCATTAGGCTACTGTAATCTGACACAAAATACTAGTCTGACTCTTTGCATAATGACTGGAACACAGTCTAATCTGTTTATTTTATTATACTTCATAATGCTCTAAGTAATAGTCTATGTATCAATTAACTTTTAATAAGGTAGTTGGTTAAACTTCTATGTCTGTTTTTGTATTCTTGCAGGTGTGTGAGGGACAACCCAGTGCAGATTTATCCCAGCTCCACGTGACAGTTCAGAGTCTGTATGCAGACTTTTGAATTCATTGTTAATCATGAGGAGGTGTGTACTTTAAAAACACATATAACTAATATCAAAGCTTCACATTAAAAATCACTTCCTTAAAATTTTACCCATCACTAATACAATACTGGGTGAATGTTACTCAGCATTTCAAGTTAATCAAGATGTTGGATCATTTTATCTCAACCTTTGCGGTGTTGGGCATGTTTGTTTCGTTCTTGGCTGAAATAATTCCATGCAGGAAAAAAATGTAAATATATGCAGTGACGTCCAAAAGTCTGAGATTACTAATCAAGATACTTTTATTTTGCATTTCTTATATAGTACTTTTTTCATTGAAATGATACAGCTTGGCAATTTCAGTTGAATCTTTAACAATGTTCATACATATACAGAATATCCTAGTATGTAGTATGTCCCCCTTTACTTTAATGATACCATGATACTCCACAACTTTTTGCAAAACCTGATAGCCCATGTTATTTTAGCATTAAAACCAATATGACAAACACTTGGAGAGCCTAATAAAAATAAGGGTAAATACTGTTATTATGTTGAAATGCTATATCCCACAAAACAGAAACCAACTGTGTAGATCAGTTAGGATATAGAGAGACAAACACAAGTGATATCATCAGAAAGTTAGAACACGTACACATGGGAGATAACAACAGTATCTTGAAGTCACTGACAGTAATTCTCATAACAAATATCTGATCTGGCCTGAAAAGGGTATAAATAGGTATAGACACAATACATGAGCTGCAGATATAATAAGTTGCAAAACAACAAAACAATTCTGAAGAAGGGTGAAAAAGTGCAAATTTTGATAATTCATCCCATCACCTCTCAATCTAACCAGGAGTACTGAACAGCATCAGCATCTGAAACTCCTGCAAAATGTGTATGATGCTGCTGATCCAATTCAGAAATAGAAAGCAAATAAAGTTTGCCTTGATCGTACAATAACGTTGCGCTGTGAAGAGTAGTGTAGAAAGGCTGGTGAATATTGATCAATTTCACATTTAAACTGGTAAACAAAACTGCAAACTAAACAGTCATTAATGAACAGTCATAATGTCTAAAGCCTGTCCTGCTTTATCAAAATTAATAACAGGAGCCTTACAAGGGCATGTAGATGTGCTGATTGGAAAGGAGGTTAAAGGAGGTTAACAACACCGTAGAGAAAGAAAACACATTTTTCCACCACCCTTCCAGTTCCAATGAGATCTTATCTATTGAGATATGTGAGACATTTTGGTTATTTTTCGTCAGTAGCCCAGTTTCCACGAAGAAGTTCCTGGTAAAATGTAGGAGACGGGACCTTTACAGGAACGTCCTCTTACTCTGTTGGACCTAGAATAGGACATTGCTGAAAGAATAACAAAAAACGAGGAGGTAAAAATGGTTTCTGGTTTGTGTGTTCGTGTTCATGGCAGAGTAGACACTTTCTACTACTGTCTTCTTCTGCTTGGTTTTAAAAATGGCACTTATTTAGGTGCTTTCTGTTGACGCCACATCCCGCTTTGAGTATACCCAATCAGCACCAAGTCAACCTGAAGCAACCACTCCTGAGTTTTTCGGGGCCGAACGGAGTACCAACCGCGAGGCAGGGGCTCCTAGCCCCCGTAAAAGATCCAGGAGATTATCCTTCGATAGAGGTTCCAGCTATGGAGAAACGCACCAACGGCGAACGACCCTGTAAAATTACCCGAAGTTCCTACAGTGGAAAAGGGGCCGATAAGGTTTCCAGCATTAGAGCCCAAACCATGTCCTCTCTGTTTACTCTACCACACAGCGAGGTGTATCAGACCTTTAATTATTTTATTTAATATCCAAGTCAGATTTACTGAGTATGAATAGCATGAAATCATCTTCCTATCCTTTAAATATTTTGCTCTAAAGATTTTTAAAAGGGGTTTCTGCCGTTTTATTTTCAAATATATTTACAGGTCTTGAACTCCAGGGGTTATTCCTCCAATTTTTAAATCGTCTGTTTAACCTCAACTGAAAAAAATCTAAGTTAAAATCAACAATCTCAATAATTTTAGACCAACATGTAAATGAGCCTTTCCTGCCGAACTATTGGAGAAAGTGGTATATTCTCAGCTCATATCCTTTGTGAATCATCAATCACCTTTTGAGATGTTTCAGTCTGGTTTTCAAATTCATCATTGTATAGAAACTGCACTTATAAACATCTTAAATCACTGTAGAATTAATTCAGGCACTGGCTGCTGTACTATTTAGGTGTGTTAAGGCCAATTGCTACTTTTCCACATCTGTATGGCTGTCCAGAGAACAACAAATTGCTGTATGCAGCCCAAAATTTGTGACTGCGTGGACTGTATGTATTGCAAGCAGGAGCTGCACAAGCTGCACATACACGTTTGCGAATTTTTTCACCCTGGGACCAGATTTCAGAAAGCTTCGTTTTCAGGCAATGCGTTTACAGTATTCGTTTGGACGATCGGCCAAAACGATGCAAAACATCTGCGTTTAAACCAAAAAGCGTCTCTGTGTGGATGGCCCCTTAAAGTGCTGGTGACACAATGAAATATGATCCAGCAAGTCCAGTTAAAAAAAATCAGCATTAAAAGGCTGATAATGACTGCACAGGGGTTTATTGTTTGACTAGATTCTACAAGTCTGGAAAGTCATCACATTGCAACCCTGTCTTCTAGTGCTCATGTGTACAACACATCACCGTGGATGTGGAGCAGTGGCCTTTGTCTTTTTCATATTTTTTGACCTCTCTGCTGCATTTGATGCAGGTGATTACAGCATATTAATTGATAGACTAAAAAAGTGGGGTAAAAAGTGGTGGCGTGACTAGGACTGCTTTTAACTGATTTAAATCATATCTGAGTTGCAATGCAAATGTCACGTGTGGCATTTCTTGATAGTCTTTTCTTGAACCGGCTGTTCTGTATCTACATGTTACTACTCGGTCAAGTTGTCTACAACTCTAGTATTTGTCCGAGTTTTGCGTTGATGATACGCAAATCTATTTGTCCATAAATCGATCAGACCTCATCTCAGTTACTTCACTCACATCCTGTCTTGCAGACATAAGGTCCTGGATGTTCAGTAACTTCAATATATACAAAGTTATTATAGTGGGAATTGTGGAAATGTGCCGATGCGATGAATATTGATTGTGATTAAATTGCAATTCCCTAAAAAATCAGTGTGTTTCCATGTTATCAGCAGTTAATGACAAAAGTTATGTTATGTAACTATTGTTATCCAAAACCAGTTATGCTGCTAGTCTATTGTTCTGAAACATCCAACTATGAAGAAGATGAAGATGAAGATAAAGATGAAGATTTTTTCATTATCATTTCTCAGCACTAAGACTACACAATGCACATGCCAACACATTTTGTCGGACAGTCACCAGCTTCTGCAGACACGCCCTTACCCTATATAATTGATGCTAAATGGCTAGAGGTAGAGGTGAGTTTGGAGCATCATGGCTTCCACACAGGTGCTCCTGCTTCAGCTGCTGCTGGTCTCACTGGCGTCTGCGTCTCATTTCTACGGAGGAACCACGACCTTCACCTACAAAGGAAGAAACCCTGATGGAACATTTAAGGTGAGACATTTTTAACAATATGCAGAATGGATAACGCATGAATATGAGTCATATACTGGAAATCATTTATTTACAATTATTATTGCTGTTATTGTATCCATTTTCATAAATTTTATCCATTTTCAAAATTCACCACTGAAGTTACTCTATTACTTTATTTTACTGTCATCTTTTTATCTTGTAAACTTTTTTAAGTACAACGAGAAGTGGTATATATCATCTGCAAAAGTCTGAATTTATTTATTTATTTTACTTTGCTGTGATTTTATTGATAAATATCTTCCTTTTTGAAGCAGTAAAAATCCGCCTTCACACTGATATTGCTTACATGCTACATGTATTAAAATCAAGAGATGCAGACTTTTTTATTTTTCAAGTCATCATGGTTAAGGAAAAAAAATTAAGTTATATTATATATGATGATATTTATATAGATAAACTTGAGTATAACCTAAAATACTTCACGTTGTAAAACCAATTTTTTTATTTTTTGACCTTTTAGTTTTTGCTGCTCCAAAATGAGGATAAAATTCTACATTCAGCATCTCTGAATATATATTTGCTTATTTTTACCCTTTTTCACAGGTGGACATTCGCAACAGAGACACTTACGATGGCTGTCAGTACTTCCTCTACTGGAACTGTTACAGTGGTTACTGTGGCAGCAATGTCAGGTATCAGAGAGGTGTACTTGACAGGAGCTCAAATGCACCACAAGCTGAAAGGCAATGGTGTGAAACTGAAACCGTGTTGACAAAACACATCCCAAGTGACAAACCTTTCCAAATGAGGTAGGTTTTTTATATTAATATTGTTCTTAATATCTATTCATTGAGTAAAGTTTGTGGAGCATCTTATTTCTGCTTAAACTCATCACAAATATATTTTTTGACTCTGCTTATCATAAAACTAGTGGTTATTAGATGCAGTATTTCAAGAGTGTTGTTTCCACACCTACCAGGGCCGCTAGCTGCTGTTGGATCGCATCACTCAACGCTGGCAGTTGGAGACTAATGACTTACGTGGATTTGGGAACAAGATCTGACACCAGACAACCAAACAGATCACCAGACATTGCCAGTCTGCCTTTCCTACGGTAAGTCTCTTCCAGTTAGAGTGAAACAGTATCCTATAATCATCAGAAACTGTGTGGAAATTGAAATCGTCCCTCTTTGGCGCCCCCAGTGGTTGTCAAAGACACTCTGGTGGCAAAAGGAAATGCAAGCCCAAAAACGAAACAAAACGAATCTGGCTGAAAGCATCATAGCCGTCATATATTTTCACCCAAATTGTTTCTGAATGTGAAAACCACTCATCTAAATAATTGGGGCTTTCAATTAATCTATTCATGTTTCATGTTCACTTATTTTGACCACTTGTAGTGCAAAACATGGAGAAAAAAACAATTATTTTTCTGTTAGGAAGAGCCACAGTCTCTACAAAAAGAAAATAATTTACAAATTCCTCACCTGGAAGATTTTTTCCAACAAACCAATCAACCAAACAACAAATACAGTAATTTAATTACATTAAAAATGTTTCTGTGATTCTTCATGCAACAATTTATGAAGTGTACTATGCCACTTCTCGCACATTGTTTCATATTTTTTTTCTCATTATGTACATTGTATATTGTATTTCACCGTTTTTCATTTCTAGCTATCTAGACATGCATGTTTGTAATTGTGTTGATAGGATAGTTTTGTTTAATGTTAAAAATGTGTCACTAACTCATGTTAATGTGCATATTCAAGAGTTCCTCAGAACTGCCCGCGGTCATACAGGCTGATGTCCTTTGATCCTGATGGTGACCAAGTTAGATGCAGATATGGAACTATGATAGGTACAGAGTGTGGCACATGCAACCAACCTTCAGGCTTCCACTTAGATCAGGTCAGTTGAAAAATCTATGTCATAATTCATTGTACAGTAACAGACTGATGATGCTTTGCCTCAATCAACTGGTAAATGTTCACATTTTTAGGACTCCTGCACATTACACTACAACTTCGCCTATGCCAACCCCAGAGTTTATGCATTTGAGTTGATGGTGGAAGACTTCCCACGACGCCCCATCACACTGACCTACACAGACGGTTCCAGTTCCTCCAGGTCTCCACTGAGTTCAAGGAGAAAGAGACAAGCCTGGTGGGGCCACACAGCACCAACCCCAACCCCACACCCATGGTGGTGGCAGCAATCTGCAACCACAACACCAAACCCATGGTGGTGGTGGCGGCAGCATTCTACACCCGCTGCACCAACTACAACCCCAAGTTGGCGGGGGTGGCAGCATTCTACACCTGCTGCACCAACTACAGCCTACCCATCATACACTACAACAGCAAGACGCCCGTACGCCTCCACTCCTCCTCTCAGCAAACTACCTTTACAATTCTCTTTCCTTGGTAAGTCAGGTTTTACTCCTCACAATTGTCTGACTATACTTTTCACGAGTCAATTGACTAAATCATAATATGAAATTAAAACTGCTGCTCCACTGACCTCAAAATAGTTTGAGACATTCATGCATGTTGCTCAGGGAGCGTTTTAATGTGTTATATTTGCATAGATGTAGCAAGCATTTCAGAAACAGTGATGTTAGGAGTCTCTCCTGCACTAGAGTGTTTGGCCAAAAACTGAAAAAGAGCTTTCAAAGATTGTTATTACTTTAATTTTTGACACTATATGTATTCTGTTATTCCTAATCAACACTATTCAGTTTTATTGTCTGTGAAAAACATATATCTCCAAAATCTTCCCAAAGCTCAATGAAACAGTACTATTTTAAGTTTTTAAAATGGTTTTAAAAGGTTTATTTAGTATAAGAAGAAGGAACATTTTCTCAAGTCATACAGAAACATTTAATCCTTTAAATAAGTACTATGATCAATTAGCATTGCAGTCCTAAAATGTTGTCCAACTCATAATGTACTCCAATCATTTTTCTTCCTCAAACAGGCATCTGCTTTTAAACCACTGTTTGGGTTTATTATGCTTGTAGCCTGGAGCCACTAACCTCGAAAAGAGTTGAGGAGCAAGCTACGGAGGTCTTGTAACCTCCATAGCTTCAGCTCCAGCTGGCTCTGACTCAACTGACATCAATTGACTCGGAGTTCAGTGGAGTTTGCTTTTAAGAGCAACAAAAACTAACAATGTCTGGGGAAAAAATAAAGTGCATATGACCTCAGTATCTTTGCTTTTGTCTTTTATAAAAAAAGACACTTCCTGTGACATCACCCGATACCTATGTGTGGCCAGTGCAAAAGCTTGAATGTTTTGACCCATAAAGAGCAGCACAGAGACAGATATATCATAGGTATTGAGTACATGTCGAACTTGAATTGAAATTGATCTCTTTTTGATCTCCAGTGGACCCACCTGCTCCCTCATGTCAGGAAGGAGAGTACCTGCCAATGCTTGTCAATCCAACACCCCAACATGGACAACGCATCCATGCAGAGGTCAACAAAGAAGTGGAAATCAGAGTGAAAGCATATGCTAGATACGCAACGTAAGTGAAAACCAAAATGGCAGCAAAAATTCTCATCAATTGAAGAGATAACATCAGTATCACGAGGAAATTTGTGGTTTATTTGCTTTGTTTTCATACAGACTACATGACATCATCATTAGTGGGCCGACGAACACCAGTAAGCACAGGAACACACATGACGAGTATGTTATTAGGTGGACGCCAGTTCCAGAGGACTTGGGAGATTATTTTCCCATTTGCTTTGCTGTTGAATCATTCACAGGGTGAGCCTTGGGTTCAATTATTTTATCCTTGCATTAGTATGTGTGTGTAACATTGTGTTTTAACAGTTTTACATATCTTTCAGATCCGCTGGAACTGCCACTCCGAACACAAACCGCCATAATCATTACCACCCCACCCCATCTTCACAGTAAGTGACATTTCTCTGTGTTTGCTGTTTTGTAAATTACATCTATAATTAATTAAGGCAGAATGTGTTTCTCATGTTGAAGAAAGTTATAACAGATGAAACCTATCAAGTTGCCAAGAATTAAAATAATTAAACTTAATAAATAAGCAAAAATGTATTAAAGGTTTAATCTAAAAATGCATAATTGTAAGAATAATAAAAGAGCATAAGAAGGGTTAAGCAGTATTTGCCATTGGCTTAGTTTAACATTTGTTTCATCTAACCTAATTAAAGTGAAAATATACACTGTCCATACACTGGCATTACTTCTCTCAGTTAAATCAGTGTTCACCAATGCTTTTCAGGTCCGGCATCTATCAGTCTGAGATGAGGTGTGTTGTGGTGCACGTTATGAAGGAGGAAGGTGAGTTAAAGACCTACTTCAGTGTCAAGACTCTGTAGTGTAAATCCAACTGTAATGGTTTCACCAAACTAATCTCCTGCTACAGTAAATGCTTTATATTCCAAATAAATGTGATGTGGCTGGTGTACACTATAAAAACAAACAAACAAAAACAAACAAGCAAAAAAAAAAAGTATTTTGTTAAGTTACTTAACAGAATTCACAACAATGCACAGCATAGTGGAAAGAAGTGTTTGTTTCATTTTGGTAGATACTACATTTAAAGCTGCATTAAACAAAGCTGACCACTAGATGGCAGAAAAACATAAAGTACATGCCTGATATCCTATCCAATCTTTGGATTGAAAGCATTTGAAGAGGATCTTTTAATAGTCAACAGAAAGAATGATTACATTGAAAAACCTTTGACTGTATGGACATATGCTGTTTCAAGACACCTTTTAAAAACTGTGAACCTGTCCTTTAAATACAACTGCCTACTAACACATCAAGTAAATTGGAAACCAAAATATAGAGATGCATTAAGCCTGATTTTCATTTTACAATATTGCTTTGACTCTATAGTGCTGCATAGAAAATATGTAGTTTTCAGCATAATGTGAGAACCAATTATTTCCCTTGCTCTAGTTAAAACCAACGTGATCTGTGGTGAGTCCACAATGACAGTTGAGGTTGAGAGATCCTCACTGTCTGGATTCCATGAGGATCGTCTACAGCTCAGTGATCCTGCCAACACAGCCTGCAGCCTCAATAACCACTCAAACAGCACACACGTCATCGCTGTCATCCCCCTCAACGCCTGCGGCACTCAGCTCGAGGTAACGAAGGGTCATCAGTTTCATTACCTGCTGTTTTTAATTACTGGTGCTGCTTTGAGGACTGAATAATTAACCTTTCTCTCTGCAGGAGGATGATGAGAACCTCATTTTCAAGAATGAAATCACCACAGTTGACGACCACAGAGACCTGATCACCAGGAAACACCTGCTGGAAGTGGAGTTCTACTGCCAGTACCCCAAACGGGGAAATGTGACACTGGGCTTCACTGCACACAGGAAGAATGTCACAGTGTGGGAGAAGGGCTTCGGCACGTTCACCTACCAGTTTGAGTTCTACCAAAACAATCAATTCCAGACAAGGATGGATCCAAACTCATACCCTCTGGAGTATGATGTAGGGAGCAGGATCTACATGGAGATCAAGGCCTCCTCTTCAGTCAACAACACCGAGCTGTTTGTAGAGTCCTGCTGGGCTGCACCATATGACAACCCAAACTACTGGCCAACCTACCCCATCATTGAGAATGGGTAAGCACGAGTACACCCCCTAGTGGTGGCAGAGGAAATAACAAGCCCTTTATGGGAAGTCTGTATATTCTTGAATCCAGTATGTATGGGTTATTCTGGGAGCTCTGGTCTCCTCAAACAGTCCAAAGACATGCAGGTTTGGTGAGGTGGTGACTTTCAATTGCAATGAATGTGAGCATGTGTCTAAATGGTGACTTGGGTGTAATGTGCACCACCTCTTACTCTCAGATTGTCTCCAACTCTCCATCCAGATGCAAATTAAATGTCAATCTATCTCCCATCATTGTGTTTCTCCATGCAGATGGTTATGTCCTTCTACCTTAAAGGTTTACCAATGTGACATGAACAAGTCTTAATGTCCTAATGCCTCATCTCTACTATTCTTAATTCACCTTTTTGGCATAACCCTGTTTCTTTTGAATTACTGACATAAGGTGTTTCCCCATATAATAGTATATGTCATAAGGCTTGGAGTCACAGGGATAATGTGTTTATGTTTGTTTTATTGCTTTGACTAGGTGTCAAGTGGACGAGACTGTTAAACTCCATACCGCTGACAATCCAAGACAATTCAAGTTCTGCATGGAGGCCTTCAAGTTCATTGGACTGCATGACCAGGTAAGGAATGAACTGTTAAATTAGACTCAAGCAAATTACTCTTGCGCTTAGTTGCTTTTTTGCTGAAAGTCAAATAAAAATGAGCTAAACTAGTTTCTTAAGTCTTGGCAAAAAAGCAAGTAAGTGTATACCCCAACATTTCTTTAAACAAATAACAATCCCACATTAACTTTTACATTTAGGACGTTTCTAAAATGAGCATGTACAACTTGACACAAAGTGGAACATAGATTTGATCTCATGTGGGGACTGACTACAAACAATTGTGCTTTCTGGTCTTTTGGAGGAACATCAGTCTATCTGCTGAGATAATGACGTGTCTTTTTATATTCAGGTATTCATCAGCTGCTCAGTCATGATGTGTGAAGCAGGGAACCCCAACACCAGGTGCTCACGGGGATGTATGAACTCCACACGGTCAGGCAGTCAACACCATCACCATCGCAAGAGAGAGGCTATCATCCAGAGTGCAAACCACTTTGTTTCCCAGGGGCCACTGCGCCTCAGGAGAGCAGCAGAGGGCCTTGTAAACTCAGGTATGATTACATGAAACAGGAAGAGTTCTCTGAACAGCACACCTGCCTTGTTTGTCTGCCTTAAATTCAAATTGTTTCTCTTTCTTCCAGACCAGACCAACCTGAACCTGAACCTGAACCTGGTCTTCATCGCTGGATGTCTTCTAGCAGCAGTTGGCATGATCTGTGCTGTGGTCATGTACAAAGCCAAAACCTCAAAGGTCAAATACCAACCTTTGCCCGTAAATGAAGACTAGGACAGCAGTGTGTGCAGTATACCAATCCTGTAATCATCATTATGTTTGAAATTACAAAGCAATTTTGATCATGCTATCAAATATTAGGTGTTCTTGTATCAGAAATAACAGGTGTAGACTTATGGGCAGGGGAATGACATGCAGCATAAGACCCGGAGCGAACCAGGGATTCTGCCATTATGTAGCATGTATGATAATCACTCAACTACCAAGGTGCTCCCTATGAACACATTTAAATGACTTAATTTTATATTAATGGAAAGATTCACATTTTTTCAAGTCCATCTTAAAACAACACTGACTTGATCATTTATACATTAAAAGTGTGTTGCTGCCGTTGCTCCCCTTGTTCATTCTGACTGTAAGAAGATACCTTCCTGAGGTGGTTTAATATATGAAATGATGGAGAGAATCTGGTTATCTTTCACACTTACAATCTTTTTAGTGCATTTCTTTTTGGAAATACATTAAGTTAGAGAACCTGGATGTCTGACTCTGACTGCAGAAGCCTCATATTAATTTTTTGCTGACCTTTCAAATGCATTTCTATACAAGTACTATGTATAAGCACTGGATTTTGGCTGCTGTCACCTATTAATGAAATTGTTTTTTGGAGAAATCTTTACGTGGCTGATATTAACAGAAAAAACAGTTGCATAAAACAAACGAAGAAAATAAACTTGGTTATGAGGTAATATTTTAAGACAGAGTTGAAAATATCTGAAACTATAATTTAACATCTTCAGAATTGTCTATGTTTGTCTACACTGAAAAATACTCCAGCAAACTGTGTGTGAAACTTGTAACCCAGAAAGAAAGTTTAATATTAATCCACACTGAAAAGATGATCAACTAGCACTGCAGCTGCTGGGTGATTGTTCATTTCTGATAGTCAATATGTAAGACGCCAAGATACTTTACAAGTACTTCAACTTTTCTGTATTACAGTATGATTTAAAACAGTAATCTGTATTGATATGTAATGTATAATCCTGCTTGATTGCAATCCATAGACTGTATGTCACAACCATCTCTATGTTAAATGCAATCATTGTATGTGAAAAAAAATGAAGGAGCCAGAAATCAATCTTGATAATCTTGTTTAATTGATCAATAAAAAATATACTGTAGTTTGTGTTAATTCTCTGAAATCCATCACTTTAGATACTTTCAAGTTGTTGGACTTCATCACTTTTTATATGTAGACCTACTGTGTATACTGGCATTTAATTAACCAGCATTTAAAAGAATGATCACAAGCATCGGTGCGGCGTCTGCAGTAATGCGGACTCCGCACAGATCCGTCGTGGTGAAGAGAGAGCTGAGCCGAAAGGCAGGCCTGGGAACGCCTCGGGATCTCCCGGGAAGAGCTGGACGAAGTGGCTGGGGAGAGGGAAGTCTGGGTTTCCCTGCTTAGGCTGCTGCCCCCGCGACCCGACCCGGGATAAGCGGAAGAGGACGGTACGGTACGATCACAAGCACAATAATCCAGTAGAAGTAATCAAATGTTATATATTGTAGTACACAGGAAAATTAACACAAATAATTTAAGTATTGTTGATGTGAGGATCTTTATATTTAAGACTACAAATATTAAAAAGTAGTTTATTAAATGTCAAGCTCTTGCATGTAGCATGTATCATCAGCACTCCTCCATTGACAGGCTGTAAAAACCAATATGAGTGCTGAAGAACAATGAATCATTAACATGTGATGCTCTCTGTCATGGTCCAGGATAGCTGCTGTGGTCATTAAAGCTGCAACTATTTATTATTTTCACTAATCATTATGCTTGTGATAATTTTCTCGATTAATCAATCAATGCTTTGATCTATTAAATGTTAGAAAATGGTGAAAATACCCATCTAAAAGCTGGAGTTGACATCTTAAAATCACAAAAATAAAAATAAAATCCTGACAAAATAATTAATATATCATTTCAGTTTTAAAAATATCTGTGTTGGTTCTGCTAAAACATCAAAAGACTGTTCTCCATCATCTCCATGCATTACAAATACATTGTTGTAATACACTCATCGGCCACTAGATGGCGCCAGAACTCTTTAGCGCTCCTGCAGAATGAATTGTTTTATCAGCAATTTCATCTGCACCAGCTGAATGTAGGTCACTGAAAGGAATGGTCTTTTTCTTTTTTTTTTTTTTTTTTTTTTTACAGTTCTACTAAAGTCCACATATTATTTGTAATAAAGAGACATGAATCATTAACCCATACATGCACACATTCTACATGTAGCCTACATTAATTTACAGTTTTGCAGATGAATTAGGATTATTTTAGTTATTTCAACATTAATCCAAAGGGGAAAGTGTCACATTAGACTATACCAGTGGACTACACCAGTATTCCAATCTTAATTAAAAGCACAAATACAGCGATGATAAAATACTCCATTACAAGTCCTGAACAGTTTGCTTACTGTTATACCGAAGCACCAGCAGCATGTTTCTGTTGTAGCTGCTGGAGGTGGAGCTAGTTTACACTACTTTATATACAGTAGGCTAGTTTACACTACTTTATATACAGTTAGCTAGTTTACACTACTTTATATACAGTTAGCTAGTTTACACTACTTTATATACAGTTAGCTAGTTTACACTACTTTATATACAGTTAGCTAGTTTAGTCCAGTGGTTCCCAACCTAGGGGTGGGGCCCCTCCAAAGGGTCAGCAGATAAATGTGAGGGCTGCTAAGATGATTAATGGGAGAGGAAAGAAGAACAAAGAAAGTTCTGATACACAAATGTGTTCAATGTGTTGAATTTAAGTAATTATTTATATATATTCACTTAAATACACTGTAGGTGGATATCATAGTCATATTTACCATTCTTTTGTGGCTACACCATTTGAGAGAATATATTAGAGGATTATGGCAAAAATGTCTAAGATGTGTAACCATTTTGTACCAAATAATTAAACTTGCTTAAAAATGCTAAAACACCATATCAACTAGTTTGGCATGATCTCACATTATAACTTTTTTTAAATATCAAACTATAATTTGAAGTCATTATTGGATAAAATATTTAACATTTATCATTCTTTTGTGGTTATACATTTGACATTTTCAGGAGCATTCAGTCTTACTTTTGGTTAAAAATGGTGCAAATGCCATTTCAAATGATATAAAACCAACAAAAATACTAAATGTACATTTTAACAAACCTGATGCTGCTTTTAAAACTAGTTTTAACATATTTTTGAATTGTTCATCTTACCAGCACTTATTAGTCACTGACCCATATGGTGTTTTCACAGCTTTTCAATGTAAAGAAAAAAAGAAAGGAAGAAAAAAAGGGTCTAATTTAACCCTGAACCGTATGTAAGGGTTAATGCAGAGGATCTGAGTGCTTTTCCCGACAGGAACTGAGAGTGCTGCTGTTTCCCTTTCCCTCCTGTTGGCAGCCGCCGGGACAGCGCTGTGTCTCCCGGAGGACCAAGGCTGAGCAGCGGGGCGAGCAGCATCACACAGCCGACTGCCGGAGCTGGCAGGCAGAGGCGACAGCGAGAAGGACCGGACCAACGGCGGAGGATCTGGTTCTTTTTTTTTTTTTTTTTTTGATGGGTGGAATAACCGTGGAAACACAATAAACTCGGGGAATATAAAAGGAAACTCGGTGGAATATAAGTTTTTAATCGAGGTTTTGTGGGTTTTTTTCACCAAACGGACAAAAAAACGTCAAACGGTCGGCTGGAAGTTTCCGAGTCCAGCCGTTGACGTGAAGCTAACATTAGCCACTGAGCTAACTTTAGCCGCTGTGCTAACCTTAGCCGCTGAGCTAACATTAGCCCGCAGCGCTAACATTAGCCGCTGAGCTAACATTTACCTGATAGATTTATCACTTCACTAGACCAATTTCACCATTTTAAAACACTTCTTTCTTTATCATTTCGACTATGTAAGATAAAATAGACAAGTTTTAACATGTTGTCTGCTTTTATATAAAACTCCTCATATCCTTTTAAATAACTACTTTGACGTTAAGCTAAGTTAGTATATATAGACAGCGTTAGCTACCTAGCAGGCTAGTAGCTAACGTCGGCTAACTTCAAACTGACTTCAAGCCAAAAGACTTTCTGCTTCAAATTAGCTAAAGCTAGCGAGGCTACAACTGTTTCCACGTCACCTAACTAACTGTATCCTCACAGCATCTCTTGTTTTATGGGCGAGTTGAACTTTATTATTATTTTTTTAAAGGATTGGCCCTGTCTAGTTTTTGTAAAGCAAAAGATAAAGACACTTTATATCCAAAAATATCCAGATATGCAATCATCGAGCCAGCAGCTTTACTTAATGCTAGCTGTTTGAGGCCTTTAGGAAGTTTATCCCCTCTTTTCCTTTCTTTTTTCCTTTCTTCCCCACACAGCCTTATTCTTTATTTTGCATCCCAGCGTCCTGAATGGAGTTTATATGTTCTGAATGACTTTTTGGATTATTTGTGAAGTTTGACAGCATCCAGTTGGGAAAAACCTGGACTTTGTTTACTTGGCTGCTGAACATACATTGGATTATACAGAAGAAGCATTTGGAATAACACAATTATCCTTCAAAGGTGAGATATAACCACTAAACTACTCCAGGTATAAGTTATTTTAAAAGTGACCAATCATATATTTCTTTTGATGTCCTGTCTGTGTGAGCCTGCAGCAGTGATTGAGCTTTCACTTACATAATGTCACATGGTTAAACTTATCCAAAGTTAGGGTTTGATTAGGTTCATATTTGTTTTGGAAGTTTCCATAATAAAACTAAATTATGGAAGCTCATTTCTGCCAATGTGATGAAAAAACGAATCATGTTAGTCATTATAATGAGAAACTTTCTCAAAATATTTACTTAGTATCTCAAAGTTATGACTTAATACCTCAAAATAATGACATACTAGCTGAAAATAATGATACAATCTCAAAATAATGACTTAGTTTGTCATTGTTTTGAGATACTATCAAAATAATGTGATACCATCTCAAAACTATGACATACTATCTCAAAAGAATGACTTAGTACCTCAATATAATGATTTTAATGCAATATAATGAGGTACTATCTCAAAAGAATGACTTAGTACCTCAATATAATGACTTTAATGCAATATAATGAGATACCATCTCAAAACTATGAAGTACTATCTCAATATAATGAGATACTATCTCCCAATGACATAGTGACTCAAAATAATGACTTAGTATTTCATTATATTGATTTAGTACGTTATTGTATTGAGATACTATCTCAAAATAATAAGAAACAATCTCAAAATTATGTAGTAACTCAAACTAATGACAAACTATCTTGAAATAGTGACTTATCTTATTAGTTTCTTATTATTTTGGGAATGTTTTTCATTGTTTGGACTTACAGGACCTTTTCTTTTTTCATCACATTGGTGTAAATGGAGCTTTGACACAAAATACTTCTTAACTGGGTGACAAGTGGTGTTCTCAGTCTTCTGTGATGTCTTCTTTTGTGTCATTCATATAAATATAAAATTGCTCCACTGTAAGAAGTGGCTAAAATAAAGAGGCATTAAGAGTGTCTGTCTATTTAAGTGCCCTCTTTCCAGATCTTGGTTTGTGATCTTTAGTTTTTGACATGGGATGTCCATGCTAAGTTACTGTGGACCCACCATCTGTCACTCCCTCTCATGGATGCTGTGTGACCCCTCCCCCTCATAAACATTGTTGAGCCTGAGTGGCTTGACCTCGATATGGAGCGTTGGTTTTTTTGTATTTTGCTTCTGCTAAATTAGGTTAAATTCGCCCCCTTTTTTCCCCACGTTTATCATCTTTAAACGTGCACCACCCTTTAAGAAAAAAAAGAAAAAATTGTATTTAATTAAGAATGGCAGGTTGATTTTTATCTAGTTAATTCTCTCCATGTAACAAGTATGACCCAGCTCTGAAACACAGTCACTGGGAGATACAGTGAGGAGTTAGCTCACTGAACCGAACACGGGTGCTTTCTGAAAGCAAATGGCTTTTGGCATCTCAGGCGATGCAAAGAATTAAGATGAAGGGGGCTGCTCTGGCTGCCACTAAAGTCCTCCTCCACTTGTTCCAGTTTGCAAATTGTTCTTCCTTTTGTAGGTATGTTAAATCCAGCTCACATGATTTCAGTCTGTTTACAGGACCTAAGCCCCTTGGTGTGTGTGGAGAGTGGCTCTAATTCTCCAGACCTTCCTGCCCAGCTGTTGTTAGATGCAGCATTTAACCAACAAGCGTCAGACAGCACAGCTTTATTCTGTAGCTGCCTCAGTGTATGACAGTTTACTCTGGACAAGTGTTTCCATTCAGTAGTTCACCATGAGCAATCAATCAGACTTAGTATCTCAAAATACAGATGCTAAGTCACTAGTTTGAGATAGTTTCTTAATATTTTGAGATACAAAGTCATTATTTTGAGATACTATCTCAAAATGAATGATAATATAGAAATAGTATCTCAAAATAATGAGAAGCTATCTCACTATAGTAACTTAGTATCTCTCTTTTGAGACACTAAGTTACTATTGTGCGATACTGTCTCAAACATTTTGATACTATTTCTATATTATCATTCATTTTGAGATAGTATCTCAAAATAATGACTTTGTATCTCAAAATATTAAGAAACTATCTCAAAATAGTGACTTAGCATCTCTATTTTGAGATAGTTTCTCATTATTTTGAAGTACTATCTCAAAATAGTAATTTAGTATCTCAATATTTTGAGATAGTGTCTAAACTCAAACTAGTGACTTAGTTTCTCATTATTTTGCATTACTATTTCAGAATGAGATACTATCTGAAAGTGGCTCTAATTCTCCAGACCTTCCTGCCCAGCTGTTGTTAGATGCAGCGCTAGCAGCACAGCCTGGGTTTGTTTTAGAGGCCTCAGTGTATGACACTTTACTCTGGCCAAGTGTTTTCATTTAGTAGTTAACCATGAGTATCAATCAGTAAGTAGGTGCAGCTGATTTCAGCTGAACTCAGTCAATAAACTGGTTTATTGGTCTTTGCTTTGACGTCTTCAAAGCACGCTGATTAGATCAGAGAAAGTGAAGAAACAACTTTCATCTAAAATCTTTGAGGAGAACATGAACAACTCTCAGCCAGTTACATTTACAGTCAAGCCTGAGTGATCCTGACTGGGGCTGGGTAGCATTTAAAAAACCACGATACCACTACCAAGCCAAGTAGCCTTAAAGTGATACAGATACCAGGCAGTACTTCATTTGATCCCCATCATGTGAAGAGAAGCATTAAATTGTGTTTAAATGATTTGATTTTTAAACAAATGCATTTTGAAAGTCTTTAAATTGTTAAATACAGAATGCTCAGAATCAGTAGATAGTCACATTTTCTAGCTCTGGGTGCAGATATCGTTTGATGGGAGACGTTTAGATATTACTTGGTATAGATTAATTTACATTGATACTTTAAAGCAGGGGTCAGCAATTAAGTTAAACCATTGGCCAGTTGTTTGTTCAGGGTCTTTCATCGTGGAGCCGTTAACTGGAACAGTGGAAAGGCAGGCATTTGTTTTGTTTGTGTCTTTTAAATAATTAAAGAATATAATAGATTCATAACACTGATAATAGATAATAACTGTATCTGAAGAGGAAAACACCACCAACCAACAAACCAACCAACCAACCAACCTTTTGTGTTCAACTGCCAACCAGTGAAGATCACACGGGCCAAAGTTCACACGTTAAACTTTAATCTCTGGTTGGTTTATTAGACTTCATTTTAGCAGCGTTCACTGTTTGAATAGCACGCTGCTGCTGGGACGGCAGCGTGTAACAAGGTTATGTTACAATAATTTGGATTTACAGGAATCATGAGTTGAATTTTTATCTACAGTAGAAAAAAGTTACGTGAACGTTTTGATGGAAATCAAGTGACTACCTCTGGCTCAAAGGTATCGAGTACAGATACGAGGCCTAGTCCTGACTGTCTGAGTCTTATATTTAAATTCTGCTGTCTCGTTTTTATCAAATTATTAGGTTAGATTCATTATTTTTTTCTTTCATCTTTACTATTTTTCATCATGTGTTTCTGTTGCTTTCCATGAGGAGGATGAATGAGAAACCTGCGTCCAGATTCTGGTTGTTTTAGGACATTAGAGGATGTTACTTTATCAATATTTTGGTTTATTGAGTATAAATATAAAGATATGATGCCTCTCATCATCACCCACCACTGCAGTAGAGCTCAATACAAATGTTGTTTGTGGTTTTTAATGCGTTAAAAAGAAGTTATGCAGGTTAATCCATAGATTTAGTCTCTCAATACAAATCTGATGTCTAAACCTTTTACATACTGTTCATATTCTGACTCATAATTAGTTTCTATAACAATTTACACTCATAAATTCCCCGTCAGTCATTAATTTAATTGATTTAATCCTTAATGAAGCAGTGAGAGAGAGAGAGCACAGTGTATTATTATATTCATTATGGGGCAAGAAAAGACATTCACAATCACTGTTTAATGGTCCAGGAGAACATTTTAATAGAATATGATGAATATAAAAAATGTGTATCAGCTGCACAAAAACTGAACTGTGGGTCACATTAGAAAAAGTCTGCCTAATAGAAATGTGTATCAGGTGTTTTTACGGCTCTTAAATGTTAAAAATTGGTTAAAATTAGATCCTGAACAGTATGTAAGCATTAAAACAGAAGAGTCTATCTATGCTGGCAAACTGTTTCCTCTCCTTTCACCTCCTATAATTTCTCCTTTTTCCAAAATCAGATGATGTGCGAGGTGATGCCCACCATCAGCGAGTCCGAAGGGCCCGGCGGAGGAGGCGGCGGCGGCCGTCGGGGCTCCGGCTCCCCGCTGCAGTCGGACTCGGAGGGTCACTTTGAGTCGCTGATGGTGTCCATGCTGGAGGAGAGGGATCGTCTTCTGGAGACTCTGAGAGAGACTCAGGAGAACCTGGGCTTGACTCAGGGCAAACTGCACGAAGTCAGCCACGAAAGAGACTCACTGCAGAGACAACTCAACACTGCTTTGCCCCAGGTAAGAGAGAGAGAGAGAAAGAGAGAGAGAGAGAGAGAGAGAGAGAGAGAGAGAGAGAGCGAGAGAGAGATCCTGCCATAGGGTTGGATTATATGATTATATGATGTCATATACTGTGAGATGAGGGAGATTTGTCAGCTGCAGCAGGCACACAGGACTAAGCTGTCACACGACACCAAAATACCTGTCGGGCTTCACCTCCTAACAATATGATTCACATTTGAGTGCCTTTCTACTGGCATCCACATTTGTAATCTTAAAATGTCTGTCAAAGAAAAGAGTGAGCCCCCCTCCTGCTTGGCTCCACTCACAGTCAGAGTGTCAGTGTCACTTTTGGATGACGGCTCGTACAGATCTTTGGCTCGGGCAGCAGAGAAAGTGGTTTTGGGAGTTGAATGGCCGACTGATTGTAGGGTGCAGAGGGGTTTACACGAAGGCAGAGTTCATTTTGTTGTCTAGTCAAGTGGTTCGGACCCTTTCAGAGGTCATTTTTTGTTATGGCAGCCAACCTCCATATAACACTCATAGCCTGTATGTACACAAAGGGTCATCAGTTATAACATTATATTTAATTAGGCTGTATCATATCAAAATTCATTTAAATAACATTCTCAATTATTCAATTTTAAAGCCAACAGCCGCTGTGCAGATTTACAAGTAAATAATTTAGCTAAAAATAAACAATAAATGCAATTAAATAAGTTAACGTGAAATGTAATTCTTTCATTTTATTCAGTTAAAATGAGTTTATATGTATGAAAGAAACATGTGATCTGCTGTCGATGTGGACAGAGAGAGAGAACAACCTGCAATTTTAACATATGGATGGATGGATACTTTATTGTCATGGATGGATAGGTAGATGGATAGATGGATAGATGGATAGATGGATAGATGGATAGATAGATAGATAGATAGATGGATGGATACTTTATTGTCATGGATGGATAGGTAGATAGATAGATAGATGGATAGATGGATAGATGGATAGATGGATAGATGGATAGATAGATAGATAGATAGATAGATGGATGGATACTTTATTGTCATGGATGGATAGATAGATAGATGGATGGATAGATGGATGGATAGATGGATGGATAGATGGATGGATGGATGGATGGATGGATACTTTATTGTCATGGATGGATAGATAGATAGATGGATGGATAGATGGATGGATAGATGGATGGATGGATGGATGGATACTTTATTGTCATGGATGGATAGATAGATAGATGGATGGATAGATGGATGGATAGATAGATGGATGGATGGATGGATGGATACTTTATTGTCATGGGTGGATGGATAGATAGATAGACCCCTCGGCGGGCCGGATCTGGGCCCACGGGCCGCATGTTTGACATCCCTGGTCTACAGTGTATTTAAGTGGACTTATACTAACTACTAATAATGACTTCATTTAAAAACATGAAATTAAAACAAATATTTTCTGAGTATTTCAACATTTAAATTTTAGAGCATTTTGTAAATATTAAGCAGACGTTTCCTAAAAATAAGCATTTTTTTCTAAACTAATGATGTAAAATTTGTAAGAAAACAGTGTTGTATTGCTAAAAGTGGGTTATATTTATTCCAGATTTTAGTTCACATTTAATTGTGTGTGTGTGTGTGTGTGTGTGTGTGTGTGTGTGTGTATATATAATGAGTTGTTTATGAAAAAATACCGGTTACACCAATTGGACACTGGGTTACACCACATCATTGACCCGTATGAAGGCGATTATATAAATACAGTCCGTCTCTCTTACTTTGGGAAACCACTAAGTAACTTAATGAGCACTTGAGGAGGAGAAGTGCTGCTGGGTCTTTGTGGTAATCACACACAAGTGCTCTTTGTGTACTTCAGGTGCTCACAGGTGTTTCTTCAGGCTTGTAAAAGGAGCTCACTGCACACGGGAAGAATACGGCTTCACTCCATCTTAGGCACTCTGTAGGTTTGTGTTAAAATATTTGTCTGTGTGCCATGACATTTTTTGGAAGGGAGACTTGCACTTTATATATTACTTGATTGAGACCATATTCTACCCGTGCAGTGAGCCCCCTTTTTACAAGACTGAAGGAAAAGCTAAAGAAACTTAACTTTTGGATCAAACCTATTTAAAACAAGTGAAGAAGAAGAAGAAAGCTAGATATGCTATGAGAAGCTGTTTTTAATGGAGCTACTGATGTGAACTATAGTTGCTGCATATATCAGAGGAAAGGTGTAGTGTTACCAGGGTCCCTGCTGATCTATAAAAAGTCTTTAAATATCTTTAATTTAGTTGATATTCAAGGTCTAACAATGTCTTAAAATGTCTGGAATTGAAGGAGTGTAATTATATTTGTTCAGTTTGTTTAATCTTAATTTATCCTTATTTTCTGATTATTTTACATAACCAACCAATCAACTTATTACTAGGGCTGTCAAACGATTTAATTTTTTTAATCGAGATTAATCGCAGAATTTCTATAGTTAATCGTGATTAATGGCGTTTTGAATTGCATGTTTAAAATCCTGTTATTTTACATTTGAAGGCAGTTTTAAGCCCATAATGTAAAGCATTTCTTACCAGAGTGTCTTAACTGGGAATCAATCACGGCTCTGCTGCGACTCCCACACTCCAAAATGGTCCTTTGGTGGAGCTGAGGCTGGCTTGGCTGCACCTGGGTGTTTAGCGTGGAGGTGCTAACTCAAACTCCACGTACTCCGGTGGTAGTTAAACTCCGTTTGACACAGGTTGCATTTTACTTTTGACTTGTCAACTGAAGCGTCTGGAAGTGTTTTAAAGTTAAACAAGCCGTTCAAAAGTCCAGTAGCTCTCTTACTTTCCATCAGCGCGGTAGGTTTACTGCAGGAGGCCACTTCAAAGCATAGCGCTACAGCTAGAGGAGCCGTCTACGGGGGAGTAGAAGGGACAAAAAGGCAAAATTAAAATGTGATTTAAAAAAAAAATGACGCGTTATGGATTGCATTAATCTAATTGCGATTAACGTGTTAACGCTGACAGCCCTACTTATTACCTAAAGTAAAAAATAATCATCAATTTGTAACTATAATGAAACTAATCATTAGTTGGGGTCCTAAATGAGCTCCATTACAACCCATAACAGTAAAATCCTGCTTTTACATTATTATACGTCTCATATTATATTATGTAGGAGTCACATATTATACTATATTTTAACTTTTTCAAGTATAGTTCAGCCAAATAAAATAATGAGCCTTTAATGTGTGTATTTAAACTGCGATAAGCTCCTTTACAGTAATTAGATCATCATACCTGTGCCTCTACTTCTCTTACTTGTATAATGTGGGAGGAGGGGGGGGGGGCGGGGTGGGTTGGACATCCTAGCTTCCTCCATCTGCTCACCACCCACTGTTATATTAATGAGTCATGTTTCTACCCTCCATGGTCTTATATTTAAAACAAAGGGATCAGGTTTCCAGCTTTTTAATGATGCATAAAGAGGCTCGTAATCAGTTAAGCGTTGTTTTTTAACGTATGGTTGAACACGCGTCCAGTATGTAAAGTTCAACCCGCTGCTTATTTTGTCTCACATTTTTATTAAAAGTTGAATGAATAAATAAATAAATGGAAAGAGAGAGTGAACTGAGAGGCCTCCAGACTGTGAGCGATCACAGCTCAGTAATTGATAGATAACAGATAACGGAGCTGGAAACAGAGAGGTAAGGGAGCGTTGGAGCGTTACATACAGAGAACAGAGCAGCGCACACTCAGAGCTTTAAACTCTTATCCAATACACTTTATATCAAATTCACTGAATGTCTCATCTCAGTCCTCTAGCTGTCCGTTCCGTCTGTGTGTGCTCTGTAAATGAGTGTGAAAGTGGATGATAACAGAGACATTATAATAAGAGGAGACATATCACTCCCATTGAAATGCATAGGGAAACTACGTAACGCCAAGATGGCCGGTGTTTGCACATGTCCCGCCTCTTCTGGTGCCGTTGCTCCAATCATTTTGCTGGTCCTACGCGGTCACGTTTTTTGCGACACTTGGAAGTCATTTTCAACAGCGACATTTTAAAACACATGATCAGCAGTTTATACTACTTTGTGTACATATATTTTGTAATGCTTTATCCAAAATTGTGGCATGATCTGGGAAAGTTGACTGTGAGCAAACTCCTGTCTCTGCTGTGAGCGTAAGATGACATCTTGCTGTCAGTGCCTGCCGTAAATGAAGAATGTCGTGAAGTATTGCGCATGCGCAGTCCAAGATGCCCGTAAGGAAAAAGGCTTTTAAAACGTTAATTTGATACCAAACCATCAAACCCTTTCAGCGATTATAGTTTGATTTTCATCGTGATTTCAAAACATATGTTTTTTATGTCCCTTAGACCTCGGAAAATGGAGATACAGCTCTCCTCCTATTCATTTAGATAGCCGGTTGGTCTTCCTATGGCCAAATAGCTGCCCGGAGGCGTGGCCAATTTTGCCGCCGAGTGAGACGACTTGCCTTAGAAGGACTTTGATGATAAGCCTAGTGGTCACTCGTGCTTATTGCAGCTGCGTCTCAAAAACCCATTCCCCCCATAGACCACCATTGTAAAAGAGACGTCTGTAAAACTGTTGACAGGACATTTTGGACTGCAGATAAGCTCACTTATGACTCTTTATGTTATTAATAATTTGATCCATGGAGGTTTTATATTAGTAAAACTTTCTTCGAGACGTCATCACAATGTAAAGTCTGTGGGCCGAGTAGAGGAAACACTACTGAGGATGTGCAGTGGGCCGAATAACACAGAAGAAAACCTGGAGACTATAAACTTGATTTGCAGTTTGCCTATAGGATTGAATGGATGCTATTTTTTTGTCCAGTGTCCATGGTGATGGGTGTGAGGACATGATGGCCTCTCATGTCCAGCACCCAACTGGAGACAGAAAGGCTGCGGCTGATTCACATAGAAAGTTACGCTTCCATTTTATTCAATGATCGATCCTCAATAGTTTTTTTTTATACGTTCTGAGTCTGTTTCTGTAGCGTTAGTGATCAGTCAAAATACACTGGTAAGAATGGTTTTACATTGTTAATATGGAAGTAAAAACTAGGCTTTCCACAGATCTGATCGGCTATATCTGATCGGCCGATATTTAGCATTTTATGCAATTAGTGAGATCGGCTGTAATGTCATAATTATCCGATCAATGTCGTCATGTTGAAACTTTTTGCAGATGCTCCCGTTGCATAGATTACAGATGGCTTGTGTTTTATCTCATTTACTGTGAAGAAGTTCCACACCACCGACATGTTTGTTTGAATCCCACAGCTAGTTTTGAAGACTGACTATTAAGTTTCTCTGCGTAGGATTTTGTATAGAGGGACAGAGATTCTTTACATCTCCAGCTCTATGTTAATATTCTGAGGTCTCTACCTAGAATATCTTTACATGATTTCCTGTTAAAAACTCCTTATTTATCTTCTACTGGTCCCTTTATGCAGCCGCTCAGTTCAGCCTCTTTCTGAAACAGGCCGTTTTAGCTCCTGTCTCTTTAAGGCCCCCCTTAGCAACCACGGAAACACAGCCCTTAGCAACCAAAGCTTCTACATAAACTAACTATAGCAGCAGGATTTCACTTCTTTTTCTCCTTCTTTACTCCAAATCTTCAATTTCTCAAATCACATCCGTACATGTTGGAGCTGAAACGATGTGACGGACAATAAAGTTTTTTTGAATATTGAATCATGAGCTGTGGGATTCATACGAACATGTAGGTGTTGTGGGCAGACAGATAAAACACTAAAGAACCTCGTTGGGGAAGCATCTGCAAAATGTTTCAACAGCACAAATGTACCTGATAGGGAACACGAGGAGGAGCCGAGTTTAAGAAACAGAGCGTGGACAAAGAAGACGTGATCGGATCAGTGATCGGTTTATTTAAACTCACTGATCGATGATCGGCCCCAAATATCCTGATCATGTAAAGTCTAGTAAAAACTGTCAGACCTGCAAACTAACTGCTTCAGGAGTTTGTCTGGCTGCTGTCTATTTGTTTGTGTGTTACATTCAAATATCATTAATCTTCCTCCAGTCTGACTGAAGCTACCTTTTTAAACTAACAGCGTCCCTTAGCTTCCTGTAGTATCAGATTATATGATGTCACCTTTCTTTGCTGCTCTGTGTGTTTTACAGTAAAGTCAACACATAGACTCAGTGTTTGGACTCGGCCCGTTAATGTACTTTCAGAATAATAAAATAGAAATAAACTTAACCATCGCTGGAGCTGTAGTGTTTATGGATGCTGAGTCGAGCTGCTC